>JAPZDX010000006.1:9348914-9369022 GCA_029783625.1 Naso annulatus | reverse complement strand
CTGAATGTCACTTTGTCCCACGAGATCAAAATAGATATCACAGAGTAAGAAAAAGCTTCCCATACAAATCCAACTGTATAAACATTATACTAAGTTCTTGCTAGGTAAAGTTCCAAAAAAGCCAAAGTGGAAAATGAAATGCACTTTTTCTTTTTGACTGCCTTTGAAAATGATTATTATAAAATGACTCTGCAGTTAGACTTCCTATTATGAGAGCAAAGGCAGGATGTTGGCGGTTGTACACCTTTGGAAAAGACAGAACGAACATATTCAATCCTACTTTACCTACACATCCTTAATACAGCTTTACATTTCCACGTTTTACGTACGTCACAGTTCCACTCCAGCCTCTCGCCTCGTCCCAGGCTATACCCGTGTGGTAGAGTGGGTGCTGGGCAGGCCTGCAGAGCTGTAACCAGCAGGGAAGGTGCTGTATGGACTCATGTTGGAGAGGCCCATCAAGGAGTTGGGGATCATCGTGATGTTGTTGGGCGTCATCAGAGGGATGTCGTCAGGGGAGCGGCGCTGGCTGAGCGAGAAGTCCAAGCTGGGTGAGACGTGAAGAGGATTGTGAAGGGCCTCACACTGGTTCCTTTGCTGGGACGACAGGGTCTCATCTATGGTGGTGGTGTGGCTAATGTTGCCCTTGCTGTCACACTGGGGACTGGGCTGCTGGGACGTGTCCTGCCGACTGCGCTTGTCCTTGCGATAGTACAGAGCAGCGAAGGCCAGGACGTTGAGGAAGAGCAGTGACGCCCCTACAGCAATGGTGACGCTGAGCTCTGTGGAGTAATCTCTCGGGTTCGGCATGATCAGAGGACCCATCTCCCTCCCTCCTTCGCCATCATTGTGGGCAGTGGATACTGGAGGCCGTCCAGTGCTGCCAGAACGTTTACCGTTGGACTGGGTGGGATCCAGCGGGGTGACCTTGGTGGTGGTAGAGGAGTAATGGAACATATCATGGAGGTTGTAGAGATGGGGTACAAGATGCTTCCAGAAGGCCACCTTGGTGGCGCGATAGTGATCACGGATACGAGGCTTCAGGCCGATGTGCAGGTAGAGCTGGTCGTAGGGGTCGTACTTGGACCAAGCTACCTCCTCGAAGCGGTTGGCCTTCGTGTGGATGAACTTGGTGTCCTGTGGCACCGGCTTGTTAGGATCCCTACAGATACATCATAGAGACAGTAGACATCTTGATTCATAAAAAGTAAGTGTCATGAAAAAAAGCCAAATTCAATATCATTTCTGAACCACTTTCAGCACATCGTTATGATTTTATCAGGATATCGAGCTAGGGACACTGGTGTCAAAATTATTAACGATCCACAACGAGCTTTAATGAAAAACTCAGAAAATGTATTGAATTTTTCTTTGACACACACTGGAAAACAATTCTTTTCTCCGAGTATTTGATTATTTTATATGTGATATTGCTACATTTGTCAAACAATGATATACATTGTTATTGATTCGATCTCCTAACTTTTACTGGGACAATGATGCTGACAACTTCACTCGGCCTCAGGTTGTATAAATGCAATGTTGGCATTCCAAATGCAAATGTAAACAAAAGGACTGTTTTGTTAATTGTAAAGCAGAAAAACAAGAAATTCATCAACAGGCCACTAAGGAGGTCAACATAATGTAATATCACCTCGTCTCCTCAAGGGCTCAGCATTCCCTCATTCCTACACACTAAACAGCAGCCTACAGTGACCCGTGCTGTGCTTCCTCCTACTGCTAGAATCATCATCCACAAAGACTCATTGCAGTCATACATTAAATATTCTGTCACTGCTTCTCATGATTATCGAAACTGATTGTATGCAGGCACCTAAAGGAAACCTTAGCCGATCTAAAGAATGCATACATAGACAAATATGATTTTGTCCATTTGTAAAACGATATAAATGCTCAACTGTCAGAGGGAAAGAGAGCTCCACAGTTCAAATGCCAAACAGTAACCTGATCTAATCTGTATCTTATCTATACTATTCCTTCAATAAAAACAATGATATCAGGCACCAGTGTATCAATACTCTGTAGTGCCTTCACATTAAAGTTGGCAGAGGTTTACTGAACACTTCCTAACCACAGCTTTACATCTTCCTTTATCACAATCTTTTTGTTAAACAGTGCCTTAAATATTTATGTGAATTAAGCCGTAAATTTTAGGATCCATCACCTCTAGGAAGTCGGCCCAAAGTGATGAAACTTTGTTAGAACATTTAAAGAGCGGCTATGCTGCCTCTTAAAGAGAAGAGACAACATGGCATTTAAAAAGACACACTTTCATTAGATGGTGTGTGTATATATTCCACACTTTCATCCCCTAATGTGACCACACAGTCAAGCATCACTTTTATGAGTGTGTAAAATTAAACTGTTCTATATATGAAAGGTGAGGTCAAATCTATTCGAGCAAGGGGAAACAGACCTAACTTACAGCAAAAAGGTTCTGTGCAGGAACGATAAAGCTAGTTTTAGGACTTTTGATGTGAAGGAATTCATATTAATCGATAAAAACTGAAGCACTGCTTTCTCATGTGGGAGTTCATGTGAACTAACCAAGGGAATAACTTAAAGCTGAATATTAGAAATTAAACATGTCAACTCAAAAAAAGAGTGTTTAGTCATTGCAAGCAACTGTATGTATGTACATAAGACACATATATGTTAAGCTGTACTTTGGTTTGTCCCTGGATTTGCGGCTACTTACCCACTCTTTGCGAAGTTTGTCCAATAAGTCATAACTACGGCGCTGAGCATGATGTCGTTCCTGGAGAAGTTACAGGGGAACAGGTCAGTCGGGCCCACCATGGGGATGCCAAACACATAAGGCACCTCGTCTCCGTGTGCTGAGTCTGACCACACCGGTTTCATGAGGCTCTGACAGTGGTGATAGAAGGCGTAGAAGTATGTAGGCGAGCCGTAGCGGGCGTGTAGGTCAGCAGTCACCACTGAGGGCTCCACCCACTGGTGGTCGGTGAAGAGAGCCACCAGGGTCTTCCTCCTGGTCTCCGGGTTGTCCTTGTCAGCCCAGTCTGTGTACATGAATTTAATTGTCTCCCTCAGTGTGTCCTTCCCCTCTGGGTAGCCATACAAACTGTCCACAAAGTCTGACACAGCAAAGTCAAAGTCGCTGCCTGACACACCATCCTCCAGGTCCATCACATTCTCCACGAAGCGCAGCCCCTCTCCCTGATTGACTCCCAGCATTATATCATAGTTGAGGAACTCGCCCTGCTCCATCAGGATCTCTGGGTCGTCTGGGATGACGTCTCCGTCAATGACAGGGCCGAAAGCCACGCGGTATCGGGCAGGCTGGATGTCTTGCTCTACCAGCTCCTTTGCACTCTTCTTCTGCAGGCAGGAAACCATGTCCACGGTGTCCAGCACGTTGCAGCCAACCCTTTCAGCCAGCATGCGAGTGTACTTGACTGGTTGGTAGTTAACAGCCCAACTGGAGAGTGCTGAACCGCTTTGGATGATGGCTCTGTGGAACAAACCTTGGGACACAAAATTCAGAAAATTGACACGGGGGGAGCAGAAGCCAAAAAAACAGTGGTTAGTGCTTGAACGCACCAAATCATCATTATCATTCTTCAGAACACTCAGTGCGTTCTGAACTTCCACAAGCAAATACATGACTCACTTAAAACTAATTGCTATTCAAATTAAAAATCACAAGTTTGTTTCCACACAAATATCAGGAAGACAAAAGCAAACAAGCATGTGTGATGCACTTTAAAACTAGATAGTTAAGTTGAGCTATGTTGCCAAGAAGCTCAGTTTGTTTTATTTCATTTGATTTAACCTCGAGTCTCATCTCAGTGTCTGTGAAATTAAAAAATCTCTGTTTGAAGAGTGTCGTGGCCAACACAGAAAGCAGCATAATTACACCCTTGCAGGCCTAAAACAAACAATATAAAAGAAAACCAATGAACAAATTACAGAATAATAAAATATCAAAAAATATTCATCAACATTCATTCATTTTGATTTTAATGGCAGGAAGCAGCATACTTAAATGCCCTCCTTCACAGTTTAGTCATAGGCAGAAATCACTGAGGGGACGGGGGGGACACAACCCTCTGATCCTGGCACCTCTACAATATATTACTGTAAACACAAACATGTTATTTCAACAATATTGTGCAGTGAAAGCACTTGTATACACTTGTAGCGTGTTTGTAAGTTTTAAAAGATTGAGCACCCCGGCCTTTGCCTTACAACAGTTGGATCCACTGGCCCTACACCCACAGCACAGATATATTAAAACTAGACTCCATACGCAAAGATGGCCACCCATTCCGACCATACGCTTAAAAAGTTTTCTGGCTTCTGGGTTTACTTGCTGGCTATGCAGCCCACTGAACATGCCCAGTGAAGTTCCCTGCCAGCTCCGACTGCGACCGGCCCATGGACTTTACATTGTGGTGACGTAACTAATTTTAAAATAACTTTTCTCAGCTCACAGAAGGTTTTACATATACAAAACCTCCATAGATTAAAAGAGTCATAGTTAAGCTTGTTTGCAGTTCGGTGTGACCTGTCAACAGTTTTACAGACATCTCTTTAAAATGGTGGTCTATGGGAAAATTTTTTTCGCTGCAGTACCGCAAGTGACCACCACACCAGTTTGAAGACAGAGTTTCTCCGTCCTGTCTAGATAGATTTTATTATATGCTTATAACCCCTAGCTTCTTTGTGCAACGTGCAAATCCTGCCAGAAAGCTTTTCCAAACACACAGTTAAAACTATGAAACAGGTGGCAGGTGACAGAGTGTTCATCAGGAGAGTAATGGCAGTTCTTTTGCCATCCCCTCAGGCATTGTTCTCAAGAAAATTTTATTTAATTTTCCCTCAAAAGTTGATATCAGATTTTCCCCACTGAGTTCAGTATGGACTTCAGGGACAGTTATTCGGAGTGAGTATAGTAAGTCTTAGAAGTGAAGAAAAATAATTCCTATACTTCTTTAGAGGATGTAAATCCCTGGGTTAGATAGATGCAGAACACAAATAGCCTTATAAATAAGTATATATGCCAATGGTTAAATCTAAAGGTAGACAAGGCAGACGATCCAACCTGAGCATACACAGGGGAAGGGTGAGTAAGAGCTTTCAACAATAAATCTCAGCGGTCCATTGAAGGGTAAAGCAGTAAAGGAGCTCAGTAAAGCAGCTGGTAGAAGAAATAAACTGGTAATAGCATGTTGGCCCATTCTGTTGTTATTATAATGACAAAAAATACTTGCTTTTCAGTTTTATTCCCTTATTTGTTTAATGCGGTTTCATTACCATATGCAGATGGCAGTGAATGCAAGTCAAATTAATGATCAATTTGCAGCATTGTTTCAGGCGCGCTGTTTAGTTTACCCCACACCACTTATTTCACAGTTGTTCTGTCTGTGTAGAATCATTAAGACAGTGCGTCTAACAAGCAGCTTAGCTTATATATAGACTGCTGATGCCAACTGTGTGGTGGAGGGTCTGTACAGGGAGCTGAATATGCAGTAACCCTGATCCTTCAGTGTTGATACAGTAAACATGCTGCTCTGTTGAATTGTTTATATGCAGTGCGTCACCTCTGTCTCAGGGGATTTTGTATCAACCACCTAAAAATGACAAGTGATATGTATCAACTCAAAATAAACTCTGCTGGGGTTAAGGCATAGCAGTTGCTAGAGAAAGAGTGCAAGGGACAGTGTCACTTTCTTCCTCCTTTGCTGTCATTTATTTAAACATTTTTTCAGGGCAGGAGCTAGCTAGTCTACTTCAAAGACAGCCGGAGGTCTTTGTGCATTTGCTGCAGCCGAGCGAGGGCATCAAATACGAACCTTGCAAAGGACAGTTGCCGCAGCCTCACTGGCATTGATGAAAACGCACAGTTTCTGCCCTTCTTGTGATTCTGTCCGGCATCAATGAGAGGACGAGGGCCAGCCATATTAAAGTACGCATCTTTGATTCTTGCAGTGAGCTTTGGACAAGTGTTTCAGTGGATATCAGATTCATGAGGGTGATACACTATATACAGTTGTTTTAATTCAATTTCTATTGAATTAAATGATATTACAACAGTTGATCTAACGTAACATAAATGTGTAGTGGGAGATGAACAAGAATGAGCCACTAAAGCACCACCAACATATAAGAGGGAAAAACTGAAATATCAATTTTTACTGAAAATATCTGAAGATTTTAGCTTTTTTTCTTGTCCTGCTTCAACCTCACATTGACCTTGTCTTCGGTAAACAGTGTCCTCATTCAAGGCTTTGCAGTTACATAACAGTGCAATATTTTTTTTGGACAAACTCTGAGTCTGAAACTGTTTATATTACAGTGCAGGTGGGTAACAATGTGCAAACAAATCTGACGCTAAAAGTGACACATTAGTCAGTTTGACTGGCAAAAACCGAGGGACACAGGTGAACGTGATGAGATGGTGAAAACTTTCTAATGCCAGTGGGCTTCTTTAAGAGCTTCACATTTTAAGAGGCAAAGCTTTTAGGCTGATTAGATTGAGTAGCGGGGAACAAAAGCAATCACTTACTTAACGAACACCCTCCTTACCCAACTCCCATATCATAACACTTCATCTCCCCAACGCACCATTTAGAGCCGCACTTGAAACAAAGAACAGATTTCCAAAATGATTAAAATGTATTATTCCAAAAAGTAACTGTGGCATCTTCAAGATAAGAAATTAATATGATTGAGAAAAAATAGAATCTTGCATCACAAGTTCGAAGATTTTGAAACTCTTGGTATAATTTGAATCATTTTCACGAAAAAAGATGCCTACTTTAGCACAAGACCTACTGTATGTTATATATATTTTTTGAGTTGTATAGTTGCATTATCTCAAATATTTCCAACAATGTCCAAATCCAGAGCAAATCTGTAATTAACTTGTATTCAAGCTAATGTTTCATGTGGTTGTCAGCCAATGCAGTCATGTCCCCATTACTGCTCTAGTTGACATAACTTCCTGGGGAACATGGGCACCTCATGATGCGTCAGAGTGAGGAAGGAAGTGGGTGGACGTGAATAAATGTTACATGAATAGGGCTTTAACACATTATCTTGTCCGTGAATATAATTTCTGCCTGAGTCACATCAGATTGTTTTTCATCAGCTTACAATGAAGACAACAACTTCCATGATCCCACGCTACTTCATAATGTCATCATACTACGCCTTTTGTTTATTTTTTTTATTGTGAGAACACTAGCTGCAGATAGAACATATTGTGCTTTAATTACTTTGATACTAGCTCAACATCAGCTCATAAATGAGATCAGAGACAACCAAGCTGGTGAAATGCAGATTCTTACCCTCTGAATGGTGGGACAGAGTCAGCAGACTGACACAAGAGGCACCGATTCCAGATCCAAACACTGTGATGCGGCCCGGGTCTCCGCCAAAGTAACCGATGTTCTTACTGATCCAACGGAGCGCTTGGATCTGATCGAGGAGGCAATAGTTCCCTTTCGCTGCCTGGTAACCGGTGCTGAGGAAGCCTGAAAAGCACAGACCGACCACAGAAATGCTGAAGTAGAGATTTACACTATGTATGTCATAGCTTTGATCTAAGGTTGTAGCCCAGCAGCACATCTGAATGAATTGGTACCGTTTCCCCTCAGGTGCAAATGTGCTTTTGCTCTCTCCCACAGCGTCTCGACTCATTTAGTCAACTCCTTGTAATAGTCTCCACGCAGCAGTGCCCCTCAGGAAGTGATCAGGGCTCTGCTCATCAAATCTGAGCACTCGCCTCCCATATGACTCCATAAAATTCAAAGTGAATAAATAAATAAATCTTTCACTTGTGCCTATTTCTTTACATGAATTTCAAAAACCACACAGAGGTCACTATTGCTCTGACAACTGATCCTATTACTTATTCCCTTGTCTGGTCGCATCTAAACAACGTACTGTTTTGAATGTTAATACAGGGAAAGGAAAAACTCCTGACCTTGTCAGTGCTGTATCCCTCCATACTCTATTTAAATTATTTTTTTCCTTACAAGATCGCCAAAGGCTGATAATCTTTTACAGATTAGATAAATCAATCTAAAAGAGGATAAACTATGTCTTTAGATTGGGCCTAAAACACCTTGTATGCAACAAGGACAGGACATGATGCACATTTGCAGCACTTTTCCTGTGAGGACAACATTTGTATGCAAATCAAAACAATGCCACACCAACATCTCAGTTGCCTATATTTTCTGATGCTACTGCACGTTTTTTTTTCCTCATGTGTCTTCTTCTTTTTATGGTTTAATAAGCTCAACACGAGTGGAAATTAATGACCACTGTGAGTTTATTCTCACAGATTAAAGAGAGGCTAAACAGCCAATTTGAAACCCCATTAAAAGTTACCATACGGAGACACTGTCATCACCTAATATTCCAATTCTGTAGTTGAGCGTGACGACAACAACGTTCCCATAACTGGCCAGCACGCTGCCGTCCATCATGTTCCCAGTGCCTTCCATGTAGGAGCCTCCGTGGATGTAGACAATCACCGGTCGGGCTTCAGAGTCCCTTATATCTGCAACATCAAAACACACACACATGCTGAGCAAATAGAGGCAACACTAATGAAACGGAGAATTAATGGAGCGCTGTTACTAAAACTTTATATCAACAGCATGAGTCAGTGTGAGTTCAGTATGAGGTATGGGTAAAGGCTGCTTAGAAAAAGTGCTCAGAAGCAGTGGGAGGCCTGTGGTTGGGAAGCTGTAATGACATTCAGAAAATGCATGGTAAATACACTCTGACAAGGCTTGTATGAATAAAAAGGTCAAATATAATTAAAGACAGTTGCATGTAAGTGCTCAACAAAACATACTTTCACACTGTATTAGAGGAAGAAAGGGAAAAAAAATCTATTGATTTGACTTGTGCTTTGATCTCAGCTGAGAAGCAAACTCTGCTCTATTACAGCTAAACATTTAGTATGCATGCACAAGCGTTAGAGACATGTTTTGCGTGTGAGGACTTCAACTGAAAAGTACCACACTACACTGAGCTCTTGTTAACTACTCGTGCGAGCTAAAATAGAACATAGAAAATCTATATTTCATGTTTGGAGACCAATTTGTTATATTAACTAACAGCCGTCTTTAAAAGGGACTGTAAGACAGATAAGTAGATAATGCAACCCCTGGATCAATGTACATAGCTATAGAGATGTAGCACTTATTGAGAGGATTGCAGAGTTTCTCAGTTCATAATAGGAGCTGCCGAAACAGCAAACCAATGCGCTTATGAATCAGACATCAACACTTCTCTTATTCCACTCAAAACACAAGAATCCTCACAGTTCCTCGGGAAAGCAAAAAGGAAGGACTGTAAGACCGTCATCCACCAAACTCAAGCTAAAAGAATCCATGCATCAAGACTTTGAGCTCTTCAAAATACCTTCAGATATATGAGTCTCAGCATGTGAGAAAGCCGCCCCCTTTTTCTTGTGTTGGCTTCCTGGGATTCACATGAAGAAGAAAAAGAGGTACAGAATTCAAAACAGCATGGTTGACTTGGCCTCGTACAGTATGTATTTAAAATACGGTCCAACCATAGTGACAGAATCAGGAAAAAGAAAGATCCATAAATCTTAGGCAAAAAGAACACTTGCCCATTTGCGTGTATTTTCCCTATAATTGGTCTCTAACAAAATAAAAATCATCCGAGATCTTTGATGATACGAGTTACAGAGAAGCTACATATTCATGTGTTTGGAATTCTGTTTTTATCAAGTAAACAAATCCTTGCTCCTTGTTTGATATTTGTAGGAAATTGCATATTGCATATATACACTCAGTCACTTTTGAATGGTTTTTTATCTGTCTTGTGATATTGACCCAGCTGCTTTGACTTTGACTGCAGTAATACACCTTTCTCGGTTCATTTTATCTCCCTGTATAATTATGTTTTTACACAAGATGTCATGCCGATTCTGCGGGTAAACGGCTGCAGGATAGCTACAAAAGATAAGAGATATATGGTTTTTTATGAATAATTAATAATGTCTGACTTGAGTGGAACATCAGGTGATTAAATAAATATTAAATAAGGGGAATTTTGGAAAGAAACTCTTTAATTGAAATGGCAAAAAGACTCCTGGGGATGAGAAAAAAAACAGCACAGGTTTCACATCAGTGAAACAAATAATAAAAGTCACAGAATGCCTATGGTGCATTTTAATAAACAATGATTTAGTGTGAAGACATAAAAATGTATAGAGGGGATGGGTTATGTTATTACTGTGTAAATGTGAATGAAATCTAATTAACTTGTTTGTGTGTTGGGTAAGGAGGCGCTCATGCAGCACTCAGAGCAGGAGCTTTGCAAAAACGTGGGCTGAGCCAGTTTGGACGGCTACCTCTCAAGCAGCAGGCTGTTTATCTGTTGTTGCTACGCTACACTAGAAAAAGTCAGTCAAATAAAAGCTGTGTTACATACAAAGCTGAACACGGCCTGACTTTGAATGCTGAATGTTTTGCATTATACTGAACGCTTTTGAGGGATTCTCAAAAAGTCTGTTTAATTGGTGCATTGAAGAAACTCGAATTAAAGAAATCTGTTTATCTGCAATTAGATTTAGAGAAGACACGGCACCACTGTGGTATTACATTCTCGTGCTAATCTATGGATCTGCAGCAGACAAACAAAATGTTCCCTTGCTGGTTCATTTCACAGTTCTATTAGATACAAAAAAATGGGAGGGATTCAGCAAGCGATATACAGGAGTTGACTCCTGTACCTCACTAATTGGCCCCAAGCAGACACGCTGTCTGAACGCAGCAGAGATGCAGCTGAATATAAAACTGTAATTTTTTAAGAAACATGGAAAACAGGCACTACTGGCTTTAAAAGATCTCCTAAGTCTTTCTTCATTATTACTTTTGATGCTCAGCGATGACAGCCAAATATGCCGGGCTCATCATTTTAGAAGCTGGAAATTATTGCTCAGTTTCATGGACCAGTACTTGAACAACACCTGACCTCAGCAACATTTACCTTGGATGGGTGTTTGCACGAAAACAAGCACATAGCAGTACATTTAAGTTTAGTCGTGGCTCTCTATGAATATTACACATTCAGCAACATCGGAGCCACACCTTCAGTGGCCGCAACAACCAAAATATTAATAAATTCCTGCCTATCAATGGAAACGTGATTGTAATTGCACACTGAATATGATTGCAACAGGTGAAACAATGATGACGGTGCTTTGGATGGTAAATCAGCCCTTGGCGGCAGCAATGACATGAGCCGTGCTCACACACATGCGTAATGGTGATAAGAGAAAGACGTCGGGGTCACCGTAACAATGATCAATGGGCATGGAGAGTCATTGCTGTCCACTTTACCACACCAACTCACCATCCTCTGTCGGAGCGTAGATGTTTAGATATAAACAGTCCTCGCTCTGATCCTGAATGTATGAGGCTACTGTGTCCAGGTTATAGGTGAACCATATGGGCATCATGATCTCTGGCACGGTGTTGTGGATGTTCTGAGGGCACACAGGCATGAAGTGGGTGGCATTCTTGATACCTGACCAAGAGGAGGGCTGATCAGGGGGCATGAAACGCTTCTCACCCACGGGTGGAGCGGCATAGGGGACCCCCAGATACTGATCAACGGGCCTGAGCACCTCGCTGGGCACAGGTACCCTGAGGCCTCGCAGTTTCCCAAACTGGGTGGTCACTGTGGGGTAGAATTTCTGGCTTGTTGCCTTTGTGAATGACCAGCAGGAACATAGTATCCACCAAAGAAGAGCACAGTGGGTGATGGTGACAGTCCCTTGCTGATGGAGCAGGTGTGCAGGCAACAGATGGTCTCCAAATGTAGCCAGCCACATGGTCTGGGCAAAACGGTGCCCTTGCACAGCACAAATGCACACTGTAGTGTCCGCTCAGTCCCACTGCACTGACACTGTCAAACAGACATCACTCACTGTGCCTTTCACTCCGAGGGTTATCAAATCCGAATACACCTCAGCCAGGTATGGAACAATCCCACTTCCGCTTTTCATTGCAGTGCAAACAAATCTGAAAACAAGACAATCAGAAATATTAGAAAACTTCAAACCCAAACAGTCCTGAATACCTGCAAAACTGACAAACACTGGATCCTTTTATATGAGCTTCACATCCACATAGCACATCTACTGCAACACTTCATTGCTAAAAACAGTTTGGGATAAACTGCTGTCTTGAAAAAAAAAACAAATTTATACTTTGACATGAGAAAATCACTAAGCGCTGATATCTGTGTGTCAGTGGAGGAGGAGGTTGGACCAATCTGAAAAATCCATCCGCTGTGATGTTGGAGTGATGCTGCGAAAGCATCTCAAGATAAAAAGTGTTAAGCACCCCGTCTCTTATGTAAAAGCAACAAAGTGAACGGCACAAAAAGACACATCTCTAATAAACATCAAAGGGGGATTAGAGGGACCACACTGAGGGAGGGAAAAAAAAAAAAATCTGACATGTTTGTGATGCTTCATTGTTTAAGGGTTTTTCAAAAAACAGCACGTATCTCCCATTATGAATAGGGAATGTTTGTGTCGTGTCTCCTTTCTGGGCAACGCTGTCTGCCACATAATGTAAATGTGCCAGAAAATACATATGCACACCCGCATAACGCAGAATGATTGTGGGTTAATTGAAAGGCTTAAAGGAAGATTTCTAGGCAGGAAAAAAAACCCATTTGTGTTCAATATCACAGGAAAATGATCCTTTAACACTTCTCTCTTAGAACAAGATTTGTTCTCCAAAAGGCTGCTGCCCATCCATTCTTTTTAACTTTTAACTTTTTCAACAAATACTGATGGCAACTCCATGAAACAAGAATGAATTCAGCTTTTACCATGGTAAGAAAAGTGTTTTAACACTGTATCTACTTTTACAAGGATTCAGAAAAACTTCATTACTGAGCATTCACAAAACAGATGCATAAAAGCCATAAACTACTGATGCCATCATCACCCTTATATTGCACTTCATGTACTGGTTGTATTGCTTCATTTTTCTAAAACTCATTGCTGGCTATATTGTCGAACCGTTTAACTGTTTCATTTTTCTAAAACTCAGAGTCAACACTGAAAATCAATCTGTTATATTGCTTCATTGTTTCACTGTTCCTTTTTTTTATTATAAGTTATTTAATTTTATAACATCGATTTACGAGATTTATCTAATAAGCCAGGCCTATTTGTTAGAATCTTTTTGGAGCATACATCTAAGAATTTTTCCCATATTTTGTACTGGGTATGATTGTGATGTGGCAAAAAACTAATTTTATAGATCTGATATGTGAAAATCTGGTTGGTCTGGGATCTGATTTAATATTGGTAATATTTAATACTGAACTACTTGATGCAAAGACAGAAGCTTTCGCTTGGTCTGTTTTCTCATACAGCAGTGAGAAATAGTAAGTGGTTCACCAGTGTGCACACTTCAGTAACCAGGAATATTCACACCTAATCACATGTGCATACTGTACGGCAGATAAGGTATCAAATGTGAGCTCACCCATGGAGAACTACAGAGAACAAACTCTGTCGTGCTCCTTCCAATTAGCTGCTTCGTCATCCAAAATGCATCCTCTCTAGTCCATATAGTCTGGGAGAGCAGTTAGCATAATATACTCCACACCAGGCTCTCACTGGCTCATCAATGAACAAAGCAAAAACAAGCTTGTTAACCTAATCAAATTTATTGACAAGAGCTGCCTTGAGCATTGTGAAAGACTGCAGCTAAACAGCTTTCTTATAACCTGATGAACCTCTCTATTAAGACAGAGGACAATTTCTTCCTCCTAATACAAGAAACTAATTAACCATAGATGTGGTGCATTGGCTTTTCTCTTTCCCTGCAGCATTTTGTTTACACTAGCAGGAGCGTAAACACCAATAAAGGCAGCTCATTCCCTCTCTCTCTCTCTCTCTCTCTCAGGTGTGCAGCAGCAGCAGCAGCAGCACATTACCTGCTATGAGCATCATCACAGTTTGAAAGAACGGGACAAGTCAGTGTAATATCACACGGGTTCATTTGAGAAATATTGTACATCTCTGCCCGAGGCCAGCTTCGTCTGTATTAATTAACACTTATGAATGTTCCCCACAGCCAAAAAGGACAAGGCTGTCTTCTTTCATCCCTTATCAGTTATGTGACAATGATTTACAGCTCCCAAGACATTAAAATGGGAAAAGCGGAGAACCAGATTTTTTTTGTAGATCGGGGCTCACCTTCTGGTCAGAAACTGACACTGAAAATAAATCACTCGGAGGTAGAAACCCTCTGTGTTCACAAAAACCTGCAGTGAAATCGTTGGCAATTGTCAAATTAGCAGCTACAGGCTGTCTAGAGGGTATCACCAATCACATTTGGTTAGTTGTCTCAAGCTTAGGAAGCAGCAAAAAACACAAGACACTTGCTGAGGCTGCTGTAGATCAAAGGGATAATATGAATTCTTAAAATGAGGCGCATTTCCTCTTAAATTACAACTGAATTTATAATACCAGTCTCAGTAGATTTGCAATTTTTTGCTGTGTAAAATCTAATCAAACTTCTAATTTAAATCGCAGGAACAAAAGCTAAGGTAGGTCTTGCATGATATATTTTAATTCTGTTTTACTGATTCTGCTGCAGATTGTCAAACAGGCTGAATCCTGCCCTCAACTGCGCTGCAGAGTCTTCTTTTTCCAACTTGTGCCCTGTGATGGGACAGATGTGAATAAAAGCTTTATAGCTTACACCAAATGGGCCATGTAATAAAAGTGAGCCATCAATCAGTCAAGTCTAATACACAGCAGGTTTAAGACTGGCGACAAGAATGGAAAGAAACACGCGTAAAGGTTTTATCAAATAAATCAAATAAACCTCAGCTCCAAAATCAAAATGTTTTACAACCATAACATATTATTCTAATGGACTGTTTTGCATCAGGCAGATGTTTATGCCACACAGAGCTGGTTTGGGTCAGAAGACTTGGATTTCCAGGGACCCAAACACTTTAATTTCCATCTGACTGACTTGATCTCAATTACAGACCTATTAGAATGATTGCTATATAATCACGTCTCTCTCTCGCTCACCCTCACTATCTCTACACCTGCATCATTGACAGGCACACATTTCAACACCAATTCACCACTAATAAAAATCACCGGGACAACATTTTATCGATTAGCTCCTGGTAGCCTGGGGGCCCTAAACATGAAAGCATTTGAGAAGGAGCCTAATATGTCAGACAGCAGAACTGGGCTCCAAATGCACTTGTAATTCGACTGGTGTGGATAAAAACCGTTTTAGTGGATTTCCCGAAATCCCCTTAATTTGGCCGTGCAAAAAGAAGAGCTAGTGCTGATGAAGACCAGACTATCTTGTAGAAAACATGCAGGTAACACTCAACATAATGAGCGGCGCTTTATAAATGAATGCACGGATCCAGAGTCACGGAGAAAACCACAGCCACAGCCCAGATAGCATCGACAAACTGCTGTAGTGTGTGTGTGTGTGTGTGTGTGCGCTGCCTCACGTTGTGACTGAGAAGCTTGTTTAATCTAGGTCTAGGATGGTGTTATATTGAATAAAATGGGGGAAAAAACCGAGCCAACAAAAGGTCCACTGTGCTCTATCGTTGAGCAATCGTGCTAAATGAAACAAACAGCCCAGATGTCAGTGATCAACCTGAACAAAGATTCGTCCCACAGCAGAAAAAACAGAATCATTAGGTTAACTCACCTGCTTTTAGAGAAGCTGATACGCGCCCCATGTCGAGATTTCCTCCATACCATGCCCGTCAGTTTCGCTATGAGACAATGGGCTGTGCGTGAAATATTTCCCCGGCTTTAGTATCAAACACACAGATCTTTACTCTTATCTCCTGCTTTGCACAGTCTGTGTGCTTTGCGCATTCACGACGCCAAGGTCAGGAGCGCCAACGGTTTTAATGGAGCGCCCACCATCTCTCTACGGCGCCCACTGCCAGCGCGTTACTAGGCAACCACCGGGATACGCCAGTGCATTAAATTCACCCTCCAACAACCGACAAAATCCCAATTTAGAAACCATTAAGTAACCACCATAACCCCGGACAGCACTCACGTACTTACGCGCTTTGTGCTCGGGCAAAAATCCATCTACCTCTTTGACCAGATAAACAATTCAAGAAGTGTGCAGGCCTGCATGCTGAGGAGATGAGCGTTGCGAATACATTACATTTAATTGGCATAAGCCTTTTAGCAAATTGTGACGACGAGCATGGCAAAATGGGGTAGGATAACAAAACGCCAGAAAAGCTGCAAACCGTCCTCTCCCAGTGGTTTTGTAATATATTTCAAATTAGATTCTTAATCAACTCATCTCCTCCTTGCAATATGAATTTACTAATCAAACCTCTGTTCCTCCATCACTGTGGGAATTGTATGCAATGCATGCAATTACATCGCTTCAAATATCAGGTGGGCTTGGAGCAAATTAGATAGGCAGATGCATGGATTTTATTTAGCCACTAAAGTGAACTGCAATGAGGCAAAATGACAACAGGTGGCAGGAAATTAGTCTAAGCAGGAAGTGAGAGTTGCTTCTGTCTTTATGAAACACTTGTAATGGGGTGTACATAGAAACGGGTGGGATAATTGTGATTTTATGCATGTGGTGTGTTTTAATAGGAGAAATATGCAAAGATTTTAGTTTAAGCATTCGAAAATGATCTGAAATTGTCAACAGAATGCCAAGAAATAACAATTTTGACATTATTATTGGAGGGTTTCTGTAATGTGTTGCAGAAATACTGATGCTAGTGGGCTATGCAAACCAGCTAGCCTATCTTGTCTTGTAATACCAATTTATACCTCATGAGGTGATAGTGAGTTACTTATCATCCAGTCTGCCCTCAGTCCAACAACATTGAGGCGGTTGTCTCGCTGGGTTTGGTTCCTGTCACCACGGGCCTGACCCTGCTGCAAACTCCTGTCTGGGCCTCTTGCTTCAGTCAAGCTTCACCGTCCTGGCCAGGAGTCCTGTTGGAGCCCCTGTTTATAACATTGTAATATATTCCTTCTCATCAAATGGCTACAGTTGTTCTTGAAGGCTGCTGATCACAGCCCCATTGCAAACTCCTTCGGCTCTGATTCTAGTGTCCAATCTAGTATCGCTTTCCGACCAGCATTCCCTGCTTGCCTCAGGCCTGAAAACATCCTCTTCCCAGCAGTAAAAAGCTAGAAAAACAGCATGCTAGTGGTGTATACACTAACACTGCTCCTATGTTTCGAGTCTAAGTCTGCATAACTGACTGTGCTTACTATAGTAGTTAATAACAGCTAGAGTTTGCAGCAGCAGTTAGAGGTTATCATAGTGAGATGCTGCCCTCTATTTATTCTAGTATAAAAATTTGACAGCTAGTGTATTCTTACATCTTGCTACTTTAATTTGAAATTTTAGCACTTGCATTTTTTAATGTTGAATTTAAAATAATCATATGAACGTCACACTGAAGCATACACTGGAAATTCATTTACATGTACAGTCCACACAGTTGCTAGTGGAGCAAACATTTTTTCCCATGTCCTCTTTTATACCCAGTGGCCATAGCTGTGATTTATACATGTATAAAAATGCGAGATTGTTTTTTACAGGCCTTGGGAGAGATGCTGCCCGGTGATGTCTATTTCAAGCTCAAAAGCAAGGAAAGGTTTTTTTATATATAAAAAAATCTTTTTTTATTGTCAGTTGATGCTCACACAGAGAACAATCTCTGTTTGATAGGTGGATTCTAAAACAGATATATTTCTAGATGATGTTTAAATGCATAGATTTTAACAATGTTATCTCTGTAGGATACTGCACTCCAGGTCATCCGTGATTTTAGCTGGTCCTAATTAATATTATCCATTTGGCATGTGAAGAGTTCAACAAGCACACTTTGAAGAAAAATATTTTAATTTAAAGATCCAACTTCCATCGCAGACATTTGCAGTCATGGCCTGTTTCTCCACATGAACCCTGATGTGGGCTGAATTAGCTTGATGAGAGACAAAGACATAGCGGCGTCTGTGGCCATGTGTGTGTTAGGATATCCACTGTCCTTGAGTGGGATTATAAGAAGTAGCCTATTTCAGTAATGAAGAGGTTCATATCTAGGGTTGAACTTACATGGATTGAGCGTGTCAAGCTTGTTCTCAAAAGGACTGTTGCCATGGTGCCATGGGCACCAAAAGAGAAATTAAAGTGAAATCGTCAGACACCATAGCCTATTAATCCCTGCTTATGTATTTGCCCCACTCTGTGTACCAAAAACCAGAGTGGAGTCAGGGATCAGTGTGCCAGGGCTTCAACCTCCACTAATCACCCTCACTACTGTAGTATTGCACCAAACCTTAAGGCCACTCCCTCTATGTGGTGAGACCATATGTCTACAACTCAGTGTTGTTTGGTTGAGCTGAGTCTGACCGGGTTTCATGGTTGCTCTTGCTTGTAGAAGGGGACTGGAAGCTTTAGAGAAGGACTTTAGTTGTGCAAAAATAGGCTCTTGAAAACTGCAAGATGCCAGGAAGAAGGAGTAGATAGAGTCTGAGCCGACGGCGTAGTCCAGTGGTAGAAGGAGGAATTTGAGGAAGTCATGAGCCCAAACACTGGCTTGTGACTGCAACAATACTGCTCCTTGTGAGGAGACACTTGAAATAATGCAGGGAATAGATCCTCCTCTCCCTCACACTAGGGAACCTGTTGAAGTGTTTTGGGCTTCTGATAAGGATGTCTCCCAGGTAAATCCAACTGAGGAGCCCCTGAGGCAAACCTAAACCACAATGAAGGGATTACATAACCCTTGTGACCTGGGAACTTGTCAGAATCCCCCAGGAGGAGCTGAAGGAATTTAAATGGGGAGAGGGGTGTCTGTACTATACCTTGCTGCTGTTGCAGTAACCTAGATTGAGATCACTTTGCCACATTTTCTTTCTGATAATTTAAAAACATCCTGCTAAATCTGCTATTTGCATTTTTCAAAATGTTCTTTTCAGCTGTTGTCTCAAGCACCATATGCAGGGAAAGGGGCTTAAATAAGCTTCAAATACATGGAGCTGCATCTTAATTGTGCCCTCTTTCTAATGAGGGTCAGTAATCCTTGTTTTCTGGATTCCCGGTGGCCCCTTCAGATCCATCTTTTCATCTGCTGTTCCTGAGGACTTAATGCGGTGTCTGTGAAGTACTGAGAGCTTCAATACCAATATGACCAAATAATGCACAGCAAACCCACCGTGCTCCTCAAGCAACCCTTTCATCACATTAAATATATTTTATATGATTAAAAGTGCTTTATGCTAATCTGGCAACCCTTGTCTTTCTTGGCAATGCACTCATACATTTATACATTGTCATTTCTTTAGATAGTTATGTAGCCATCTTCCATATCATTTATTTACCTTATATTATTGTGTTATCAGATTTTATCTATTTTTTATGTCAATCGATCAAACTATAAAGTGTCTCTGTTCCTTGAATACATCACAAATAGAATACATTAGATCAGATGAAACTTTAATGAACCCCAGGGGAAAGTGGGTCATGTGTGGAGAAGAGGATACTGTAGGTAAGAGCAAACAAAAATGGCTGCTGAATATGCCAGAGGAAAGTTACACAACAGGATGTATGAAAATTATGGTACTTACAGTTATTGTAACCTCCTGAGGAATGAATGTACTGTCAGTCATATTACAGGCATGCAGTTTTTTTGAGGTGAGTGCATGATTGCAGGCTAAAGATTTACGGCACAAATGCAGTGCGTGCAAAATGTGCATCACTACAGACAGAGAATAACAAGCACACAGACATTTGTCAAAATATGCAAATGTTTTATTTAAATACTGGTATTTATAGGACCAAATTATTACATATTAGCATTCCAACTTGCACTCAATTAGCTGTTCTGAAAGGGAGATTCGTACTCCCTTTTTCTGCAGGACTGAAGAAATTATGCAAACATAAGCCTGGTTGTAAGACACCCCCAGCTCTTTTGGTGTGGGAGTTCCTGGCAAAAAAAAAAAAAAAAAATTCAGGTTATCACTTTATTATGTGCACTCATACCAC
>JAPZDX010000006.1:9309458-9322999 GCA_029783625.1 Naso annulatus | reverse complement strand
AATTTTATTCTTCCAAATTGTATCCAGAAGTAACATTTCGGGCTAACACACACAGAGGCGGTATGAAAAATATTTGCTGCTGTAATTGTCTCATTGGCAGGCTAATCCAGAAATGACACAGATGTTTATGAGCTAAAATTGGTGTTTGAGTAAAATGGTTCATTGCTTAAAAACACACAGTCTCACACAGAGACACCTGCCAAGTACCAAGTGCCTGTCCTTATACACAAACTCCTCAGTCATGCAATCCAACATTCACCAGCTGGATGATGGAGCATGATGGTCTGTAATTGGCCAAACACAGCGACTTTTTATTTTATTTTATAAATAAATCATTGAGAAAAGCTGATCTGCAGCCCTTAAATGACTTTACTTGACAGTGTGAAAAATAATACATCGTTACTCTGGTTGTCGGGACATCGTGCTGTGTCTGTATGTCTGATAAAGCCTATAAGTAATGGTTGAGTGTTACGTGTATATTGAGGTGGTTAAATTGCATGTATCATGGATATTCTTGCATTTGACTTTGTCTTTCTCCTCCAACATTCCCATCTCCCCACTGTCAAATGAAACAAGAAACATAATCTTTACCTCTGCACCTTCTTAATTGTCATTTGTTACCACTAGTCTAATATTATTCAGATTAGTACCTATTTTTAGAGTGCTATCCTTCCCCTTTGCAAATGAATTAAAATATCACATTAGCTTATACCAGCAGCATTGTGGCGTGTATTCTTGCTCACTGCACTTTTGATGGATAAATTGCCTAATGCATCAACTGTAACATGCTGTAATCCATGTAGTCATCTCCGCAAACATGATGGATTTGAGAGGAAGGGCTGCGGAGTGTGAGATGGCTTCATAATTGGTCCACCAGTCACTCCTCTGCCATGTAGGCCACCAACTTCTGTCTGGAGAATTAATTTGTTATCCTCCTTCCCACCAACTGCACTTCACACTTGACGCTTAAGGATGAGCTTCGGCTCTTCCAAACTCTGTCAGCTGCCTGTAGAGAGCGGCTGTGTAACCTAATGAAGTGAGAGGAGGGGGGCGAAAAAAGAAAGGGAACTTGAACACCATCGTTTCTCACACGCCGCCCAGTTCGACCACAGCCTCCACTGTGGGATGCTGAGTAATTACACTGGAGGGGGCTGTAGGGTCAGTGCTTAGCTCAGGGGCACTTCAGTGGTTGTTACTGAGGAAGAGATGAATATAACATGCTTGGCTTGTGGAGATCAGGGATGAAGCACAAAGTCTTCTACTTGGGCCTGTTTTTCATTCCCAGGAGGTCAAAAGCAAGCCATTATGTAAAATTACTCATCCAGTAAAGTAATTTCTTTTGACAGTGTCAATGAGCTGTTTTTACTCCTGTGTCATCTATTAACTCATGGGTTGTCTTTTGGCCACACTTGTATTATTTGGGATATGAATACATGCATCAGATCATGTGCGTTTATTCTGCAGGTAATGCTCCTAATTCTCCATTTTCTTTCACCAAGTTTCTTTCAGGGGCCATAAAGATGTTTTCCTGCCACATGGAGCTGTAGGGTTGAACAGGAGAGATCGAGGCCTGTTGAATAACATTTAAGATTCCTATTAAAGATTCAGTTCATAGCCAGGCTCTGTGTTGACTAAACCCCAATCTATTGTTTCTGAAAGAAGCTTGAGGTTTACTTCCTAAAGGATAAGAGGAAAAAAGACAAGATAATCAGGGGGATTAAATTTGGCGAGATAAGCTGATTCAAGCTAAGCTAGTTGCTTCCCACTTGAGGGGACCAGCAAGCAGCTCATTATGCAGACCAGTCAGGCCAGCTTGTGACTAAGGCCCTGCTTGAAAATGCACCAAACTCCACGATCTTTATTTTTAGTAGTCTGGATTGCATAATGCCCTGCTTTCCTGGCAGGTGTTGATGTAGCCAATGTGATGATTATGATTTGACACATTTCTATTATGGTTAGTCATTCCCACAGCTCATGTCGTTAATCTGGATAATATTAGCAACTGTTAATATGAGCAGGATTTTTAAATCTGCTTGTTGCTTGTGATCTTTGGGATTTTCTACAGAACTTCCTGTTTGGTATGAAATGGATGAATAAATAAAATACTGTATAAATAAGGGGAATTTTGCTCTGAGCTCATTTGTTGAGTTTGTTGTTGAGTGAAGTAAATTAGGACAGCACCGCTGTCCTGCAGCTGGGTCAGTTTATAACGATTGTTACAAATCTCTGATGGCAAATCACTGTGTTATTGGCAGTGGGGATCAATAGGTGGAAGGCCATAGTCCAGTAGTAGTGTGTGTCTTTCTATGTGTGTGTGGCTCCAGTTTGTTCTCCCGTATGGAAAAATCAATTCTCACCAAGCTTTCATTTTCTCTCTCTCAGTCCCTCTTTACTAATATATGACTGTTCTCCAGCTTCCCCTGGCTGCAGACGCTGAATCCTCAGTTTGATGCTTGCTTTGCAGCTTTGAAAGTTGAGAAACAAACAAACCTGCAAACAGCCAACATGACATCGCAGCAAACAATCTCCAGTCATTGCGACTTGATTGAATTGATTCCGACAAAGAGAACTTTGCTGCGCTGTCGTGTTTATTATCTCACCAATTTGTGGCCGGCTGGAGTGAAGCTGCAGGATGTATTGATGTGACACCTTGCCCCAGGCCAGGACAGATTGTGTGCATAAATGCAGAAATGGGAAGGTTATATCCATTAGGACTGAGGTCAGGGCAGGAAGAGACAGCGGAGACAGTTGAGCCGCTGGCCCTGCCGGACATTTGAGCAAGTGCATGTGGGATTCTGGTTTTTGGATATGGTGACAGGGCAGACAGCTGCAACAGATCACTTCATATCTTTATATCCAAAGCATTTGCTCCATGCATAATTAAGTGTCTCCGTTTAGACTAATGCACAAAGATTTGCATGATTGCAAAGTGCTTTTAAATCAAGTAAAATGTTTTTTCATTTACAAGCAAATAAGAAGGTCCAGCCTTTTGTAACCCTATGCCATGCGAAAAAAAGAAGAAACTTTAAAAGCCATATCATGCATTTTTAAAGACTTTTCTATTTCACTTCTCTGCTCTGAAGCAGCAGCTGGTTGTCTGCTCAGACCACAATATTCCCAGAGATGAACTTTCATATAATCAATTCATTCCAATCAAATGCCAGCACAAAAGTGTTTCTTATTAGAGTGTTTATTATAGCTACCTATCCTCCCTCTGCTATGACTCAACCAGTGTGATGCTGCTCAGACAGAGGCTAATGTTAGAGCACTTCACTGTGTAGGCAATGGACAGTCCAACTAATGCAGCATAGACCAGTTTATGTAGCCAGGTCTCCTCCTCCTCCTCCTCCTCCTCCTCTATTTCTTCTACTTCTTTTTTTCTTTTGCATTATTAAGACTGCTGTGACTACACTGACTCATAAGCTTTGTCCAAACAAGGGCATTTTAGTTTTGCAATGGTTGTATGTACCATATGAAAAAGTGTGCTCATAACACTGGTGTTTCAAGGTAAAACCATCTGATTTTTTTGCCTTTTAGCCTACATAGAAACAGTGCACACAGGGGAGCAGCAGCACACATCTGCATATTCAAATGCCACTGTCTAATTCAAAATAAATCAGGTGAAAAGGAGGGCAGAAAAAGAATTTCCTTTGCCTATGTGAATGTAGTGTTTTTCAGAGCTAGCTTTGTATATTAGATTACATTCCCTAATGGTTTTGTTCTCAATGCATTATTTAAATTAATAGTTTTAAATTTAGAGAATTAGCTTTCTTGCCGAGAGTCAGAATCAATACCACTCTTGTGTCTGCTCACTAAATATGAAGCCACAGCAAAAAAAATAAATTAATAAAAAAATAAAAAACAGAAACAGAGAAACAGAAAGCCTGGCTGCACCCAAAGGTAACAAATCCACTTACAACTCCCTCTAAAGCTTACTAATTAACTGATTTATCTTGTTTAATTCCTGCAAAACCGGTATGTAAAAACGGCATGTTGTGTTATTATGAGGGATAATTTGCTAGATTATTTTTTAGGTGGGTGCAGCAACTTCCTGACAATATATGTGTAAAGCTGCCAAGCAGCCATCAAAGACCTAAGGTATTAGCAAGCTTTAAAGGTGTTATTTGGCACTGGACAGATTTTTTTCCTACCTTTGGACAGATCCAGGCTAGCTGGTTCCCTTGTTTTCAGTCTTCATGCTACACGTAGCCAACAAACTCCAGTAATGCTGCATTCATATGGAATCAGACAGGCGGTAGACGACACCTCCTGAATGGCTCAGGAAAAACCAAACAGTTAGACAGAAGGCCAGGACGGCAAAATGAAACACATATGACAATGTGTTGCTATGGTGATGTCATATTGTTTACGACAAATGGATTAAAATATATTACATAAAATTATTATGTGTCTATTTTTTTGTATAACCGTTCTAGTAATGCACGTAGCTGTAAAATGCAGCTAGATCTGAATATTCTGTTGCAAACTTGAAATAAATAACCAGCTCTGTGCTGATTGCCTGCCATATATCAGCTTTTCGTGTGACATCTCAGTAGGTTTTCAGGCTCTGGTCATACAACTTCAGATTTTGTTGCACCAAAACAATTAGCTTCTCATTGCTGAGTTTGGCCGTGCTTTCTCCTTATGCGAGGCATTTGAGGAGCCTCGTAACATGCGGTTGTAAATTGCTTCAAATTTTACCGTCCTGCTTTTATCCACTAAAATGGCATCTGGTTTGCTGTCTACTGTCTGCCTGGTTCTGTGTGGATGCAGCATAATGCGTGGAAGGTCCAAATTTACATTTGCTGATGAAAATTAGCCTGTATGGCTAAATATGGCACATTTACATAATAGAGTCTGGTGCTCATATTAGTTAATTTGTATGTCCCTTTTCAAATAATGAAAACATAAACATATTTGCCGTACAGTAACATCAGTCTTGTCCTCTGTGTTTCTTGACAAGGAAGCCACTCATATACAACTATTATTTCAGGAGCTGTGAGAAATTGTTCAAGGGAGAAAGTTTTCACCAGTTGAATTAGATAAATATTGTAATATCTGGAAGGAAATGTCAATTTGGCAATGCTCTACATTGATTTTTCTGTATTTACTGCAGCAAATCAAACATGCTGGAATGTAACCAAACAATATATAACAACCTTGGATCCATCATAACTCTGAGAACTCATTTAAACCGACAAGTCATGAATGATGCATGAGCACCAAAGACAAGGTTGTCAAATTGTTTGGCCTGAGGGAGCGCATTCTGCTCAATCGTTCCCATCTTAATCCACACAGTTTGGCCAGGATGATGAACGTGTTTCCATACAACAAATATTTATATGTTTTTAAACAGCAGCGTCCGAGTCAGTGAGGTCAGCAATAATGAGAGAAGAAAAACAAGTCCACGCTACACTGCGCACGTCTAAATTCAATTGTCAATACTTATTCAGCATGAAAAACACATTCACCACTTCTGCTATATGGACAATCGTGTGTGTGTGTGTGTGTGTGTTTCATTTGAAAGCTTAAATGCTTTTAAATATTTGGGAGCCCTTGAACAGAAAGAGACACTTAGCCAAAAGCGTGTCCTTTCATCACGATGCTCTGATAAAAATATCTGAGTTACTGCTACTGCAGCCAGCGTCCTGTCAGTTTGGATGACCTGCCCCGAGTTGACAAGTACTCATCCTCAGATTTGTCATGGCGGTCTCACTGGGAAGCGTAATCAAAACAAAAAAGCTTTAGAGTGTCTTTGTAATAATTTTTACCTAACTAAAGAGTCATTTTACCTGCAGGCAGTACAGTTTTTTTTTTCTTTAAGTGAATTTGTTGCCTGACCCTTAGTTTTTTTGAGTGTATTGCTGTGGAGCAAGGCAATAGTCATGGGTCATCATGCAGCATTAACGCATCCAGCTGTCCTTGGACAAAGACGTACTAGTAATGCTTGCAGTGTATCCATATTATATTGATAATGTGATATGAGAACAGATATCATCTTTGACTATTGTGATATATTACAAGTGTTGTATTTTCCTGGTTTTAAAGGCTGCATTATGATAAATTATGTGTAATTCTCTGAACTTACAGACTATTGAAGCTGTTCCTATATTTGCCTCTACCTACCAAGTCATTATATCCTCATTACTTATAATTTTGCATCAAAAATCACATAATCATCCCTACGATATTGTCGCAAAATATCAATATCAAAGTATTTGGTCAAAATATTGTAATATTTGTTGGTGTTCATATCACTCTGGCCTAATTAATGCCACAGAAATGGCCATGACTGCATCTGCTGACCAAAGACATTGCTGTATCTTGTCAAAACAGCTCACAGCTACTGTAAAAAGAATCTTATTTCTTGTTTTTCTCAAAGTGAGTCGCTCAAGCCTGGCTGGTTGTAGTGCTGTAAAATGGCGGAATAGTGTCGAATAGGTTCAGGGGCAAGCCACTGGAGATGTGCAGTTAGTCTTTCATCCTGAGCATCAGATTGTGCTTACATGTCAGCGCTGTAACAGAGCGACGGTGATCACTACTGACAAGCTACAGTGATGCTGCAGCAGTTTGTTGCAGTCTTACACAACGTCCTTCAGCGAGGCGGCCTCTGAAAAGCTCTGTATTATTCGCCAAGTGTTACCTGAGATTATCCAAGGACAACAAGCTGTGAACTACACAGAGGAGTGCATAAGAGAACCAAAGACGCCATCGGGGCAGTGAATAATTTAGAGGTTTGGAAAAGTTGCATGAGCCTCAGTTGTTGAATGTAAAACAGTCACTTTAAAAAATCATCTTCAGTACTTCAGTTTTTTCATGTTTCAAATTTACTTGAGACGAGAAA
This sequence comes from Naso annulatus, assembly GCA_029783625.1. Taxonomy (NCBI): domain Eukaryota; kingdom Metazoa; phylum Chordata; class Actinopteri; order Acanthuriformes; family Acanthuridae; genus Naso; species Naso annulatus. Next base: position 9,316,155 of record JAPZDX010000006.1, on the reverse strand, counting down.
CATTTATTAGTTCATAAGTTTATGATTTATTTCATGATGCTTCGTTGTCATTCATGTATTTTCTCTTTATAAGGAGACAATTTTGTCCAATTATTTTACAATGCTGAACATCAGAACAGATGATTGGCGCTAATGAACTGTGAAAAGGTGGAGAGTTTTGTTTTATAATGACTTGTACTTCATAAAATGAATACGATTCCTGGTTTAAAATGAAGAATTTCTAGAATGTGTTGAGTCAATTGAAACTACTTTGCAAAAAGAGTCATCAAAGTTTCCACTTAACTGCGCTTTCTTGATGTGTTTTTGATGTGAACTTATGATCCTGCAGCGTTACAACCATTTTAAATGGAATGTGCTGCATTCCTCTGTCTCTTGTAATAGTGTTCCTTGGATGATGTTTTTTGCAGTATATGCAAAGCGTGTGTAGGTGGAGTGTTAGCAGCGCTTTTACTGCGCTGCAGTGAAATATTAAAGGGTATTGTTCCACACAAGACTCCAGTAGCCACAGGCCCTGTCTCTGTATCGCTGCTGTAGATTTCCTTCTGTCATGTTGTTCTAGCATGTGGGCTGAATTCAGTCGTATTTCTCAGATTAGGGCTAATCCAACCAATGTTGCCCCTCTTTTTTTGCGTGTAGTGAGTATCTACAGAGGGTAGCCCACTGGAAGAAAATGCGTGCTTTTACAAAGCTGTAATCTGTCGAGAAGAGGGAATTCCAGCCAACATGCAACCACACTGCCGGAGGAGAAACACCTACTCAGGCTTCAGTCCCTATATGCCCTCTGCTTTCTCCGTGGTTGGTCAACTGAGACGAATTGCACAACAATGCAGACTGTAATGCGGATAAAATATGAAACACTTAAATGTCATAACACGCAGATCGTTTGAACTGTGGGCACTTTGCCTTCAGTCAGATTTTTATCCAAACAGACATTTACTGTGATTTTACTGTATGGTGAATTTGAACTAGCAGGTATTAACAAGGCTTTCAGTAGATTGAAGGCAGTTTATTATTCCAAATCAGATGAAATGCTGTGAAGAGTTGCTATTCAAGAGCTTAGTCATAATGTCAGAGACATACATAATGTGTTTAGTTTGGTATCTATTTGTGACATTAGTGTGTGGATCTATGAAAGGCACATCATTCTGTCAGTCGGTCAGTCCACCACTTTGGTTTGACTGAAGTCTCTGTGCTGAGTGGATTGCCATGAAACCCTGCCCACATATTCATTGTCCCCTGAGGATGACATCTAATGATTTTTGCTTTGAATTTTGGTTGAAAGACCAATCATTTTTCCCATCATCCTGGGCTGTGCTTTATTTTTAGTGTAAACTTACAAATGCAAGCCTGCACACGCTATCGTTTAATGTTTTTGCTCAAATGTATCATCTTCACAGAGTTGCAACTTTGGAACCGTCATTGTTGTACATAAAACAATTTGTACATCACATGTTTCCAGTACTGTGTGTTAATTAGTTTTTCTCATAAGGCCAATGTTAATAAAAAAGAGGAATAAATATGTCAACATACATGGGGTAGGCACAGCTTTGCAATAAATATTAGCATTGTTAATCTGGCCTCCATGGGTGGGTGGTTGTTTTTATTGTGTTCACCTGCAGAACATAAATGGACGTCCTTCAGCTGCAAAAATCAAATCACATTGCCTTGATGAAAATGTATTATTTTTATTTTGATGAAGCATAATGAATGCAGCCTGAAAATACATAACAAAAAACATTTCACAATCAGTTTTATTTTAAGTGCAGCAGAGGTATGAATGCTTATGAGCGCATTGTGATTCAGTGAAGTTTCAATTTTAATTTTTAACAACTGTGATGCATTTTTAAACATGGAAATGAATACTAGGATCATTGATATTTGCTGTCATGTTGTCCTACATCATAATTTACGTATTCTAACTAGTTTAAAAGGGCTTGAAGGAGTTGGATGTCCAAATAAAATGAAACAAAATGTATTTAATTTGGGCGTTTTTAAAGGTCAGACTCTGCAATGCATTCATGTGGGAGTCACAGGAGGATTTTAAGGATCGGCACAGACAAATCTATTTAACCAGCATCTTATTTCATGCTGGAAACAGACATCAGCCATGGTTAGGGCAGGGAGGTGTGGCTTAGCCTTTTATTTGCCCCGTGTCCACTCACGCTTATTTAAACTGCTTTGCTGCTGCCGTCAATACTGAGGAAAATTGAAATGCAGAGTTTTCTCTTTTTCACTGAGTCACTTCTATGAATAAAGTGCACTTTATTCTTATTTTTCATGATAACTGTGTACAACAGTTGTTTTGGAAAGGCTTAATTGGATAAAAAACATCGTGGATGAAAATTGTTTAGGTTTTCCTGCATTTTGAGCTGTAAAATAAGCACAGCTGGTGAATTGGTTTGCTTCTCACAGCCCAAGGACTTGCAGATTAGAAGGTAGAAGCTACAGAATGTAGTGTGCATAGTAAGTGAGTGATTACTGTATCTGTCTGTTTATCCAACTTCTCCAGTGTCTCATTGCGTGCTGCTCAGTGCATGCTGGGAGTGCTTGAGCCCCTCCACGGCTCTGTTAAAGGAGAGCTGAGTTATAGAGGGTGAAAATTGGTTCTCTGTGAACTTTGTGAACTCTGACGATAACATGACTACAACTGCGATTATGTTTGGAAATACCTGCGAGTCTGCGACCCATTGGAATGTATCTTTGCTCAGCTGTCAGATGCAGTGCTGAGATATTCTCAGTAACATCCCCGTGCGTTCTGTCCAGCTGCCACACTGAGCAGCTGTTGGCAGAATGCAAGCGTATAAAGGAAACATGTTACCTGGAATAACAAGGGAGGGATGTTGGCTGTGTGCTCTGACCCTGCAAATCATCATTCACAAGATGGCACAGCTTAGCCGCCCAGCTCGTTTCCATGAGGAAACACTGAATTTGCTGAGCGTCTGTCAGTCAGCACATTTACGAGATTTGTTGGCCTCCTCCGTCCAGCCTTGTAATGCTGTCTCACTTGATGATCTCCACTAAAACATAAGTGCAAAGCGATCTTGATTACTTTAAGTTTTAGAGTTCACAGCACTTTCACATTTTAGTCCTCCAAATTTCTATGACTCAACATTTTTCTATCCTGGATACATCCATTAATAAGGTGTATTAATACTGTTTGAAGCAAAGTAAGGCATAAATAGATATATTATAGCAGTGTATAATAGTGGTAGTGCATATTATAGTGAATTTGTATAAGTTCTCACAATAGAAAAATACACCAGCTTGATTTACAGATGATAGTTCCTCTCACATTTGTGCATCATGCAGAGGTAACATAACCCCACATTTTACATTAGGTGTTAATGGATTGAATGTCTCTTGAATGTCTATAAAAGTGATGCGCAGCACTCTGAGTGAGCTCTGTTTCTGCTGGTTGCATTGTCACAGTGATTCATTTGTACAAGGAAACTAAAAGTCAGCTCAAATTGAAAATGAAGTCTACACAGACCCAAATGAAGACAAAGTAGTTTTTGTATTGCATTAGACATTTCTCTTCCCTTCACATATTGAAAGGTGCAAAGTTTTCGCTAACACTGATTACTTGCTTACCTGCATGCCGGCTTGTGAGACATAGGAACACACTTGGTGTTTAAATCAGACAACATTGGGGTGGCAATTCCAGGGCTGTGGGAGCTAACAGAAACTTGAATGGTCAAATGTTACTTCAGTGAAAAAACAAACATGGAGGAGGCAGACTGTTGTCAGATGGCTGAACTTGTGTGTGCTATGTTTCAAACCGAAAAACCAACAACAACAACAGCAACCAAAAACTTGAACAAAGTCATGGTGGAGTCAGCAAATGCAATTGGACCGAGAATCGAGAGCACCACTGTGAGGGTCAGGAGGGACGAATCTTACACAAAATGCACACAATTATTCTCTGATGTGGGGTCATTTTAAGGTTTTGGCTATGAGATCCAGGCATCATTGTATTTCCATTTTTAGCAGCATGGACATAGCGGTAGTAATGACATTCTGTGGCTCAGCTGGTCAGTCAGTTGGACAGTTGACCACCTTGGTCTAGATGGAAATAAACACTGGCTGATGAGTTTGTATAGACGTTTGTAGCTCTAAATGAAATTTCTCAACAACTATTGAGTAAAGTCATTTGCCATTTGGGAAATAATGTAATGAACCTTCATCTTACCTATTCAAAAGGTAAAAGAAAAAAAAATTATACTTGGTTTTTTGCTTTTGTTTTTTTGACTAAACACTTTAAAAATTAATGACACTACCATCAGTCTCTGCGTTGTTTGGCAAAAACTACCCAATTTTAGCATGCTGACATGCCAAACCAAGATAATGATCGTCATAAACATTACTACTTCTTAGCATTAGCATGTTAGCATTGTCACTGTGACTATGTGATAGTAGCATGCAGCATTAGCACTTGCTGTAGCTCCAAGCATCGCTAGTCTAAGTTCTACTTTCCCGCAGAGATGCTAGCATAACTTTGGACTCTTAGGGCAGGAAGGACAGGAAAGAGGCCTTACACGTACATACAGTCAGTTTAGTGAATATATGAGGTATTTACTGTGTCAAATTTTAATTTAATTGATTCAAATGATGATCATTAAGTGTAAAGGTCTGTGTGCCTTCTGCACTTTCTGTTGATGATATACGATAGAGTCAGTTTTGAGTTTCTCTCTGACCCCATCCTTTATGAGTGGGTAATTTTAGGACAGCAGCTGCGTGTTTGCGCTGTGTCCTCTGCCTTCTTCTCTTACGGAACATGTGACCCTGGGAAGGGACAGGTATTCCCATGTGGCTGAGACCAGCATAGTCTCCCTTCCCCTCAGGAAAACAAATTGAAGACCTGCTGCTCTCTTCTCCTCTAGTATTGCTTCAGGCACTCGCAGGCAGAAGTAGAAAAATAACTTCCCACCAGGCCGCTCATGCATGAACAATTTATTTGTTATCATTGTGAAAAGTAAAGTCATTGTTATCACTTTGTCCAAGTGCAGGATCCAATTCCTTCGAACCTCAAGGCTCTCACAAGTGACTCAATCCAAGAATGTTCACCTCCACCTCTTAGTGTGAGTCTTCCTAGATCCTTTATCTCTTATATGCATAAAGTTTAATTTTCTCACTGCGTGTGGTGGTTCCTCTCAGGCGAGGACAGCAGCTCCCACTCCATTCCCCTTCAGCAATAGAGCTTTATGAATTCACTTTGTAGGCTTGGCTCCGCTGTGCACATACACCACAGGTTCATCCCTACATCAGCGAGTTTTATGAAAGACTCAAAAAAGATTCCACAGCTGTCTGCAGAGGGGACCCACAAAGCTGCAAAGCCCTGAGTTTCAGGGAGATGTCAGGCAGCGCTGATGCCACTGGAGCTGCTTGCATACCTGTTCAGTTTGATGAGGTGGCAAGAGCTGGGGGAGAAGCAGGGAGAGAAGTGAGAGGAAACGCAAAAAGCAACAGGGATGACAGCAATAACAGAGAGATGTGGGTGTTTATAGAGGGAGAAGTTAGGTGATTTTTTTCCAGTTGGATATTAATCATGCATATTTAAAGTCTGTTGGTATTCTGAACAGAAATGCACAGAGCCTGCAATGCAAGAAAACAGTCCCCCATCTATTTTGTAATAAAGTAAATGATGTATGTCTTCATGGCTTACCATTATCAGGAGGATTTACTATAGCTGACTAATGTTTACTGCTTCATGAGCCCAAATATATGATCTCATTAGTCTTTTAGAAGACCAGACTGTTGAGTTAACCTTGACAAAGAAAAACTACTGCTGCCATTTTGAGAACAGAAGAGGAAGGAACTGGATGGGCTGAGAAGTGTTAATTCAATGACTGCCCTCTTTTCCTCTTGGAAAACATAAGCTGAATATTATGTGTTGCAGAAGAAACGTGTGAATCTGTAATTTGATTGATGTTGAATAGAGAGCTGCTGTTACACATGCTGAGTCCAAAACTGAATAGGAGATCATGTGCTCTGACATTTTTCTACTTTTGAAAAATACGCATGACATTTTTATGCTTACTTAGAGGTCTAGTGTGTAGAATTTCAGCGCATTGATTAGTGAACTGAATATCCCTCCAACCTCAACCTCCCTTTACAAGCTTGTTGAGAAGCCTGCAGTGGCCACACATCTTGCAAAAATTAAAAATCCCTCTTTAGATCCAGTGTTTGGTTTGTCCTTTCTGGGCTACTGTGGGAACAAGGTGCTGCAACATGGCAGACTCCGTGAAAGAGGACCAGCACATCTGTAGATAATAGATAACTGTAAAGGACTCATTCTAAGGTAATGAACACAACTATTCATATTTTCAAGTGATGAAACACTGATGAAAACATGCTTATGAATTCTTTATTCCATTTCTACCAATAGGTCCTCTTATGCCAAGCCAGTGCACACCACACGACCTGCAAAATCATCAGGGCTCTTGATCAGGGCTGGAAAGAGTACAGAAAAAATCTGCTTAAGTAGAAGTACTGTTACCTTGATAAAATTTTACTTAAGTAGAAGTAAAATTACTGATGTAAAAATTTACTCAAGTAAAAGTAAACAGCTCATTTAAAATGTACTTAGAGTAAATGTTACTTTTTGGGGGTTGCGGGAGGTTGTAATATCATCTCTCCATCTTCATCCCGCTCCATGTCTGCGCACAAACGCCCCTTTGCTGTCTGGGTGTGTGCGACT
>JAPZDX010000006.1:9228684-9239638 GCA_029783625.1 Naso annulatus | reverse complement strand
ATATCATACAGAAATGTATTGGGGTGTTACAAATGCACATATGTTTTTTGTATTAAATTTCTTGTATTCATTTTCAGACCACCTCTAAACTTAAAACCATCAGTCTTAATTTAAAAAATTAATGGCTTTAGTTAATGTACTACTGAGAGTTTATTCAACTCAACAAACAACAAAACTTGCTTTTTCTTTTTATTACATGTTAAATTAAATCATTTCTTTATTCTTTTCAGAATAAAGAAAACAATGTGAACCATGATGAAGGTTAGTAATTAACTCACTTACCATGTCAGTGCACTATAGAGCGCTGCAGGAATGATGCGTTTTTGTAGGCAAAACTGTAAGTTAGCATCGCTGTGGTTCTCTTGACAAAAAGTCTGTGGGATTTTTCTGTTGAATACTGGATTATAGTAGACAGCTTTAGGATACTTGCATGTTTTCTTCAAGAAGATAATCTTCACATATGGACAACAAGATTATGATTTTTTTTTTGAGTGTATGTAATTGCCTGAAGCAAAAAGGAGAACTCCTGTCACTGTTTGTAAAAGGTATCTGCTGTGATGTTCAAGGTTAGTCTATGAAAGAACGCCACAGTCCATAACTTAAGACAAGCTGACAGAAGTTGATAAGTCAACAAATTGGAAAGTTAGTCAGCAAAGTTTGTAATAACATAATTTCAAGGCTGCAAAGGCACACTAGTGAGCAAATTAGTTACACTGGTTACAATTACAGTTACAATTATGATGATGTTTTAAGGTCCAGTGTGTAGGATTTAGTGGCATCCTGTGGGGCATCTGAAACCGCTTACCCTCCCCTTCAGTGTCTGTAGGAGAAGCTACGGTGGCTGCAACAGTTGTGTGAAACACAAAAAGTCTTTAGAGCCAGTGCTTGGTTTGTCCATTCTGGGCTACTGTACAAACATGGTGATGCAACATAACGGACCAAATTTAAAAAAAAACAACTCCCTATGTCGATACATAAGGCTCAGTCTAAGATAATAAAAACTGATATTTTCAGGTGATTATATACACACAAAAACAATGTTCCTCTAATATTATATCTCTGCCATATTCTAGCCCAGACACAGTGGACCTTAAATGTCCAAGACAACCTCTGTAGTCTAGATGAGACATTTGTTACCAACTGCCTTTTTGAGATACTTAAATGTTTTAAAAATCACAGAAATGATATACACTGACTTATTTTATGTTGTAGTTAACCACAGACTTCAAGGCATCTAATCAAAAATCTGATTCAAAAACATCTATTGACTGCAAGACAAGGGAACCAAAGTCCAGCAATGCAAACTCATTAACAGGTTTTAGGAATCATTCCTGTGCCTCTCTATAAGGGTTGTTTAATGAACTTTATATTTAGCTACATACTTAGCCACTACTCAAGTTTAGCTACTTAAACTCTGGTGCTTTTACTTTTTCACAACTCATTACATGACTTTATTCAGTTTAAGTTGAACTGACTTGCCTTTTCAAGGCAGCAGAGGAACTTCTGGGGCTGGCAGCTGAATGTGATTGTTGTCCTTTGCACATTTCTGGCTCTGCAGAGGTGAAATATGTCCATTCCCACTGGAGCGTCTGGATGGAAACAGCCACTCTGTGTGACCCCGACACCCCGAGGCTGGCATCCTGGAGGCATCAGCCTTCTTTGTCATCAGCTTGGACACAAGCCTACAAGTCAACAAGTGCTCATTCTGGGTTGTGAGGCCCGTCACACTAACAGAGGGCAATGACGCAACAGGACCTTTGCTTCTGGAAACATGAGATTTGCCTCTTGTAGTGCCTTATGGAGCATTTTCGGCGTCATGGCAATGCAATTAAAATTTAATTCACTTGAAAAAATCAGTGGAACTAGGGCAAAAACATTGCTTCAAATGACAATTAGATGAACTGTTGTAATTTCAGCTGTTTTCTATTTTAACGAAGAAAAAAAAAAAGCCATGATTTGCAATCAAAACGTCCTGGAGTACTTATTAAGTCATTTGAATCCTTTACAGACATATTTTTGTGGTGAAATCTTAAGTTGGATAAATGTTATATTTAGTGAGGTAAAGTCATTTTCTTGTTTTACTATAAGACTTTTCAGTTCAAAAAATATTTAGGACAAACAGCAATCAGTAAGGTTAAACATCAATTAAAGTGACGACATTGTACCCCAGTTTTGGCTCAGAAAATATCAATTATATGAAACTAGTGGTCATCTGAAACTGCTATGACGGTGTTATTTTCAGATGTTGGACATCATAAACAACTCTGTATTCACTTAGATGCTTCTTTTAAAATCAACCATATGAGACTCATGTGTTTCAGCTGCCACTATTTCGAAATGAGAAATGAGGTCCGCGTTTAATCACTTAGTGCCATATTGTTGGAAGCATTATAAATCTGTAGGGACTAGGAGAGTGACCCTTTTTATGTAACAGCATATTCAAAATGGTTTAACTGAGCTTATGGTTTACACTTTGTACACACGTAGAAGCTGTTCTCATGTAAATGCAGTATCTGCAGCTGTGAATCTCAACATTTTTGGTAAATGATAACAAACCATAGCTTCTTTGGTTGTGATAAGCTTTCTGTGTCTATGCATTATGCAGAAGGTGAGCTGGTGAACTGTACATCGAGGAGGGAGCTACAAATGAAACATTTGTCTGTTTGTATAAGTGGACTTTTTATAAACTGAAGGAAAAACCTACAAATGCTACAAACCATGTACGCCTACATTTGTTTAGTATATCAGACTTTCTCATCCTTTTCTCCCAAGATAAAGTGCATGTGACTTTGGTGATAGTTTTTACCAAACTGCAACTCTACATGGACCCTGGTTTAGTTAGCGTCCGATAACGGCGTTTGATCCAGTTTGGTTTTAGTTTCTCCAGTTCATTTGTAACAGTACCTCAACCATGAGAGTTGCATGTATGGACACAGTGAACCTCTGTGAGGAGGTCATGTACAAAAGATTTTATTACATTTCCTTAATAAAAGCAGGTTTATATTCACCTTTCCAACTTTCTTCCTTTTTACATGTTGGATCATTTCACCTGTGAAAAAGTGAATCTGTCATTTATCGTCCAAATGAAATGTAAAAATCTATTAATTTGTTTCTAGAAACAGACAATGCCAACATTTTGGTGACTGGGCTGTGCTGCATTCACCACTAGCAACTATTCACAAATATGTTAGGATTTTTAACAGAACACTTATATGTCAGAAAACCCTATAGAGTTTAATATCTCCATCACGTTGGTCATTAGAGCCTCGTCTGCCTGTGCTGTAATTAACCATGTGGAGCTGTAGGCAGAACTCTGCCATGGAGACTCCAACAGAGGATTGGTTGGGCAGTCTGAAGGGAATTATTGGCAGAAAGTTTTAACTCATCCACAGTCTTTGATGGAACTGAGTGAACTAATTTGTGATGGTTGAATGATGATGGCGTAATTGTGCACTGACAGCTGGCAACATCATTCAGTTGGAGACTGCAGATGGAACAGATCACTGCTGCCTTTGGGAGTATTGTGCTTCTTCTAACTTCTACATTTCAATATTTTAATTTTCTTTACTTGACATAAACAGGCTTCCATGTGTTCAGGAAAAAAGTCAGTTAGACTTTACTGTACAGGAGCCATCATTTTCTGAGCTGTTTTATGGAAATATTTGATGTTCAGCACAAGTAACAGGGACAAATATAACTTCATTCAGTCTTTGTGTTGAATTTAAAAACAAGTGTTGATTTTCAAAAGAATCTCTCATGCGCCGCTAAAATCCTAATAGCTGAAAAAAAGGGTAAATATTAAAGGAACATTATTGTTGTATGCATAACTGACTAGTTTTAAATTTAAATGCCTCGCAGACGGCAAGACCCTGGTTATACAAGCAGTTACTGCTGGTACATCAATTAAAACTGCCTGTTTCTTCTTATAATTATGCCAGATTAGTTTTTCCCGTAAATTCATTTTCTTTTTTAAAAGGCTGGGACCCACGAAATAAAGTGTGAACTGTTGAATGTTTCAGAAAGTGTAAAAAAGAAAACCTGCTGCTGAAAGGGTAGATATTGCTGGATTTAATGAGAAGTAACAATCCTTGTAGTTGAACAGCAGAAGTATCCATTGTGAAAAGCACCAGTGAACTGTCAAGCTAGAACTATTCGACCCATCACTTAACATCATTATTCTGGATACAGACAAAATGTTACTGGAGTGATGGCCAAGGGTTTAAACTGCTCGTTTGTACCATCAAACTGCAGTACAAACAATAAACTTTTCTGTTCTGGCGATAATCGGCTTTGTGAATGTGGAGAAGGAAAGAAAGAAAACAGACAACATTAAAGTGACACACTAGGAAAACTATGATTTATTGGTTTTTGTTTTTCTTTTTTTAAAAAAAGCTTACACTCATTGAGTACAGCAGATAAAATCTCCAAAAGTGATTTTTGAAACATTTGTATTTGGAGTACAGAGCTTCAGAACTTTTTTTTTTTTTTTGTCGAATTCTTTACAATTCTACAGTAGAATCAAGGTCAAACTGGCATTTTTATAAATTATGTAAAAACCTGATTAACACAAAGCACAAAAGGACTGTAAGGAACATAAAAAAAAAGAAATAACATGATGTGAATTTCACGTTACTCTCTTTATTATTGTACACAATATACAAACTGGTCCTTTGTTTCATTTACCTCACTTGCGCCTACTGTCTTACTGGGATTAAAAGGTGGAGATAAATAAATAAAAGGTATCTAAGTATCTCAAAGAGGATATGAGGTAAGTGAGTACAGAAAGCATGTTAACGCCAATAAAATGAGCAAAAAGCAAAGCCTCTGACAACATAGAAAAAATACACTTTTAAGCATGTAGTTACTGAATCCATGACCGGATGTTACCAAGAGACCATTTCATACAGTGAGCGGTTCAATGTCCGTATTGAATAATAAAAAAAGAAACAAAAAATGCATTTCAGTTGCTTTGCTGTACACTGACATGAAAAAAAAACAAAAACAAAAACTAATGAGGTGGTCTGTATGTTGAGATAACTACAGCTAACAACACTTGGGGGGAGAGTTGACAGCAAAACAACAAAAATGAAAGTACGAGTGAACAAGATGGTACAGATCGAGTTGCAGATGTCTTGCAGATAAAAACAGCTTCTCCAGTTCTGCAGCAAATCAGAGAGGAGCAGAGAAAACACATGAAATACTGACCGCATGTATGTTGTGTCGAGAGCTGTTTACAAAGGAGCTGAATGCGTCTTACCTTCACTGATTGGTGCACACTTATCTGTGCTTGTCAGAGGATTTATGAGTGAATGGCTGTTAAGGGAAAAGCTAAAACATCTGTTCTCTCAGAGCAGAGACGAGCTTCTTAGCATCCAGCCCACCTCTTCGTCTTGTTTGACTGCAGTATTAAAAGGGTGTGATCGAACACGGTGAAACATGACGTAGCTCGGCAACCCCACAATGATCCATCTTGTTTCCATTACAGGAAATGATAAAAACTTCATTAATGCAGTGCCAGTGTGTAAATCATCAGTTTAGCTTTGCGCTTTGCATCAGAGGGGCTGCAGCTACTGAAGGCAGAAATGAGTTTACAGTTAAATTCTCCGAAGAGAGAAGCTGACAGTAATTGGCTGGTAATTTGCGTCCAAATTATGTTTACAAGCAGGTCGTGTTGAACAGCTTCTCTGTGCAATTTGGCTTTTTCTGCAATTTTAATCAGTCACAGCATCGAGAGTGTTTAGTGACACAATGATAAAAATGGCTGAAACTGATTTGAGAGAAACAAATGGAGCGCAGTGAGAGGCTCAACTGAACACATGTTGGAACACTGATCCACAGCTGGCAACCCCAACTGACCTGATGTAGCACTGAAGTAAAAATACAATTTAAAGACTCCATACATTTAAAAAAAAACAAAAAAAAAAACCAAAACTTATTCACACTCAACAGCACAAAACACACAGTCATGATTTAGGTGTCACGTCAAGGATATTGCTTTTTGTCTTCCTTTCCTCCGCTGCTGTCCCTCTTCTCCTTCTTTTCAGATTTCTCTTTATCGTGTCTGGACTCCTGCAGCACAAAACACAAAGATGTGAGAATTAACAGATGCACAAAAATGGACATGAAAACTTATTCAAACAATAAAATTACATCTGACCTGGGAAAGTCAGTGTCTCACATAAGTTTAGATAAGACTACATGTTTATGAATTAAATTATTTTTGCAGACATTTCAGGACAGAGTGTGACACTGGTGTAGACGGACAAGCTTAGCTGACCTTTTTGCCTCCGGAGGACGTCCGCTCAGGTTTCACAGACTCAGCCTTCTCTTTACTGGAAGATTTGGATCTTTTGCTCTTCTCTTTTTCAGCTGACAGCGGGGAGTCAGAGGAAGGACTCGTGCTCTTGCTGTTTTTGGATGAATCTGTGGAGAAACAGATTAAGTTTAGCACTTTCCAGCGCTGTGTTTGCACTGTGAATGGCTACTGCGGATCTCTCAAGAACAGACATACTGGTTCCATTTTCGTCCTTTTTACGTTTGGATTCTTGGCTCGTCTCGCGGTCGACGACAGCATGGTCCTAGAAGAGAAGCAACACAACATATGGAATGTTACTGAGGGCAACAAAAAAAAATCCTGACAGGAGGAATTTCATTTACTGACTGACAGATGTAAGTCATACATTTAGCAAAAACAACTTCCATGTGTGAAAATATTTACCCCTAGTGGCTACTCTAATATAAATGTTTAGAACAAGAGGTTTAACAAAACTTGGAAGGCTGAGGTCGACCTTTCCTAAAACACTACTGACTCTTTTCCTGTCTTTCCGATCTTTTTCTTCCTTCTTCTCTTTGGATCGGCCTTGTGTGTTGTCTGAGTCTTTCTTCTCCATCTCCCTCTCTCTGCTCTTGGACCGGGCTACTGAATTGTAGTTGACGTGGTGCTGCAAAGACAATTATATATAAACAGAACAAGACAAACAAAATGGTTTTTATTTTGGCAGTAGGGCCTCACTGAGTGTTAATATCACTACAAATGCAACCTGTTGTCACAAATAACCTGCATTCTTAAAAATATGAGGGGAACCACAACTAAATACTGAAACTGAACAACTCTGTAACACCACAATTTTCTTTTTTTAACTGAGATTTAAGATACTTTGACAAATACATATGAGCTGTTCTTTTAGTAAACCGAGCAATGTAACTGTTTTATTACTTTGAGACTGACTGCGATGCTTCAAACCAGAACTGATCGAGCTCAGTGAACTGCTGTTTAACAAAAACCTAACTCAACCATTTAAAGCTGTGCCCAATTCAAAAAACACATTTAAAATTGAGGTAGGCAGTTTATCTTTGGCGTTACTGCATTAAAACTCCATAACAACCTTTTAGCATATTGTAATTCAGGTGGTTGGAAAGAAAACTAGACATCTGCACCTCTCTGTGGCTCTGTGATCGGGCTCGGCTCTGTATTCAGATCGTCACAGGGTATTTTTGGCCAATCATGGAACTTAGCTTACGCTGCGATTCTTAGCGTCTGGTGATGTCGGTATGAGCTGATTGGCTGTTGAAACAAGTGATGTGCCTTACATTTTAAAACTAGCCTCTGGCGACAATAGTGTCTGCAGGTGACATTGTCAGCCGACTTGAGTTGAGTTATGACGGGCCAGTTTACACCGCTGCAACCGTTTCGTCTCGTTGTGACTCTCTGGACTTTATAAAAAGCGCGACAACGAAAATACAACATGAGCTGGAGCAGAAACAAGGAGGAGAAGGAGCAGCGGAGTTGCTTCCCCTACAGTTTAATGCTACAGCTAGCTTGATTTCCAAATGTTGCCTACCCCAGCTTTAAAGCACAACTATTACAGCAAACTTCAATTCCATGTCCTCAAACATTCTAACAATTATCACAACATGCTTCGACTAAATTCCATCTGTCCTTTTGGTATCGGAGGATGAGTGTAAGCTCTCAGTGAAAGCAGGACTCAGTGTAATAACCTCAGTTCAGCCTGACAGTAAAAACTAGAAACTTGTCGCTAGGGCTGCAAACAGCTACTGTTATTAACTATCATTATTTTCAATATTGATTAATCTACTTATTATTTTCACAATTAATCATTTGTTCCATGAAGTGACATGAGTGTGAAAATGCTCATCTTAATTTCCAACAGCTCAATTTGATGTCTACAAATTGCTTCTTTCGTCCACACAACAGCCCAAAATACAAAGACTCATTATCATAAATGGCACAGTAAAGCAGAAAACGGTCACATTTAAAAGGCTAAACCAGCAATTCTTTTTACTTTTTGATTTGAAAAATTACTGAAACGATTAATCGATTATCAAAATAGCTGGTGATTAATTTTCTATCGATTAATCGTTTCAGCCCTACTCTTGGCTCGAGCTGAAAATAACAAAAGCTGTCCATAATCTATTCAACTGTTTGTCAACACAGTGGGTAATTTGTTAGTTTAAGCACTCAGTACATTCTTTAAATGATTTATCACAAACTACAATGCAGCTGAAAGCAAGAACTACGATAACAAATGACAAACTCAAAGTTGTAAAAACATTAAATCTGTTTTCACATTTCACAAAGTTTTCAGGTTACCTTAAGTTCTGTGTCACCATGCAGACCATAATACAATTCATATGCTGATGTAGGAATAAGTGATGTATAAATGAAAATGGTCCTAAGCAGGCACAGTGACTGGGATCACAATATTATTTTTATAAAATAGAAGAGCATTCAGTGAAACACTTGAGTCATGTTATTAATGTATCCAAACCTGCTACACCTTTTTTTTTATCAGGAAACAGGGCTGATGAGTTAATATTGTCCATATTATAATCTGATCAAATAACTATGTGGAATATGTGAATTGCAGTGATGACCCAACACAAATTACCACATGACTGCAGTTCTATGGAGTCTTTTTAACTTTTTGTTTGTTTGTTTTTACATCCTGCAGTTTCCTCTCTCATCCATCCCATCTGCAGGAGGCAGCAGTTATCTGCCGGGCTTGTAAACTACCTGCCCAGCACCGACCACCAGACAAGTCAAGGACTGGCTGGTTAACAGAATGGAGCATTTATATTTTCCTCAAAAACTGGTGGGGAAAAAAAACCCAACGCTGACTATTTGCATTCTGTTTCTCCCTGTCTCATGGATGAGTAAAGAAGCAGTTGTTTGCAAACCTCAATGTCAGATATTTGTGTTTTTAGCTTTGTTAATTCCCTCAAAGTGCACAAAAAAACATCAACTGATGCAGCTTCGAGGAATGCTATCAACTTTGGTGACATGAACTAAGCGAATCCATTACTGCTACCAAAAAAGTTAAGATGGAGAAAATCACAGACATCTTAAGAGTTGTTTCCTGCCAGCAGCTGTAAACAAAACAGACAATCTGAGAGAAGGAACGAGTAGCAGAGTCAGTTCAAACCTTGGATGCCGACTCCTTGGGTTCGTTGCTATTGTCCTGTAGGGATGAATGGAGATGACAGATGAGCTGGGAGGGGGTGGGGTTGGGAGGAGGTTGTCAGACAGCAGTAGAGAGTTGGAAGAAGGGGTTGGGGGTGTGGGGAGTCGGGGCTGGCCGAACCAACAGCATACTTCTCCCTTGACCTCTGACCTTCAAGGACTAAGGCTTTGAAAAGGTTATTACAAAGAGGAGAGGGCAGATGCTCAATACCTGGAAGGTCAATACTTAAAATAGAAAAACCCTGAGCATATATGAAATAACTGCTAGTCATATAACTACAGACAAGTCTGCAATTTCAGACAGCATAATATAAAAGTCCTACAGCGCAGCTGGTATTCAATACATCTAAAGTGCAAGTGCTGGAAATAAAGTGCGTGCATGTGTGTGTGTGTGTGTGTGTGTGTGCGCATGTGTATGTGTTTGTTTGTGTGCCTGTGTGTAAAACAAATCACTCAATTCTTATGTGCTTGACTGCATCCCTACAAAGGTAACTGTTACTGTGACTTACAGTTCAGGAATGGATAAGACACAGGGAGCCTATTTCTCTGGTGGAAGGTAAAATAAAGACCTATCACAAGCTTCCAGTGGTTTGGGCAACACTCCAGACGATTCAGGCTTCGCCCACTCTTTCCCTCCCTCTCTCTCTTTGTGGGGGCAGGCTTATTTTCCTCTGCATTTTTGGCTCATTCAAAACTGCGACATTCATTTTCTCCGTTGACCTCAGATGCTGGTGGCACTGGTTTCCCATTGAATCTTGCCAGGAGGTAGTACAGCTGTTGATGGCTGGTAGTGGTGGGGATAGTGTTGAAGGGTCTGGCTGGAACTCATTGGACACACATCTCGTGACGTGCAGGCTGCATGCAGGCCGTTTTAAAAACGGAGATAAAAGGGGGACCGGTGACTCAGCCGCAGCAGAAAGTCGCTCCTACAGCAGAGGCGTTTGCTGGACACCATCCGACTCTGCGCTGGATCCAGGCACATTGAGGGGACAGCAAAATACTTGGTATCACTTTGACCAGGGAATCTTCTCAGCTTTCAAAAACGGGAAAAGTGATCTTGGGCAATATTTCAAGTAGTGAATCACTGCTCTCGGTGCAAAAAACAAAAGAAAAAAAAAATCTTCGATGTTGGAAAATGCGAAAAGCTCTTGGTTTGGAAAGCCATCACTTCAGGTGGATATATTTCTCAAAAAGCCAAAAATTCACAAAGAATATAAATGCTTGAAAAATTCCTTTCTTCCCAAGGCACACTGACTGCTTTCATTAATATGAAAATAGCTAAATATTTCAATATGAAAATACTTAATATACACAATATTCTCTTGGCTAAGTCCTTGAGGGGCTTTCTCCAAATTCTGCAAAATATTATGTCGATGTCCATGGAATGCTTTCCAACTCCCATGGATTTGGTTTGGATTTCCAGATGTCATGCCTGTGCATGTACGACAACTTTCCTAGATGATCTTCAGGGCT
>JAPZDX010000006.1:9216986-9228486 GCA_029783625.1 Naso annulatus | reverse complement strand
CATTCAACCTTCTAGGGAGAGGTTCCATTTATCTATTCATGACTGACAGACATGTCGCAAAATTTAAACTTTCTGGAAGCATTTTCTTCATCTGATTTGATTGAAACAGCTCAACATCAGGCTTCTCTTTGAAATTTTAACCATTTTTATGCAATTTAATAACAATAATAAAAGATGAAGTCCAAGGGGTTTAATATTTTCAGTGTATATTTGGTCTGAGCTGTGGGCAGAACACAGCAGTGTAACAGGCAACCAGAATGACTCCTTACCCCTCTCAGATTCGGCTGACTCTGATCTGGGAACTGGTGACTTGAGGGACCCGGTCACAGCGCTCCTGTCTCCTTTCTCCTTGCTCTTGGACTCCTTGATGGCATCACGCTCTCTGGACGGCTCTGCGGGCTCCCCATTGCCGGCTTTGGCCTTGTCGTCTTTGCTGCTCTTCTCCTCGGGTTTCGCTTTCTCCCTGTCTGCCTTGGGGGTCTTCTCCTTACCCTCACGTGCCGCCCGCTCCTCCTTCCCTGCTCTGTCTTCTCTCGTCTTCTCCCGACGGTTCTCCGCCTTAGTATCAGGAGTGCTGCCTGGTGTCTTTTCTTTTTTCTCTTTTTTCTCCTTCCCGCTCTTCTCTTTGTCCTCCCGTTCTTTGACGGCTTTGGTGCTGCAAAGGCATGAATTTAATCAAAAGTGTTTCATAAAAGATGCTGCTTATTCTCACAGAGCATTAGATTCCCTTTGAGCAGATCTGAAGCTGCCTACCTGTTGAGAGCACCATTCCCATTGCTGGTGGTCACTTTGGCTGCTGCACTGTTGGCTTTGTTCACTGGCTTTGTGGTCCCCTGAGATTTATCTTTGCCCCGATCTGCATAAAAACAAACCAAAAATATGAGCACGGGATTAATTAATATAATTCACAAGCATGTTAGGTTCTCTGGCAGCTGTTACAACAACATATACATGCCCTTCAAACTAACAACTTGTATAACAGGAAAAAAGGATCACAAAGTTTGAGTCTTCTCACCGCCATCCTCTGACGTCCCCTCCTCCGTCTTGCTTGTGCTGGTGGCAGGCTTGCCTGTGCTGCCGGGGCCGTTCTGTTGATTGGCAGGGGTGGCACTGCGTGCTGGCTGCTCCTTGTGATGAAACTCATTCTCAGGAACCATGTGCACCTTCTGGCTTTTCAACCGACCTGAATAACTATAAGATGCATAAAGGGTTTGCACGAGGAAGAGACAAAACTTCACAAGACTTTGCCACACGCTGCTAAAAAAAATAATTGCACTTTCAGACAGGAACGGGAAAACATGGATAATTTAGCTCGGCACAGCATTACACTGCAAAAAAAACCCACTGCATACTTGGCTAAATACAAGCAGGGACAGAAACATTCATAAGTAGCGATTAGACTTCACCAACAAAAGATTTCAGTCAACTGATCAACACTTGAATGTGACTATAGATAGAAAAATAAAACATCTATAAAATTCATCTAATTAGATACCACGCACTACCCTACTCTTTTCCCATGAGCCCGTCTTTCCGTGTTTGCATTTTTTTAAAAACCACATTTCACATAACATATGCCAACTGTATGCTCCACAGGGAGCTGAACAGCACACAATGCTGTGTTACCCCATTGCTAAGGCATAGAGGTCTGGCCTCTTGTCCTTCTCTTCGAGGCAGATCTTGTGGACGCGGCACTCCAGCGCTTGGCCCAGGTTCAGGACCTTGGGATAGCAGGGCAGGATCTTGGTAAGCACGATGAGAATATTCCGGATGTGGGTGTAATCTCCCGTCTCCAGGCAGTGAACTGAGGCCTGGATGGAGCAGGGAAGGAAGACTTGATCAGAGATAAACACACACCTTTCAAGGAATATCTGACTGCCTTTATCAAAACAGAATTTTCAAGGAAAAACAAACAAACAAAAAACAATGACAAAGAAGGGCAGCTCACTTTAGTCAGCATGTAGTGCCACTTGTGCACCACATGCCTAAAGTTCTCATAATCTAGCTGATCTGCTTTGTTTCCTCCATCGAAGCCAGTGGCTCTGAAGATGGTCAGGAAGCCGGGGTAATTGACACACTCCTGTGACCACACAAAAGGAAGAGACAGATCCGTTTCCAGCTTATCAAGCGTCAGAAAATGTTAAAAATACATCAAGGTCACAAGTGTACAGAGAAAGAAAGAAATGGACACCTTCTCATAGGTTGCACGGTCACTGTGCCAACGGGTCACCGTCTCCAGCATGCAGCAGAGGAAGCGACCGTAGCGGTGAGACTCATTCTCCGTACAGCTGGCCACGGTGTAAATGATAGCTGAGAACACCTGCAGAGGGACACAGCATTGTGTTTGTGTGACTAAAATAGAATCGAATTTAAAAATGAGCTACATTTGGTAAAAGCTACAAAGTCACATCCTACAGATGCTAAATAATTCAGTGCAGCACTTAATTGGAGCCCAAATGAATTTGAAAAAAGGTTTTAATTGGCTAGCAGTTATTACACATCCCTTTCAAGCTTTGACAGTCCACTCACTGAACTGCTCACTGTTTTCTTTCTTTGACACGTTCGTAGCTTTAAGAACACTGCTTCCACATCATCACTGCAAGTGTCAAAGAATCTGACAATGTCTGTAAACAACTGTCTTACCCTGTCATAGCACAGGAGGGTGCAGAAGTTGGGTGTCTTCTGTTGGTGGACCAGCTCGACAAAGCGAGCACAGTACACAGCATCGATGGAAGAGAAGATGCAGCGAGGGAACAGACAGAGCTGCAGGAACTTTGTTATGGTCTCATTCTTTGTGGATTCTGTAAGGAAACATTTGAAGTTGTATCAATAACGAAGATGGAAATGAACACATGATTTATCTTTAATACTGATGTTGTGACGAGCTTTGACTTGAGGTCCCCATGAGTATTGTTTCTAAATGGAAATTAAAACTGAATTTGTCTCTGCTTATCAAATAAATGAATGTAGTGTCTCTGGCAAATATTTCAGTATAAATCTTTATGTTTCCCCTGAAAGCTGGCAGGACCTCATGTTTAGAGTTTTTAAAGATCAATCACTCTTAAACAGATTCATTGTTTTCTTCACTCAACCAAGAAGTGTCAGCTTTGTGAAAGACTACATTCAAGAGTAAGATGAATTGACAGCGTCACTGGCATGAACACATGGACACTTACTGGCTAACAACCAGTTGTCTTTCTCCAGTTTGAGGCGGTGCAGAACCCTTTGGACGTGCTCCAGCTGCTTCTTCTCCTCCTCCTGCAGCTTTTCCTGCAGGGCAGTGCAGCGTTCCTTCTCTTTCTTTTTCTTATTCAAGGGCTGCATTGGAAGACAACCACGAGAATATTAAATAAAATATGCTCAACATTGACAGCTCTTACGCAACCGCTGAGTCTCGCACTTCTAAGCATTGGCTGCTTTTTGTGAATTAAATGCACAGGGACTCCACTGTTCAGGATTCATTGTAAAATGTGAGCGGGGTCACAAGTGATGTTAGCATCAGCGGTGGAAAACTACTCACTATCTCTAAGTTCTCCTCGATGGCTTTGATCTGGGCCTTGAGCTTGTTGACCTCACGTTCGTAGGCAGCATGTGGTACGGCCAGGTCGTACATGGTGAGGGACCAGAAGGTGGCGTAGAACTGTGGGCGCAGGTCGTCCCAGACTCTGGCCGGATGGAGGGACACCACAGCCTCATGCACTGGCGTCATCACCTGTTCACAGGCTGCCACATACTTGTGTACCTTTGGCTGCTGACGGTTGCCTTTCTCTGCCTTTTTCAGCTCATCATACTTTGACTGTAAGCAGAGAGGATACAGTAAGCGATCCATTTTCTCCACATTTCAACATTTTATAGTTTCTATACCACTGTTATCTGTTATAATCATACAAACAATACAAATAAGTAGGATGATATAAAATGACAAAATGCATTTTATAGAGATCACAATCATTCTTCATATATTATTCACACTGAGGTAATTACCAAGGTGACAGTAATCCACTCACCAGAATCTGATGGGCATACATTGGCCGAGACAGAAAGAAGGCAGCATCGTGTGGCGTGTGGAACTGGTTACACAAGATGTCAATGGAGGGAACCCGCTTAATGTAGTCCTCTGTGCTTAGGTTGGAAGCCAGAAAGCCACCAAACTGTACCAAGGTGTCATGGCACTGCAAGAACAAAGATCATTTTAGTAATATGCACATTCAGGGTTATTCAATTGTTCAGTTTTCTCCTAAACAGAGAAATGGATTAGATTGTTATGGTGAGAGGGCGCATACCTGGTCATAGAGGTGGCCGACAAGCTTGAGGTGTTTCTCTCCACCCTCTAAGAAAACCACACCATTACGTTGCTGGGCCATGAGCAGACACAGTGGCAAAGCCAATTCATGGTCCAGCAGCACATCCTTCAGACGCTGCGATGACTTCTTGGTGTTCCTGATCTGGCCAAAGTACCCACCCTGTTGCAAGAGCCATATTTATAATAACACCTGAGCTCTGGTGCAGCACTGGTTTAGGAGAGTCAAACAGATCTTTCTCAAGAGACTACATTAAGGAATAACATCTACACTTGAGTGTGCGTACCTCAGCTTTGAGCTGCTCCCCTCCTGTCATGGCTTCTAACTGCTCTGAGGTCATCTCATCCGTGATCTCAATGCCAGCCATTTTTTGCACCACTTCTTTTAGGATCAGCAAGTCAAAACTGTGGGAGAGGAGGGATGTTTAAAGCAAAGCACATTTCCTGCCGCAATAAAAGATGCATAAAGGGAGAAGCACTGATCTGCAAAAGACCAGATGCTAACCCAGTGATAACAGGGAATTACACTATGCCAAGACTCAGCATATCCTGCAAACCTGTGAGCCTGTTGTCATTCGGAGCAACTTACCTCTTCCCTGCTTTTAGCTGATTGGTGACATACTGAAGAAGGCCAGCCAGTTCAATTGGGTATTTTCTGAACACGGCTCCGCACAGACTTGCCAAGCCTTGGTAGACAAGCGGAACAGGTGTTTGTAAGAAACTCATTAAAACATCAAACAGTTTCTCTCCTTTTGCATGCAAATAAATGATGTAACGGGGAGTAATGGGCCAGGACAGTAACCGGCCAGTTAACCAGTAAGCCACATACTCTGAAGCCATGAGGAGATGGTGGTGTCGTCATGCTTCATCTTCTCCTTCTCGGGATTGGCCAGAGCCTCAATGATGCAATCTGAAGACAGAGTTAAGAGGAACCGCATGGAAAACAGAAAAATACTCAGACCTTACTGTCTCCAACACACTCATACACACAACCATCTGTTGTTAACTGTCAACACTGAATAACGATGGAATAGTGTAGGATACAGGCCAAAACATCATAGTTGAGGGATGTGAGGTATTTCAAGGAGTCCACCACTGGAACAATGAGGTTGTCGTACCATTGGATCTGAGAGAGCATCTGAGATACAAGAGGGAGGAGAGGAACGGATCAAACATCAACATTTACAGAGGATACACATTATAACTGACCTGATGCCAGTACTTGGAGTCAACTGAGTAGCCAAACAAATATGCTAGAGTTGTGAATATTTTACTTTAGGCAACATTATAAATTCCCAATTACTGGCCATGGGCACCAATACATATCTTGCATCCCTTTCCCAGAATAGATGTTGTTGGGAAGCCAGAAAAATGGAGCAGGTAAAAAAACAAACAAACAAAAATACTGGTATACGATGCAAGCAAGGTGCTACATTCTGCAAAAACCTGGAATTATTTTTTATGTCAACATAAAAAAAGGAGACTTTAGGAAAAAAAAGAAATTCCAGCAAAAATACACTTACATAATCAAAGAGGATGGTGGGATTGCTATGGCTCAGCTTGCCAATTTGCCTTCCAGATTGTTTCACATTCTCTTTGGTCAACCGCCTAGGGAAAGGGGGAAAAAAAGCACAAGACAGGAAACGGCAGATTAAAAACAAAAGCGGATGCGAAGAGTGCTTTAAGCAAAGACTGTCACTTCTAAAAGCTTTACAGCAGTTGGAAAATGCTCTTATGCTTGTCAGCTTAAGACAAAAGAAGTGCAGTTGATTTCTTCAATCGCAGAACAGCGTTTGAATGAATAACAACTTGAACAGCACAAAAACACAGTATCTCAAGTCTTTTTAAATTCTTGTGTTGTCTGTATTTAACGGTCCTTTTACTACAGCTTGAGATGGCTGATGAAAAAAAAAACAAAACATTAATACATTTCAGCATGTTTTTAAATCTAATCCATCCATCCTGGTGAGAGACGTTTTATCAAAATAAGCAAAATATTTAATGATAGCAACTTCCCAGACATAAACTTTACGGTCTTTCCAGCGGTTATTGCTTTGGCATTTTAAAGTCATGTATGAATATGGGAAAAAAAACCCAAAGGATTCTAAAAGGCTTAAGCACTGAATTAACTTTGGTACTGAGGACTACTGTGAGCAGGCGGAGGTAACACATGAAGTGGGTGCTTCTGTGGAGGAGAGCAGTAGAAGAAATAAAAGACGGCCTTGGCGTTCTAATAGCAGTGAACCTCTGCTGACTGTGTGGTGTGTTTGAAGCTCGATTTACTGTTCACTCTCTCAAGTGACTTATCACAGATGAGGGTAAGGTTATGTGTGATGTTGATAAAATACACAAAGCAGTCAGTTTCGAAAATTAATAAATAATGAAAGACAGTGAGAAGGTGGAAAGACATCCCAGAAATGTTCTTGGCAACTGATAAACTACACAGAGATTTGCCTTGAATGAATACGAAACCGCTCCCCATTCACTTTTCCATGCAAACTAACAGTCTGCAGGAGTGGATTAATCTAAGGAATGAATAGCTACATGTTTTAAATAAACTCGTACACAGTGGGAAGCACTCAGCCATGAGGACACAAACACTGAACCTGCTGTTCGGATTGGAGATGTGGCAAAAGTCAACCAAATGTACAAAGACAGGTGAGTGCACAGTAATGGTTCACTGGGTTCTGCACAGTGACTTACTTCATAATGTATTTAGCCCTTTCCACAGTTTGAGCTTTGACTTTAACCAACAGTGGATGGCTGGAGTAGGTCTCATTCTTCCATTGTCCGTATAACCGATACCTGAGGGTGCAAAGATAGAGGAGATACATATAA
Source organism: Naso annulatus (assembly GCA_029783625.1). NCBI lineage: Eukaryota > Metazoa > Chordata > Actinopteri > Acanthuriformes > Acanthuridae > Naso > Naso annulatus. The sequence goes on along the minus strand of JAPZDX010000006.1, from coordinate 9,221,348 downwards.
ACTGCATGCTCAGCTGCGCAACACTGACAAACATGTAAGGATTGGTCAAACAGGACATAAGAAGCACAAACAATATGTTCAGTTTTGCAAATACATGCACTTTTCACAGTAAGCTTTAATAAAACAGCTTTGACGTGAGCAAAACATGTCAGTTTACGTTGTTTGCAATTCAGAGTTATCCTTGTTGGAAAACAGCAAAATAGTCAACTGTTGTCTAGCTTCATGTTAAAACTGCCATTCAGCCGTTCAGTTAAATAAAAAAAAGGGCTTTTCTTATTATTTTCATGGTTGACTTAAAGATATAATCAACTTATTTTCTGTGCATCATATTTGGGGCATATTAAAGCCCTTAACAACAACAAACTCAGAACAAAGAGCAACCCACTGCACATAACACTGACACAGCAGAGCATAAATGAATCGAGGTATCTGTCCGCTCGCATATCAACAGCGTCCACACTGTTTGGTGTACGAGACACTGCAATACTCCACAAAGTGCCATAAATTAATGAGTTGCTTTACTGGCTGTGACAAAGTGACACAGACAGCTAAAGTAAAACAAAACCTTTGGGAGTGTGATGTGTCACTGCTCATCAGCGGTGTTCCGAAATATTAAAAAAGGCTCTAAAAATAAAACTCTGCCACTGTTCTGGAGGGAAAAAATGGCTTGCTAAAGAGAGAGAGAAAAAATGTATTTTAAACAAGCATGGTTTCATGTATGCTACTCCTCTCTTACCAGTTAGTAAACAGCACCCTGGAGCACTGCCTGAGGGTTTACTATCTGACAACTCAATTAAACAGTGCCATCATGTAGTAAGAAACCAAGTGTGTGTGTTTGTGTGTGTGTGTGTGTGTGTGTGTGTCTTACCTGTGCTGGTAGGGAAAGAGTTTGAAGAGGCCCCACAGTTCCTCAGACATGCAGGCGTTACACTCCATCAGAGAAAGAGAAGGCAGTAGCACCTGGTCTGCAACACTCAGGAAACAACTCAAGAGTGTGTCCTGCAATGAACATAGAAAATAAAGACAAAGGCAACATGAACAGAGTCCTCACGGTAACATATACAACAAACATAAAGAGGCAGCTTCATTCAAGCCAAATATCACATTTTGCTCTCAGGGTATTAGGTACTTGCCATTTTGTCTTTGAAATCAGCTTTGCCCTCACTTTGGTGCTGAGAAGCAAATGACAAACAATACGAGTAAATATAAAATTTAGTCTGCGGTGCAGATGTAGTAATACAGTGGTTACAGTTTTGTACCTCTTTCATGAAGGCTTTGCCCAGACGCACAATCTTGGCGAAGAGGATAGGGTCATGGGAGAGGTGAGGGCCCAAGTAGCCGAGCATGCTGAATGTGTCCCTGCGTAGGTCCTCGAAGCTCTCTGCAGGCCGAGGGGCCCACTTACTCCTCAGTGGATGCATTACACATCCTCTTGCCCCTTTCGGGAGGCCCGCCCTATGTGGAACAGACCAGTGAGTCACGCTTGTATGCATAAAGGACTGGTATCAAACGGAGTTAAAGAAGTTAATTCACACTGTGAAATAAGAGGTACATGTGCCTGCATGGGCCTCACTACGCACAGCATGCAGCAAGTGAAACATGGAAATACCAGCACCTTCTGTAAAGAGGCTCCACAGTCAGGTGCACAAGCTGGCAGAGCGCCAGTGCAATGGCCTTGTGAGAAGCAGCGTAGAAGGAGGGCATCTGGTCCATAATACACTGGGCGTGGTGCCAGTCCCCGATTCTGAGTAGTGCCTCCAACAGACCGAGCTTCTGGTTATCAGGTGGCTGTGGGCACAGAGAAGAGCAACAACTCAGTGTCTGTGTATTATTAAACAGGCCAGAGTTTGGTAACTCTCATTAAGGCAATTCAAGCAGAGAAACGGCAAAAGTGAGCACAGTAATGGATTTCAAAACCATTTCTATCGGTAAATCTGCATCATATATCGTAGCTGAAAATATGAGCAAGAAGTTGAATAACTGCGCAATCTCTGAGATAATTTGGACAAGAAAATGTAAATGAAACACTTCAAAGTCATTCAATTTGAAATTAGTTAGTCACTAAACCTTTAACTTGATTTGCATTAAGCACTTTGGTGTAAATTTCTAACTTCAATTTTTTTTTAACTAACTTTTTACTGACAACACTCCCTAAGAACAGGCGAATATTTCTGAATGCTTGTATACCCAATCATTCTTCTCTTCCTCCTTTTCTTTATCCTTTTCTTTGTCTTCACTTTTCTCTGAGGGCAACACAACCATGACCAGCTTGCGGGCAATCTGCTTGGCCTCCGAGATGTCTCGCTTGTGTTCCTCTATGATGGCGGCATCTAGTGGCATAAGCTGGAATAACAGAGAGGCAAAACCAGCTGAGTTTTTGAGCCTGAGCACAAGTTATACTACAGAGGCTTCATTTGCGATGTTGATGAAATAACACAGTACTTTGTATGTGATACAAAGATCTGACGTTACAAGGACATTAATCTATATGTCGCAAAAATCATCATTAAACTCACATTTCCAAATTCTGACCGAACAGGAAAACTGTGGGTCTCTCTTTTATTAATATAAGAATTTTTTGGACTTCTGCTTTCTCTATTCCTTACATGTACGTAGAGGTCTTCCAGCTCTACCAGGTTGTGGTGAAGCAGAGCAGCAGCAATGTGGTAAAGTGACTTGGGGGTTTCCTCATTGGGTTCCTACAGATAAACAAAAGAAGATGAATCTGTTATCCCTGAAAACGGATGTACACGTCAATGGAATGGGATTCATATTATAATTTTGGAATGATAGCTTGGAAATATCGGGATAGACTGATTTCAGCCATTTAAGAGATCTGTTGATTGGTTTGGCAAGAAAACTTTTACAAACACACCATAAAATGGGCAGGAAACACTTAAGAATATTAAAGCTACTACATAAACTATTCAAAGCTACGACAAAAACACACGGGCCAGTCTGTACGATCAGAAACTTTCTAGCTTTCTGTGTCCTTGCTTGATGTTCTCACCTGGTAGAACTTGAACTTAAATCCTAGGATGTGGCAAAGGGTGAGTGGTTCACACATGTATGACTTGATGAGAGACAGGAAGAACTCATCTTGGTCAGCTCGACTCTCATAAACCTCCAGGATTACGTCCAAAACACGATTTGGGTCCAAGTTAAAACATCCTGCAGGCAATTGACCAGAAACAGATCAGTTGGTCAGTAAACAATATTTACATCACACAAGGTAACAAACTTTAGTAGTCAAAAGGGGCTTCACTAGCAAAATATAATAGTTAATTTCGGACCAGAATATACAAAAAGACTTTAGAGACACAGTTTGCTTCTCGGAGCTACTGATCACAAGTCACGTTAACCAAATATTTTTATTTTATTAACAATGATGGAAAATTTTGAAGGCCATCCATCATTTTGACCGATTGTAATTCACACCCCTGTCCATTTGGTGGCGGGTGTTGCTGTTGTTTGCCTATTAACACACAATGGCACAATATTTTTGGTGGCCTCCACATTTACTGTGTCAGAACAATCATTTATCTGCATGATATGGTGTTTTATTAAGTTCATACAGACGTAAAAGTCTGAGGAAAATGAGGAAGTGCCGAATCAAACACACGTGCAATGTGTATCTCCATGGAAAGTGAGCGCACAGTCGCTGTCAGCTGTTCAACCTTTCTCTTTATTCCATGGCTTAAATGCTTACTCTTAAAGGTCGGTATGCTGATTATATCAAAATAAAAATGAATGAATGAAAACTATTACTTCTGACTATTTTAAAAAACAAAATTACATTGATGGATAGTAATTGGTTGTGACAGATTTTTTTTCATATCACACAAACTTCCTGTGATATGAAGGTAGCTGCCCATGCAAAGCCCTGAATAAATAGGCACAGAATAGACTAAATACAAAATCTACCCAGTGACCAATCAAGTGTGTAGTAGGTTCTAGTAAGAAACCCCATGATAAAAATCCCCCTCTGTATATCTTCAGGTTCACATAATACACTAGTCAATGAATAAATGCACTTTAAACTGAGGATAAATGGTAAATGTACTGTATTTAAACAGCACTTTTTTAGTCTTTCACCTACTCAAAGCACTTTTATAACACAAGTCTGCATGGGGTTCGGTATCTTGCCCAAGGACACTGCTACACGCAGACCGGAAGAGCTGGGAATCAAACACCGACCTGGTCTGATAGGCGAGGTAAGATTGGCACAAATGTAGCTACAGGCACAGCTACAGTATCACCTTGATCAACGCAGTCACCTTGAAAAAGACTTGTTTACCTATGAGTGACTTGATGCTCTCCAGGACAATGTGGCTGGTGATGTTGCCTGAGAGGTCTTGGCCG
>JAPZDX010000006.1:9142714-9165849 GCA_029783625.1 Naso annulatus | reverse complement strand
GTCCTTTTTTCTAGTTCATTTGATCTACTTGTTTTCTGATCACATTTCCTGTGTAACAGCACACTCATCACTTCCTCAATCTCTTTCTCATTAAAATGCTTTGGAGGGCAAAACTGACTTCCCGGGCTGACACTGAGAAAGGATGACTAAGCTGCATTAATAAAAATGTAAAAGTTGTTAAGTGAACATTTCCAGTGAAAAAAGAAAATTGTGCAGACTATAATGTAAGCAATTACAGCTAAAATAATATTATTTCAAAAACAGGTGAAAATAACAGTGTTATGATATACAACAAATCCATATCACAAGATGTAATAATGTACCTGGCTGCTTGGCATCATTGGGTTTGATACAGCGCACATAGGATGGCTCTTTGGACATGAGGATCTCCATTAGTTTCATTAGGCTGTTTTTAAACTGAGTGGCAGCCTAAAAGACGAATAAAACATGAACATGAAACTATGGGAAATTTGATGTATATTTATGTGAATTTGTGGAGTTTCTGACCAACAGAGAAAGTATTTACAAGTGATAGTGTTTTTATGAATTACAATTTACATAAACCACAAAAAAACCAAGAAACATTTCTTATGTACGACCACATAATAAACAGCTAAGAGAGAGGAAAAGAAAACTGAACTGAAAGAGATCGAGAAAGCGTTGGAGGAGGGGGGGTTTCTCACCGTCTCCGGGCGTTTCTGGTCTGTCACTTCCTCTCTGCGGAAGCAGTGCCTCAGGATTTGGTTGTCTGACTGGCACATGACCTGGACAGACACAAAACCACAAAACCGCACGTCAACACGGCATGTCAACCTTTCCCTCTTCATTCAGCGATGGTAACAAGACACAGAGGGGTTTTGAACAGCTGTGGCAAGGTTCTGCCTCGAGCATTTCATCATCCTCACCTCTTTTAGGTTCCTGTTTAGCAAATCATTGTTCTTGTCGAGGAAACCTGAATGAGACAAACAAATATATGCCAATTTGTCGTGAAGGAATCAGCAGGTTGAGGGCTTTTAAATAACTGTCGCCTCTTACAAAGGAATTAATATTTCAATAACAATATTCACGTGGTTGCACGAGTTTACCATTGACATTGTAATTGACCTCTCCAGCATAATGCAGCAATCTGAACTCCTCCCTGCTCATCACCCTACGGGTTTTTCCATTTGCCAGCTTGTGACTTAAAGACACACACACACACACAGACACACACACACACAGGAAGATGTACAAACAGTCATATGCCAGGTGATATCAAAAGCTGTAGTCAGATGAGTCTTCATATTATTTGTACTGTAAAAATTAACATCAAATGTACGATGATACTCACGTGACAAAATGGGGATGGCTGCCCAGTGTGTCTTCCAATTTCTCTAAGAAGGAGACATCGCAGGTCTCTCCAGGTCTCAGACACTCCTCATTCTAAAAAAACCCAAATAATAATAAATTTAAAAAAAAAAATCGCACTGTTAAACTTCACCTCCTTTGAAAGAGGATAAGACAACACCATATACAGGGAGTTTTCATGCGCACCAGAGTGGAGATGATGCCTTTGTGCTTCTCCTCTATCAGGTCGCAAATGATCTTGTTGTCAAAGTACTGCACCGTCTCCCACTTGGATTACATAAAAACATGTGGTAGAGGAGAACAATGTTGTGTCAGCATTAAATAGAAATATTAATAAACACATACATAATTTGTATATTTTACAACTTGTTTTCACTACCTAACCAACAACTGACTTACTGCTATTCCCTCTGTCTCATACTCCTCCTGCTCAGATCTCAGGGTAAGCTCAATGAACAGCTGCTGGAGCTTCTCGTTGCAGTAGTTGATGCAGAACTGCTCAAAACTGCGGGCAGAAATGTAAGGGAAATGCATGTTAAAGCCACATATAAGAGCTTTGTGCTTTAAAGACCATTACTAATGACGACTTTGATTTTGAGACTTTGCCGACAAGCAGATTAAGGTGTTTAAATTTAAATCTTACCTGTTGTGCTGTAGCACTTCAAAGCCGTAGATGTCCAGAAGCCCTATAACTGAGGAGCCTTTACTGCTGTGGGAAAGTTCATCCTGCAGAACATATAAGGTACACAGCATGCAGTCGATTATAAAAACAACAACAAAAGCCCCATAACATGATGGCGGAGTTTCTGCTGTTGTCTGAGTTGCAGTCAGAAGTGTCACTGCACCTTCAGAGCCAGCGACTGGTTGATCTTCTCCACCAACCAAGTGAAGGTCCGACTGTACACGGCTTTGGCCAGGGCGTCACGGGCAGACCCCGCCTGCTCAAAGTTTAGCGGGCTTATCATCTGTAACGCATAAATGTCAGTAAAACATAAAATTATAAATGGACACTACACAACAAACAACGATGAGCACGAGGAGCAAGAACAAAAAAGAGCTTCACCTCTTCTCCTTTGGCTGTGAGTTTCTTGTGAGTGAGTGCCTCCCCGAGGGCTGAGCCATCAACGCCCAACAGCTGGGGAAAAAAACAACACATTTGCTGTCAGCTGTGCTGTCTTGCTAGTTTTTTGTGCATATTTGAACATTCTGTAATACAAATGGGACTCTTCTGACCTTCGTGAGATTGTTCATCTGAGTCTCAGTGGTGATGTAAGTTTCTCCTTCCTCTCCTTCCCCAAACTGAGTGTTCCCAAGGTGGAGAACACTGGCGATGATATTCAGCAAATTCTAAGTTCAGACACACCGAAAACAGTTATCAACAATGTCATGGATGAACTGTTTGTTTTTCCAATAAAATTAACCTCAGGACACTCACTGAAAATATGCTCATTAGTATACACACAGAACCTGAGAAATTGTATTTTTTGGTGAGTTTTCACAAATCCATGGGGCATGATTGACATAAACAATGCAGGATTCAAAACATCCAAAATAAGTCTTTGTAATCATTTTATAAAGAAAGAATTACATTTAAAATGGCTAATCTTCAACGACATTAAAAGTCTCTGCTGAATGATTAACCCTGCACTGTGGTTTAAACCTGTAACACTATTTTTAGCACTATTTCTTTACTCATTCTAGAGTGACTCTCAATGCGTTTAGAAATCTAAAGACAGTCTGTTATCCATAGGAGAGCAAAAAAGACGATCCTTTAAAAAAAGCTAAAATCGTAGTACACTACTAAGAGTCTGATAGGAAATAAAGCTAATAAGTCTTTGCATAATTCGAGAAACAGATCCGATCCCTAAAACATCAACTAGCAGTTTATCTGCTTCAGCTGTTTTCCTCACACTTTTCTTCTCTCTTTCCTCAAGAACACAACTGCAATGTCCCATTCACTCAAGACACCAAAGTGCTGATTATTCTGAGGAATTGTAATACAAAGTCCTTTTAGTTTAACAGATCTTATGTGTGGCCAGTGTAAATAAATGTAGGGTAATCAACACTGGGCATACTCATGGTAGAATGTAATATTCTCGGTGTCATGTAAACTGTAAAAATATTGCTTGTTTTGGAAGCTTACTCATGATTCTGCCATTTAAACTGTTTCGCTTTGATGTGGCAAATGTGGTAAACCAGAGAACATGAGTGACAAACACAACAACAAAGCCACTGTCTACAATCATTACAATCATTCAAAGCTGTGATTGTTACTGACCTGCACTTCCTCCTCAGTGAAGCCAATAACAGACAGGGCCTTCATCACAACTTTCCAATTATTCTTGTCACTGACAGAGCTGAGTCTGGGACAGTTCCCCTGAAAAAGACAGTAAATATTACAATGCAGCTGATGGTACAATTGCATAATCCTCAGCTGTCTGCGCCACACACACATACACACACCTTGACCAGGTACTGGTAGTTCTGAGGGTTTCTGTCCAGGTCCAGTGAGCTGAGCAGGTCATTGTCCCCTCCATCTAAAAGCTGATAAAAGATGTGGAAGTTTCTCTCACCGTGGTTCTGGTGAACTACACGCGATTTCTCCAGCAGGTAGTTCAGGATGTGACCGCCCACTGGTGCCCCCTAGGAGAAGTTATAGAAAAAGAGGGGAGCAGGCGGTGACTGTTAAAAGCAGGTTTTGTGCTTAATACTTGTAAATCTTTGAGATTCTTTTATTACATTAACAAAAAAACTTGTTATGTTATCAGTGTGGTGTAAGTACACAGGATTCCTATAACGAGTGAGAAAGCCAAGAAGGGAGTGTTTACCCTAAAGTCAAACTGTACATCCATGTATTTTCCGAAGCGGCTGGAGTTGTCATTCCTTAGCGTTTTGGCATTTCCAAAAGCCTGGGCAAAGCAAAAGAACCAAGAAATCACAAGGAGGAAGTGAAATCAAGCGGGACAATAGCATCAAAATGGCAAATATGAAAAGGAAATTCAGATTTCTAAGATCCATCAGATATCATATGATGTGAAAGGCAAGTTAATCTGTGATAGCAGCCGCATAGTTAAATACCTCCAGAACGGGGTTAGACTGCAGGAGGCGGTCACCAAGTGCAGTCATGTGATCATTAGTGGGGCAGGTGACAGCATAGTAGAGGAGGATCTTCTTGGAGGCCTCTGTTTTACCTGCGCCGCTCTCACCAGATATGAGAATGCACTGGTCCTTCCTCTCGGTCCGCATGGCTCGGTAGGTGTTGTCCGACAGGGCGTAGCTGAGGGGAAACACAACAGCAACTTCAACTCAAGGTCAACGTAAGTTTGAAACATGGCGATGGAATCAAATCACGCAAACATTGGTATACTTGAGTGAAATGAAACCAACAGAAAATGTGTTTTTTAAGTTCAACTGTCATTAGATGAGTTGATTTTGAGAAAACTTGTTGGTTGCAGCAATTAATTTACTGACAATTTTACATCGTGCTTACTGAGCTATAAAAATCTGGTGTGGAATTTTCAGTTTTGAAGCATATAATAAACACACTTTGAGCATATTATGGTTTGTATTACGAATCAATAAATCCTGTGTGACGACAGATAACTGATGTAGTATTATATGGTTCTCAACATGCCATGTGATTAGCTGTGCAGTTGAGGCGGCAGAGAAGATTAGTAAAAAATAAATGTCTGAGGAACATGACGTGACTCACATGTGAGGCGATATCTCGTAGAAGCTGACTCCTCTGTAACGTTCCATCTGCTGTTTAGAGTAAATCTCCAGCTCTTTGTAAGGGTTCACTGACACCAGCACTGAGCCAATATACGTCTGAGCCAAAACATGAGAACACATTTAAATATGTTTTCACCACACACACTGACATGTTTTGGAACACATGAAGAAAACTGGCTCCATTACATAGATGAGGTTTTCTCTGAAGCGTCTCCGGAGGTTTTCTATGAAGGCTGCCTCGCTGTTGTAGTTTTCCAGCAGGACAAAGTCCTGCACTCCGACCCTGTCCCGGGCGGTCAGGGCGCTCTCCATCACCAGGCGCACTCTTCCTTCAATATCCACCTCCTACATGAAGACAGAGCGGGATGAACATAAAAGACAGGTACAGAAATGAAGCAGCTTTGCAGAGAGATCTCTGTTCTTAATATCCTCACAGCAGTCGCAACTACACACTGTTGGCCAGCAGGGGGAGCAAAAGCTCCATCTCCATTTCATTAAAGGCATGATACATTCACCCAGGTATGAAAGAATAAACATCTGGTGATCGATATCACAATAATTGCATAATAATATGTTACAAGATAAAATCCACGCATGAAGAGAGAGTATATGTTTTTTTTTTTACAAATATCTTCAAAATATCAGAGCAAATGACTCAAGACCCACTGAACACATCACCAAAACAAGACTCTGTAAACACACATAGTAGGAACAGTCCCACCAAGACTTGCCAAGATTAAACAAAGAAGACATTTAAGGCATCCAAGGGACAAACAAGCAGGACAGGACTCTACTATTATGCAATGGTAAGATTGTGTGTTAAGATGTTTTTACAATACACAGAGTTTTATATCTCCAGACGGGATTTAACGGATGCCACTGGGAAGGTATGTGTACATGTCAACCTCACAGCGATGCCAAACATGACCGCGCAGACAGGAAATAATTACCAGTCGTTAGTGTGAAATCCTCATATGTGCCCTTTAGTCATTAGACACACAACAACGCGCATAGACGTGCGTACATACATATTAAGAAATAAAAATGTCAGCAGTCAATACTTACGGATGATATCCAGACACAGTTCAGTGTGTAATCAATGCACGACAGCCAAGCCAAACCAGCTGCACTCTTTCTTCAATATCACGGATACATTTGTGAGAGAAGCCCTGCTGTTTCCCTTTACACATTCATGTCAAAAAGCAGAAAGTGGAACAAAGGGGATAGACTTTCACAGGACTTTTGTTTTTCTTTAACGCAATAGGCCTCTCAGGGGTCTCATTTGGCTGGTTGGAGCCGGCAAAAGTTCATTATCTCTGCGCACTGGATGCAGGAAAATCCTTAAAAAAACAAGAGGACAACAGTGGAAGACAGCCAAGAAGTGAGAGCAAAGGAAAGTCAGTGGACGCTTCCACTGCAGCCCCTCCTCTCGGCTTCACCTTGGAGTATTGTTCTCCCACTCCTGCAGGTGGGCTTCCTACATATAGCAATTACACTTCACAGTCAGATTTTCCAAAGGATACAACTAAGGAATGTTGGAGTCAAGTTTAGGTCAGGAGATTAGTGGATGCCACTAAATGTTTCTATGTGGGTGTCAGCAGCTGTGCATGCTTTAATAACCCACACTGAGGATGTGTGTTTTTGCCTGCCGGCTGAACGAGGAATGTGCGCTTCCATTCATGACACCTATGCGGCACAAGTGCAATACTTGGCAGTGCAGACCAGAAATGATCCTTACAATAACTTTACATGTAGGGGATCCAATGATGCAGCAGTGCAGTTGAGGTCAAGTGAACAAAAAAATGTACTTGCTTTCAGTTGGTGTGGCTGCAGATTATCAAATACCACGCCACATCCATGTTTTCAGCAAACACATCAAACTTTTCATGGCACATGGCTCTGAACTGTAGCATACGTCTTTGGTGTGACTCTGATTCCATGTTTCTCAGATCTCATTCCCTTTATGTTCATCTTTGATGTTATTCAGATGTACAGCGGCTGTGGTGCTGATCGTGTCTAAAACATTAACGTTTGTGTAATAATCTTGTTATGCTCACTTGGTTTTTTCCGGACAGCATGAAATGTGCGCTGCCTCACCAGACTTGCCAGGCAACAAAACAGAGCAAACATTGTTTTCAAGCAGTTATCTCTCAGCAGTCATGAGTTTGCATTTTTTATGTTTTTCCAGGATTGTTATCACCATGACGTAAAAATAAAAATCACGTTTAATAATGGGAGGCTGCATCCAAAATACGTCTTTGCTCCCAAAACATGAGAACTAAGCTGCCCTGTGGTAGTGGTAGAAGTCATTTTTTATGGAACCACTGTGGTTGAGATACCTTCAGGGCTCCAGGTCGAGGATGGAGATAAAACCAAAATGCAATGTAATCCTTGCAGCTTTGTTTTCTGTGCACTGACCTAAGGCATAGTTATTACAGCAGTGAGAGTCTGATCTAACTGACAGGCTCCCAGGAGTGCTTTAGCGCTTTATGGGGTATTTGATTCTGACTACGAGGGAGCTTTAGTTAGAGCTGCAGGTCTGTAGGTGCAGCAGCAGTTACAACCAGCGAGGTGGCTAACAGTTGGACTTGGCTCCATACCCCATGACTAAGCTCTGCTGGGCCGACTACATTCGGATTGTCTTCCTTATAAGGCATGCCCCACCACTCTGTCCCAGGGCGAGCTGCACTGGTACCACAGCTGCCTCTCTACTCAAAAGCACCAGTAATGGATAAAGTGGAAAAATACCAAGTTCATCCTCTCTGGACTGCTTGGGTTAAAGCTTATACAAAAACCAAAATACACCCTGACTCAATCATAATGAAATCTCCAAGTGACTCATTGTTCTGTTTTCCTTTTCCCTCCGTGATTGAAAACAGAGAAACAGTAGATTTCGGATCTGATGCTGTGCTTCTGTGCAAGACAACATAATGTGCACATGCACGAAAAATCAGTCAGTATGAAGTGCTAAGCATGAAAACACAACAAGAAGCATCATGGTAGTCAGGATCTTACCCTGCCTTGGTACCTCATCCTGTCCTTTCGTTGATCGAGGAAGGTTGAACTGGTAGTCACCCCGCCAGACTGGTGCTCCTCCTCCTGTGTCAGACAGACTCCTCAACTTTGACTTCTCATCCAACTTTGCCCTGTGGGTGACAGATTTAGGTAACTTTTCCTCTTCTCCTTCTCTTCAAGTCAGTCACTTTCTTTCTCCTTTTCTTCACGACTTTCCTCTACCTCCTCGTCCGGCTCCCCCTGTGAGTACAAAGCATACGCACTCAGGTCAAAACACTAACAGCCTCTCCTGTTTACACCTTCAATTCATCTTCCCTTTGACAGGTCAAGTAAATGTCCGCCTCTCTGTGAGTCCCTCTCCTTCCCTCTAGACTATGCTGCATGAAACATGGGCAGCAACTCCTCTCTCACACGTCACACAAGTGGACCAAAAGAAAAAAAAAAAAAAAAACAGTCAAGGGAGAGTAAGCAGAGAGCTGAGGAGGCTTGGAAAAATTTGCTAAGAGCCCCAAACTACAAACATGTAATCGCTGTGAAGCTATATAAAAAGGAAAAAAAAACAGAAATCACATGATGACATCTCAGTACATTCTTTCTTTCCTTCCCTCCCTATTTAGTTTGCTCCCTCCCTTTTCTCCACAAGCTCAGACAGATTCACATGGGATTTGAGTTAGAGGCTGTTTCACCAGCAAGACTGCCTGTCTCCATGTGGCCGTCTCTCCCCGCTGATGAAAGAACTTACATCATAATATCACTCTGTAGATATTTAAAAATTTAAAAAATATTGCATTTGATTCCTTACTTCTTTAATTTTTGAGGAGTGCAGTCTAGGCCACATTGTCCCAGTGAGGGAACAGCGCCCCCCTCTGGTGTCCCTCCCCTTTTATTTCCTCTCACCCTATTTTCCCTCACTCTATCTCCACGCCTTACTCCCCTTCCGTTGCCAGCATCATCAAATATCCTCCACTGAGGAATCTGAACAATGTTACCCAGATGGAGAATGCCTCTTGTTCCTTTTTTAATCTCTGACTCTCTTGATTGTTATTAAAGGAAAGGACGGAAGAAAAAACTCTGCTGCTGCCTCCCTACTAGTCTTGCATATACTGTGTTTAAAGTAGACAGCTCGCGTGGTATTGATCCTGCCACATTCATTAACAGATCTTGTTCCAGTTGGTGGTGCTCAAAATGTCATTTTGGGGCCCCTGTCTTTTTTACTTTATACGATAAACAGTCCCGCAAAGTTTACCCTATGTTCCCACGCTCAACCCTTTCAGTCCAAATTATTTTCACACAAGTAACCTCATTACATTTCAATGAATGTGCCTTTGACACACCCAGAATACCAAAAATGATCAGTCACTGCTGGTTAATTTTGTATAGAGCGTAAATATCAAAAGAAACATTCACAATAAGATGACAGTTGATCATTTAAATGGCACAGAAAAGTTGACTCCAGCAGAATGGGAGGCATTGTTGTGTTCCCCTATCAACGCCAAACAGTGCTCTGGGGAAATATTCTGGCCAAGAGGCTGTGGTCTGTACGCTTCAGGGTGGACTACATTTTTGGCTCTGAATGCTTTTGAAATAAACATATGAAAATTGAACAACCGTGCCTTTTGTTAGGATGCATGTTTTTGAAACTTGAAACTTTATTTTGAGTTTATGCTCACAGAAGCACCATGCACCGATGCCTGGCCACCACGTGCTCGTGTAAGCTCGATTTTAGGCTCAGGCCTGATTTCTCTCGACTAAATATCAAAAGGATCTTTCCTCTGGCTTTACTTTGTACAAGTTTCATATGGGAGATTTTCTGAGCAGCTACCACCTTCAAAACACAGCTACCAGGGTCAAATGCTCCTCCACCACTGCAGGGTAAAGATAACTGGAAGCAGCCACAATCTATTCAAAAGACAGAAGGTGTCTTAAACACAATAGTGCAGACAGATTGCAGGCAGCATTTTTTGACTCACCTTTGAAGGGCACCCAAGACATAGAATGTGTAACCACATGCATGTGGAAACATGGGGGGGCACTCTGCTAACACATCTGGTTTCACTGCTCTGCACATATTGTACATAACAACATCTGGTTCAATCATACTGCCAGCAAAATAAAAAAGACACTTAAGTCAGTCAGAAAAAACTGCAGTTCCACTGCAGAGTCCATCTTCACTACCTGAGCTTATGATGCATCCTCTTGCGTTGTTTTCCATTGAGTTTTTTTTTTTTTTTTTTCCAAAAACTGTTCCTATCTTTGTTTAGCAGTTCCTGTAAGAAAGATTTCCTTCCTAGCTGCTTCCTGATGTTCAGACTCTTCCTTCATGGCCATTTGTGTATGCGTTCTTCTAAGTGTAGTAGAGCTTCTAAATTTTGATTCAATCATCTACTTGCTTTTATTGATTTCCTTCCTATATTTGTTCAAAATAGAGAGAATATATTCAACAAATTGGAATTTACACTTGACAAAGGTGTTACTGCCATTGGAAGATGTATGGTTGGACTGAGCTGATTGATTTAAACCGACTTCCTCACAGGAATATACCAACACTAACTGTCACCACACCTACGTCTGTCACACACAATACAAAAAAACTGCAAAAATTTAAGACAAAAACAAACTTTTTGCAGATACAGCATTCTGCCTGACTTCAATTTGACTTAATTACATCAAAGACTAATTCTGAACATCTGACATATTGTGGGGAAATCCAAAGAGTCCCAGCAAAACCTTACTGTCATAAAATGACTGCTTGGGCAGTGCTGGGACATGAGGTATAGTAATCCTCTTTTTTTTCTTGTTTTTGTATTTAAATTGCTAAGGTTTTCCAGTTTAATGTAATGATGGCTTACAGTGGATCATAACTCTTTTGGGTGGGGTTGAAATGGGTTTTTACTTCTTTCTCTCCCTCTGTCTCACACACACAGAAAACTCAGCAGACAGACTAAATGAGATACAGTGGCTATCAGATATAACTTTAGCAAGTAGCTCATCTAAATCCCTCATCATGCAAACATTATATCACCATATACCATCCTCTTTTTCTTTTGTTTCCATTTGTGACCTGTTGCCGCATTAGTCATGCCTTGTGCGGAGAATATATGAATGTTTGGGTTACTTAACCTTTCTCAATTGTTTATTAAGGGATATGGCGTCCCTGAAAGAGACGTCATATCCCACCTATTGTCCATCTGTGCTGAGCTCCCTCAGTACCCATCTGCTGTTCCTTTAACCCCGTTGTCACCTCTACTGCCTTTCATCCTCCAAATCCTCGTTACACCCAGCAAAGCAACTACTTTAGAAACTGATCAAAATGTAAAACAGCATGCACACGTGTGAATCAACAAGCTGTGGAACAGACGTTTGTATATTTTTCACGAAATAAGGAACAGAAACTAACATGAAAAAATATCTCCTCATGGTTGCCTTAAGTCTGTTTTCTCTTGATCATAATAAACACAGTCAGCATGAAGTTGAGGACAAGGTTTTGGGTCAATAGTGGGACGTCTCCTGCATGATCACCGGGACAGAAACAAACATGAGCTTATCGCTAGATTAAATCCTATTCATGTTCCAAATTTTAAGGAAGGCTTAGGGCTCTGCCTAGTGGTAGTGAGGTCAATTACACTTTCATGCCTGTGAGTTTGAGAAATGCATGGACTGGCATTAAATTTGGCTCTCAGAAGATGAATTCTGATGAGTTTGATAACTGCCTGACTTTTCATCTGGCACCACAAAAATTTTCATGGCCTAAAAAAATCATACGGTTTATAACAGGATATTTCTACAAACCAGTGACAGAATGTCTATGTGCTTGACTTTCCCCTTAATAGCACTTTTACACTATGAAAATTTGATTTTTAAAGCATGTCAATACTTCTTCCATCATTATCAAGTACAAAAGCTTGAAATAATTTCAAGGAAAAACTATGCATCACAAAAAAAAAGACACACAGGCACACCTGTAATATACCATAAACACATACATGCATATTAATACGCCTACCTGGCTTTGGTTAATAATAAGAGCCCATGAACAGCCTCACTGGAACTGACCGTGAACACTTTTCTTCCATATCCTTCTCCAGCAGCGCTCTGGGCTGGCCACAACTTCGGTTACTCGTACAGCTGAGGGTGAAGCTCGTAGACTACACAATCCATTGCCAGACTGAGTGTCTTTTCCCCAGTGGCATAGACTAAATTTCCACTCCCACTGGGAATGGCTGAATGCAGATGGATAAAGGTACATCACAGTAAAAGCTCATTTTTTTGGAAAAAAGTTTGGAATTTTACAGAAGGTAAAAACTGTGATAGCATTAGGTATTCATTTCAAAAGTTCCAGACCATTTCCATGAGTTTATAGCCAATAAATCCACTAGGAGGCAGCAACGCTAAAGTGAATAGTCTGTGCAAAGTAATCAGATATGATGCTGATGACTGATGCCAGCCTCTGTTAAAGTTAGAAGAGCTGGATGGTAGTGCATGGTACTATGCACAGGCCAACTTTTCAATTTATTAGATTATACTTGGTTGCCTCCACTACAATTCACTCTCTAGATGTTTTGAAATTCAATTTCTAGATGGATGTTAGGGATATTCCTTTTTGTTTTGGAACTTTTGAAAAAAGTTTCTCATGTTTCAGATGTCTGTGAGCAGTCAGCAGGTACATGACAGAGAGACATTTATCCTTTCAACATCTCACATGGTCTCACAGTGCTTCAGCGACTGTCCACGGCCCAGGGAGCTCAAATTATGATTAAAATAAAAGCCCTCCCCAAAACCAAAGACAGACTGGTGTATTATTTACTTCTTTTCTCTCCCATTAATCATGTCACACCTATTCTGATTTATCTTGTAAACCTTTGAAGGGACATGAACCCTAGATTGGGAACCATTTAACTGAACAGCTTGAATGAATGGTAAAATAGCTCTATTTAGAGCAGCCAGATACTACATTAAAATTACAAATAGATGAGTCAGTAACAATTGTGTAAGCTGAATAATAAATCAGACACAAATACTTGAAATAAATGTATCTGATTAATATTTCTGTACTTTTAGTTAGATAAGAGTCTGAATGCTGGACTTATTTTTAGTATTTTCACACTGTGGTATGGACATCTTGACCTCAGGATTTAGTTTCTGTTTTTGATATGATGTATTAGCATAACCCATTTACATAACCCTGTTGAGATGTATGCATCCTTATCATTCAAAATTATTGCATTTCTACAGGCCACGACTTATCTACGTTTAGAAAGTGTGAGGAGTGTCCCAAATTATGTCACTGCTAGGTTTGCACGGCATGGTATGTTACAGCTAACATTCAAATTCATGTAACATTAGCGTTAATAAATTATGTCTAAAATTTCTGTTGGGTCATTAATTTGAATTAGAACAAAGTTTGAATGTCATTTTGTCCAACAATTGATTTAATAAATTTGTTTAACCACACTTTCTGATGTTCAGTATCATTATTATAAGATACAATTACACACTTATGTTAGCTCCTTATTAGTCACAAACAATTAAGGTTAAAGTTTGTGGTTGAACGATTGACTTATAACACGGAAAACTAAAGTTCGTAACAAGTCACATAAAAAAAAAATCGTTACTTAAGTTGGTTTAACTATTAAAACCAAGTTTGTGTAGTTTCGAATTCTATATTTATCTGAGGAAACGTTTCACATCTGTTAGCTAAAACAATTTTACTGTTGGAAAAAGGCAAACAGGAAACAGGTCTTATTATACATCCATGTTCACAGCACGCGCAGTAACGTTAATGACTTCAGGACATTTTATCAAAGGTCACGCGTAACGCGAGAGGATGCAACCACGTTATTTTATCCAGTGTAACAGAAAAAAACGATTTCACTTTATATCCGCAGGATGACTCCTCTTATGGCAAGAATGAAACGACAATTGTGGCAATACTTTTGAAAGTACTGACTCACTGGTGAGAAATCGATTACTTTCGAGTAACGAGCCCCGCATATGCAGTATACTGGTGAGCTAGCAGCAGAGCACCGACCTGCTGCAGTTGTGTGAGGGCGCCGCTGGGTGAGTCCCTCTCTCCGCCGCTTCTGTCTCCACAGCTCCCTTTTCCCAAAGAAAAGAAGAGGAGAACTAGGTCCTGGGAGGAGGGCCGCCGCCATTATCGGAAAGCTGGCAGAAATACCACTTTCACACACGCAGTCTGCTCCTAAATTGATCAGGACATGAACAGTTTCTGTTGCAGTAGAAGCATATTTCAGACGAAACACCACGGCGATTGCAACAAACTCACCGTTGTCTCGTGTGCGCGACCGGCCCAGCTTTATGTGGGCACAACAATGGACAGAATAATTATTGAAAAAGCAACGTGGTGAACCGAGAAGAATACGGCCAGGCTGACTCTCAAACGCCCGTATTTCTCATAAGGAAAACCCCCTGCAAGAACAGAACTGGATTGTTTTACCATTTGTGATATTTATTTCTTCCTTCCCCGTGTTTCACGTTAATTGCAACGACCAGTGATGCTAAACAAGAGAATCCAGATATGGGTAATGGATATTTAAATCAAATTACCCCATCGCACAAGTTGTAGTATTACCAGTGTTATCCGTGAATTGAGAAGACATACAGTGTATTCTGCGGCTCTATGATTATGCACATCAGGCGGCGAGGGTTGCGGCAAGAGCTGGCCTGACAGATGCAAGAGGAGAAAGGGATAAATGCGATGGTATGTACCCTAACGTTTCATGCTCTCTCTTCGTCTTTATTGGCTATTTCCCGGTGAAGCTGTCGAGTGCTACACCCTAGACAGCCGGAGGGAAAAAAATCTCTTTAACCATTGTCTGTCGGTGTTGAGAAGGTAGGCTTTCCCAGATTTCGGCTCTGCAATTTCATACTGTAGACAACAGGCCTGGCGTGGTCAGCCCCTCTCTGTGCACCCTAAAGCCCATGTTAACTGTTAATCCTTTGCAAAACACGTAACGTAACAAAACCTTATTCAAGTAAGTAGGTTATGTAGATGAAATTGCTCGAAGATGCGCTTTAGTAAACTGTTTTGTTGCTGCTGGACAGGGCACTTAAGTTGTTTTTATTTGCAAAGAACTTGACTGTTCATTTGGGTATCAGGCCTAGCTCAGCTGAGCGGTGTGGACTGCCCATGGTTGCTTTTGACCCTGCCGGTGCTGTTTGTTTCTAATGTGTGGACACTTCATGTGACAGGATATCTCATTGTGAGCCTTTAATTCCTCTTTTTGTTGTAAGGGTAGTCTCAATCGAATATATTCTGTTTAACATAAGTAAAATTCAGTGTTTGGTTGTTTTTGTTCTTTTGTAAGAATAAGATTTGAATACGCAGAATTGCATCAGTGCTGTAGTAATGCAGGCATCACTGCTATAATAATGAAAGTATTCACGTTAAATGGCTTGACAGGGTTTGCAAGTTTTGTGTCCTTTGCTGTAGACTGTACATGTGTCTGACTCTGTTTTTTAGTCGTTCATTCATTCATTCATTCACTGTTTTGTAATTGGAGATTAGGCTGATGGTCTGCTGTTTCATTTAGGTTTAAAAACTGAGGTGTCTCAAAACATAGTCATTTTCATGCTTGTCACTCCACTGACTGATCAGCTGACATGGTCATTTAAAGAGCACCACTCCCAGCATTTCTAGTGGGATTGATGCAGTCATTTTGATTCTGATTTGACGTAGGAATATTTGAAAGAGTGGAACAGAGCTGAAATGAGTTGATTAATCAGTAAGATGATCATGTAAGATTAATTGGCAACAGTTTTCATCATTTTTGAAATCACTTACTATTAAAGTCAAAATGCCAGAAACTGGTGCAGCCTGTTTTATGTGAATATTTAATTTTCTGGTTTTCTATAATAGTAAAGAGAGTATCTTTGGTTATTGAACCCTTTGTCAGTGAAAAACAAGCTATTTTAACACGTATCTTTGGGCTAGAGTTAGCTTTAGAAAATAAACATCTAAATAATTTGATAAGAAGAATAGGAGTTGAATCCCAAGAGTGGACTATAAATCTGCAGTTAAATAAAATTAGCAAAAATCAGTGGGACACATAATTTAGAATTGTGTTTGTTTTGGCCATTACTATAAATAAAATCAGTGTCCCCTGTTAGGAGATAGCATGACTGGTTGCTGGGTCTGTTTCACAGTCTTCATCAGCTTTTGCTGATGGCTAGATACGATGCCAAAAACATCACTGTTTAATAACAATTCAGTATGTACAGTGATAATATTAATGCAGTGATTTCACACATATTACATGCTTTTGACTAATGATGAGTCTGATGTTCATGATCACGTTCAGAAAATGAAATAAAATGTGCCTCTTGACGCTCTCAAAATCTGTTATTATTCGAGATTACTGGTTATTAAGGAGGATAGAAACATCCAGATTTCTTACTCTGGTTGACAGACATTTGCACAGGATTAAATATTTTGTGAGGATACTGTTAAAAATATCATAACAAAATAGTCTGCCACAACATGAAACAGCATGTTTTAACATTGTATAAATATATTATATTTTCAGGAGTTTAATGTTTGCCCCTGTATTTGTAGTTATTTAATTCCTGTTTCAACTAAAATGTATATTTGTTGATTGTCCATTTTGTTTTCTAATTTCTTTGTTATTTTTTTGTTTTGTTTTTGTTTTTTGTTTTTTTGACAGGATCTGATTCATTTAAGGAATGAATGAAAGAGACTTCTACTCATATCACTGCACTGCTGTCTATTAAAATTGAAGCCCAGCCGAGGAAAAGTGAAATCTGATCTCCACTGTGGATCAGCAACTTTATGGACAAACATTCAAGTGAACTCCGTTATACAGTGCCTGTTTATGGCAGGATGAGCGTCAGCAGACTATGATGGCGAAAAAGCAAGATGCCCGATCGCCCATTTACAACCTCATTGTGGTGGGATTGTCCGGAACAGAGAAAGAAAAGGGGCAATGTGGAGTTGGAAAGTCCTGCTTGTGTAATAGGTTTGTGCGCCCTAGTGCTGATGACTTCTACCTGGACCACACATCAGTGTTGAGCACAAGTGACTTTGGGGGTCGAGTGGTTAATAATGATCACTTTCTGTTTTGGGGGGAGGTGTCAAGGGTTCTTGAGGAGGGGCCTGAGTGCAGGATGCATGTTGTGGAGCAAACTGAATTCATCGATGACCAGACATTTCAGCCACACCGTAGCACTGCTATGCAGCCCTACATTAAACGGGCAGCTGCAACCAAGCTGGCTTCAGCAGAGAAGCTCATGTACTTCTGTACAGATCAGCTTGGCCTAGAGCAAGACTTTGAGCAAAAACAAATGCCTGAGGGCAAGTTGCAGGTTGATGGCTTCCTGCTTTGCGTTGATGTCAGCCGGGGTATGAACCGCAACTTTGATGACCAGCTGAAATTTGTCACAAACCTGTATGGTCAGCTTAGCAAGACTAAGAAGCCCATTGTGCTGGTCCTTACCAAATGTGATGAAGGAGTTGAACGCTACATCAAAGACGCGCATACCTTTGCTATTACAAAAAAGAGTCTACCTGTAGTTGAGACATCTGCACGCTCAAATATAAATGTGGACCTTGCCTTCCTCACTCTGGTTCAACTAATTGATAAGAGCAGAGGCAAGCCCAAGATCATCCCTTATTTTGAAGCCCTAAAGCTCCAGAGTCAGCAGATAGCTTCTGCCAAGGATCGCTATGAATGGCTAATAAACCGTATTGTAAAGAATCATAATGAAACCTGGTTAAACACCAGTCGACGCATGAACACCTCCCCAGAATACAAGGAATATGTATTCTTGGAGGGAACAGCTAAATGCAAGAAGCTTTTTCAACAGCATGTCTACCGTCTGAAGCAGGAACATATTGAGAGGCGTCGCAAAATTTACTTAAGCACTCTTCCTTTGGCACTTAGTTCTTTGGTTCCTGACCTCGATGAGATAGATCAGCTCAGCTGGTCTGGGGTACAGAAGGTCCTAGAGTCTAAGCAGCACTTTGCCCATTGGTTTGTCGTACTGGAAGACTCACCATGGGAGGATACATCTCACATTGATAACATGGAAGATGAGCGAATCCCTTCAGATCTACTGGAGACTGCTGAAGCTGAGGACATATTTAATGCCCACTTGGAACATCTGCGTAATGAGTGCAGACGGGCAGAGATGAGGCTTGAGTTTAAGCAGAAGTTATCTTCCTCTCCCTTTGTCACACCTGGCAAACCTTGGGAGGAGGCCCGCAGCTTTATCATGAATGAAGAGTTCTACCAGTGGCTTGAGGAGCCAGAGTACTTAGACCTGTACAACCGCCATCAGAAGGAAATCATTGATCGTGCGAAAGAAGACTTCCAGGAGCTCTTACTGGAATACTCTGAGCTTTTTTATGAGCTTGAAGTGGATGCCAAGCCAAGCAAGGAGAAGATGGGGGCAATTCAGGAAGTTTTGGGGGAGGAACAGAGGTTCAAGGCACTGCAAAAGCTTCCAGCTGAAAGAGATGCTTTGGTATTGAAGCATATCCACTTTGTCTATCACCCTACCAAGGAGACCTGTCCTAGCAGTCCTCACTGTGGAGACTCTAAGATTGAACAAATCCTAGCTTCACGTTTTCCCACGTGTTACCCCTTTTTTGATGTGAAAGCTCATTTTGGGGACACAAAGGCTGACAGAATTAATCTTGTCATACTAGGGAAGGATGGACTGGCTAGAGAATTTGCCAATGAGATTAGGGCTCTCTGCACAAATGATGACTGGTATGTGTTAGATGGGAAGATGTACGAATTGACACTGCGGCCAATTGAAGGAAATGTACGTCTTCCAGTAAATTCCTTCCACACCCCTACCTTCACCCCTCATGGATGCTTGTGTCTGTATAACTCAAAAGAATCCCTTTCCTATGTGGTTGAAAGCCTTGAGCGGCTGAGGGAGTCAACTCTAGGTCGAAGGGATAGCCAGCTAGCACAGCTGCCAACATCACTGCTTTTGGTCACTAAAAGAGGTGTAGGATCCTACGTTGATATAGGTGGAGAAACTGCCTTAAACCTAATAACACAGGGACAGCAGTTTGCCAGAAGACTGCAGTGTAGCTTTTTGGACCCTGCCTCCCCTGGTGTGGGCTATGGCCATAATGTCAATGAGACCCAAATCAACCAGGTGCTGAGGGGCCTTCTGGATATTCGGAGGAGCACATCTTTCAGTAGCAGTTCCCCGCCCCTCCTCCCTGAGCCTCCAGGTCTCAGAGACTCTCCTCATCAGCCGGTTCCAGAGGCAGACCTTCGCATTGTCATGTGCTTAATGTGTGGAGACTCCTATGACATTGAACAGCTCCTGTCCCCTTTCCTAATGCATCAGCACTGCAGGCCCATGTCTAATAGTGGCACCTCTGTATTGCTGGAGCAGACAGTTAGTGGACACAAACTTGCTATAGAGCTCTCCTTACTCTCATACCACGCCTCCTTCACTTTGCGAAAAAGCAGGCTCGTACATGGCTACATTGCTGTGTACTCGGTCTCCCGAAAGGCCTCACTGGAGACCCTGTGTGCCTTCTTGTGTGAGGTTCAGGACATCATCCCAGTTCAACTATTGGCAGTGGGAGATAGCCAGGCAGAGCTCACTGACAGCGATTATGCCTGTGAACAGCTGATTCAGGGGGAGGAGCTAGCCCATGAAATCGAAGGTCGTTTCAATAGTGTGGTCTGTGGATCAGGGGGTGTGGTGGGAGGCTTGCACAGGATAGAAATGTTCCATTCTTTTCTGATGGAAGTGGTCGAGAAACGAAACATAGTGGAGGCCACGCACATGTACGATAATGTGGCAGAAGCATGCACCAATGAAAATGTGTACTCCCCACGCTGCAGTTCTCCAAGTCCTGTCACCATGTTTCTGGATTCTGAGGATGATGTAGAGCCATCACCACCATATTATGATGGCACACTCACTTCACATAGTGGGGGCTTCAACCTGCCTGACTTGGATTCCAGTGACATCTCTGTCATATCTGATATCAGAGACTTTGAGAACAAACTCAACAACAAAGTATCACCCCAAGTAAGAGTTAAACCGGGCGTCACATTTGACTTCCGGAAGGTGAGCCGTAACCCATATATCGATACACTAGGTCATCGTCGCTCCTTACCCTCTGCTGTTACCTGGGTTCCTGGTGGGGATGTTGGCTACGATCCCTCAGACTATGCTGAACCTATTGACGCTGTTTCAAAACCCCGCCCTAGCAATGAAGAGATCATCTACTCAGTACCACATGACAGCACACAAGGCAAAATCATCACCATCCGCAACTCTAACAGGATGCACTCAAATGGAAACGGCTCTGACAGTGAAGCAGACAGCAGCTCTCTGGAGCGAAGGAGGAAGTTCTCAGCTGCGGGGGTAAAGCCTCGTCTTTACCGTGACCGCTCCAAGAGGCTCGGCAAGTTCAGCAGCTTTCGCACAAGCTTCATAGGCAGCGATGATGAGATGGGAGCTCTTCCAAAGTCCAAGGAAGATGACTTTGGGACCCTAAAAGGTGAAAGTCTTGTTAATGAGGAGAGTGAGGACCCAAAAAAGAGGAACATTCTTAAGAGCCTGCGTCGAACAGCCAAGGTATGTGTTTCCTCTCTTTTTCCTGTTTTAATCCAGAAAAAGCAGCTTACTTTGATTTACTTGTCCATAAACTCATACAGAATTAGTTTTTTATTAATGTATTGCTTGTTTTTCAACTGATTTCCTAGATTTTGCCGTGATGAAATTTCTGTATGTATAATGAGAAACAACAGTTATTTCTATATCTGTAATTGTGCTATCACAGACTGAGGAATAAAGCAAGGTCACTGTTGAGTGAGCATTATGTTTATAACTGCAGTAATGTCTAGACATAAAGCTTGTGACTAAGTGTGAAGAACTCACACTGCTTATGGGGAACGACCATTGACGGGAACAACACATTTAGTTAGAATCTAATGAGTGCCACTTATTGTGAGCATAATTATCCCTGTTTCAGACACTCTGAGTCCTCTGTCTTTCTTCCTCTACAGAAAACAAGACCAAAGCCACGTCCAGCTATTCCCAAGCCCCCTGAGAGCCTTTACTTTGGGGTCCCACTAGTGAATGTTGTGTCCCTAGACAGACCTATCCCACTATTCATTGAGAAGTGTGTCCGCTTCATTGAGACAACAGGTTAATTGTTTTGTCTTTTAATGTTATTTTTAACCATTGCGTGCATGTGGTGTATACAAAAGTAGACAAATTCTTAAATTTGTAGTTTATCAGTTTTCATTCTTTACTAAAGGCAAGTCTTTCTTTTTTATAACATGATAATAATTGTTATATTGTCATATGCCTTCACATTACACAATGTGATGTGAAAGAAATACAAGGGTGTATTCAGTGATGTACTCTTGAAACTGACAGCATCTGTATTGTCATATTTGTTCACAACGAGGCTAATGAAGTGTTTGTGCTTTGCTTATTTCCCACTGTGCTCCCCCACGTCTTCCCTCTTTCCTCTGCCTCGCTCATTTTTCCTCAGGCCTGAATACAGAGGGTTTGTACCGCGTAAGCGGCAACAAGTCAGAGATGGAAAGCATGCAGCGACAGTTTGAACAGGGTGAGTTGCTCATCAGACTTGTTTGAACCAGCTATTTGACATGTAATTATGTGGCTGTCTAATCAAAACATAAACAGAGAGTACCAAAGGAAAGTGACATGCAACTGATTGTTTGGTCCTGATGACAGCTACTACTGATGGGCTGATTTTCTAGAATCTCTTTAACTCCCTCTGATTTTCCTTGTGCAGACCATGGATTAGACCTAGTGGAGAAAGACTTTTCCATAAACACTGTGGCTGGAGCCCTCAAAAGCTTCTTCTCTGAGCTGCCTGAGCCCCTGGTGCCTTGTGCTCTGCAGGTGGACCTATTGGATGCTTTCAGTAAGCAAACACTGCTGGGCTGGGAGGGTCTTTACTAGAACATAAAAAGATTATTTCTTTAGGAGGGAAGAGGGTAGGGAAGGTTTTGGCAGACTCGAAAAAGACAAGAATACTTTTCCTCGAGGTTGTAGAGACATTTTATTTTAGTTTCAAATTACTGTGTGCAATGATGGAGAATCCGGTTTAATGGCAACTTTCCTCTGTGTGCAGAAATCAATGACAGAGAACAGAGACTATATACCATGAAGGATGTCCTGAGGAAGTTCCCCAGGGAGAATTATGAAGTTTTCAAATATGTAGTGAGCCACTTGCACAAGTAAGTTCCCTGTTTAAACCACTTAGATGCATTTGTTGATCTTCTATGATAGACATCCATCTGTTTTACTGGCACCCTTTGAATAAACTGGTTTCTGTTTGTGTGTTTTTCCCAGGGTGAGCCAGCTGAGCAGAGTGAACTTGATGACCAGTGAAAACTTGTCCATCTGTTTCTGGCCCACCCTCATGAGGCCAGACTTCACTACTATGGATGCCCTGACTGCCACTCGCACCTACCAGACAATCATCGAGACCTTCATCCACCAGTGTGCGTTCTTCTTCTACAACCAGCCCCTCCTTGACTCCCCCACTGGCCTAGCAGGCCTCCCTGCCTCACCCACCACCACCCTTAGCGGGAGCTCTGCCTACTCTTGTTACCGCTCCTCTCCTCCCCACACCACTACACACTTCAGCCCTCTGCAGCAGTCCCCGCCCACCACCCCCCAGTCTCCCCTGCAGTCTCTGCTCCCTCCCCTCCACCAGCACCCCCACTCCCACCATTCCCCTGCCGAACAAGAGACACTGTGAGAGACAGTGAAACCACGTGTGCCCATGATGATGCTGGACCTTATCACCAACACACACAAAAAAGAGAAAACGAAACATGTGCACTTGCACACTACATTTTAGATCATGGACAACCTAGGTTATGAAGAGAGGAGATGGGAAGTGTCTGAGAAACGTCCCTAACCTGTTATTTGTATCCATACTTGTGTGCATCAGGGCAGGGTACCATTATCAGTGACTCTCCCTCTGCCCTCTGAACCCCTGATGGCCTGGAATTTGACATCAGGCAGAAGTGGAGGAC
>JAPZDX010000006.1:9126953-9142614 GCA_029783625.1 Naso annulatus | reverse complement strand
AGGCAGAAGTGGAGGACAGAGGTTGCTGTCACAGCAAGCCTCTCTTCTGTCAACAGACACCACTTTATCCTACACTACCAAGAAATAGAAACCTCTATATGCCAAGCTGGAAGAATTGATTTGTGGCTGCCACGTTTTTGTCTGCGTAAAACTGTTTTAGTTTTTCCTTTTTTTTCTCATGAAAGTACTGCCACTGGATTTTTAGACTGTTCCTCTGTAGGTCCTATGGGCTGCAGTTTGCTCCATATAGCAGAGGTTCCTCCGTCTGCCTTTGGGGTTTCTCTCATTGGCTCTACTTGAGGGGTCAGCATGGGGAGGGAGGGGAAGGGAAGAGGGTGGGGGTTCACATCCAGGGATGCACTTTAATGATCACTGTTGTTTTTCTCTTGAAAGGGTTGTTTTGACATACTGTTTTCTTGAGTGTTTTTAGTTTCACAGCTCAAACAGCCATACCCATTGCCTCTACAGAGCTCTGGCAGATCAAACTTTGTTTACATCAAACTTGTTTTTGTATCCACAAAACTTATCTGAAGCACTTTTTGATAGTGTAGTGTTAAATGAGAAGAAATGCCACATTGATTATTAATTGTTCATATTGTTTGTTTAGTGGTTGAGTGTGGCATTAGTGCAGGCTTGTGAAACAAGATCTTTTTGTAAAAACTTAAGTTGTTGAAGTTGATCCAGAAGTCCCATTTCAGGTTGATGGGAAATCCGAATCTACTCTTCATTTCTCATTCATCCAGCCATGTGAAAAATAGTTTACTTTAGAGTTTGTCCTCTTTCTAGCTGTCAGTCCATCTGAGTGGATATTTAGGGAAGTTTGGATGAATTAGATCGCTATAATATCAGAGAGGACTTCGCCTGCCATCAGTCAAGTGAAGGAAAAGTTTTTTGTCATTTTTGAATGTGTAACCTAATCATACCATAACAAAACTCTACATTGCCATCTGGTGACCGTGGAAACCAAACGCTTGAAACATGATAGGTTGCTGGATGTGTTGCTGTGGCTGTCTATCAAACCAAGCTCTTTGTATTCATCTAATATTAAGGACCTTTAACTCTGAAGGTTTAGTATTCTCAACGCACTGTTACTGCTAGTCCTGCTATACAATACAATGACCAGTAGAAGTTAAATGTTTGTGAATGGAACACAATCAGGAAACACCACCGGCCGTTTACCTGCTCTAGTGAATTAGTTTTGTGCTGGCATATTGTCTTTCTTTCCATGGAAAAAAGCAGCACAGTTTCAGTGGTAGCACCGTAGATGAAGACCCGATAATTTTAACCATTAAACTTACAGAAGGAAGCACTGTCTTTATCAGCGGGGACGAGTAAAAGTGGCCCCCTAGACAGGAAAGTCCTGGATGATTGTGGCTCTGTCATGGTTCTTGGTTGCAACAATAACCAGACTAGATCATCACTGGTTGTGTGGTAGTAATTGGGATCATCTCTTACTGGTACTTTTGGAATTGCAGTGCTGTTGGAAGTCAGTCATTTTATGTGTTCATCGGTCAAAATTGAGAGCTCTTCTCTAACTGCTCCGAGCTGTAAGCTGTAACATTAAGACTGGCCCAGAAGCAGCTGTCCCACTATGACACGATTCCTGGGAGCATATAATCTGAATGCATCACTTGACCCTTGACACAACCTTGGAAAATCTGCCGTTCAATGAGCAAAAAGTGAGTGCATACTACTCTATAATGGTTGTTTATTTGTATGTTGGGGAACACCACCCTTTAGTCAATGGTAGAAAACATTTCTAGTGTGTATTTCAATGATTGAAAGTCCATTTTTACGATTTTTGTGAATTGTTCAAGGCCACTTAAGTTTAGTGCATGATTTAAAAAACACACCAAGGGAGAAGGATAAAAGCCTCTTCCTGTTTTAAAACATGAAATTAGTACTTCGAGAACAAAACAAATACTAAAGTGAAATAGCTGAAACGTGAAACTTTATGTACTGTGCACCAAGAGCAAACCATGGAATTCGTCTGACTGAGAAAAGTGTTTGAAGATGAAGGCCTTATGTGAACTGTATAATAGTTAATAAATTAAATCTTGTAAAATTGTCCTCAGCTCTCTTGTGCTGCATGTTTTTGTGTCTTTTATTAAGCAATGTACCTCCATCCAGTAATGTGACACTTTATAAACCTCAAGGTTGAAATGTAATTGTAACTTTATTGTTAAAAATGCATTTTCGAGTCCAATTTCTGAAGCCGCACAATGGCAGCTAGATTAATATTGTCACAACAAAGGCATCCAGGGAATCAAGAATATCAATCAACTAATTTTGTTAGCTACAATTCTCAGCTTTGTGTGAAAATATAAGAGAAGGCCCGTGGCTGTTTTCCTTTTGAAAAGCCCAACTGCACCCTGCTGTCATCTGCCAAAATATTCAACATGCTATTATTATCCACATTTTTCACCGTGGAGTAGTGTGGTGTGGTTTAAATTGTATTCCTGATTGACAGCTTGGTGAACAAACATAACAAGGCATGCATTTATGACTGCTGCTCCAAAAATGATCAGAGTCCAGGCTGAATTAATGTAAAACACACTTTTTACTCCTTTTAATAAACAAGCTTAATTCTTCCCATATTAACCAGTGAGACACTCTGCTGTAGTAACTAGAGGCTGTAGTGTTTAGGCACTGGTGCAGGTGACTCTGAAAAACATCAATTATTCACAGCGTATCCGTCATGACTGACTGAACTCTTTTGGCGGAATTCTGTCGTCACAGTATCCGTTAACCTGCAGTATGTGGAAGGGATGGGCACTATAATGTTATGTCGCCATCTTGTGGCCGCACAGCTGTAGAACAAAGAGGGAGGAGGTTTCTGTGTGGTATTTATCATGTGTAATTTGATTTAAAGGTTTCATGAGTCTATAAATTCCTTATCGTCCCTTCCTCATAATTTAGATACAACAGTTGTGTTTATATTAGGAAGCATCACCAACATCAAACTGAATAATAACTGAAGTAGTGATGCATGCAGCGATTGCAGCTTTAGCTTTACCTGGCTGTTACCCAAAAGCCTAACACATTATCAGGGATGCTGCCATTCACAGTCTAGGTGCTCTGTTTACTGTATGCACACTACCTATATGTTGACCCACATTGTGCTAATATTCCAGTCCAACAATAATTTCTGAATATTTTCACACATGAAATAACACATCTTACTAATTCCTTATATCACCCACTTCCATGTTTTGATAACAATAAGAAATTAAATGTGCTTTTTGTACATTGTTGACGAGCTGTGAGTGGGGTCATTTAGAAATGTTTGTTTTTTGGCATTCATTTACTGATTGTATTCCAATTTATTTCACTGTATTATGTGAATTCAGTTCAGGATTGTTAATAGATCATTTTTCTCACATTTCTTTCTTATGTCTATTAAACCTGTCATTCAGTCTTGTTTGTCTCCAGCCAGATATTGCAAACCTCGTAGTCTGTTGGGCAGATGGGATCAATTTGTGGGATGTTTGTTTACGATACGCAGCGCATTTGACTGAATGAGGCGTATGACTCAGAATGATGGTAAGTTATTTACCTATACATTGATATTGTAACATGAAGCAGTCAAAAGAGTAAGAGGGCATATAATCAATTACTGACTTGAATTTTCTACCCTCTGTCAGTTACATGCTCTCTCAGTATTGTTATTAATGGCAACTGTGTTTCATTCCCTTTGGTTATTGTTCATGTATCTCTGTAGACCTACCCAGCCTTAACCTAAAACATACCTGATATCACACCAGAAATCACATGTTGAAATTTTTGAAGTTATGTGAAACACCTCAGGCTTCTGAGGTCCACTATATCTAAGGTGGAGGCAGATGAGTTATGAAGTTCTCACCACCGGCCTTCGTGCAGTCGTCTTCTCTTTCCACTTTGAATTCAGCATCCCACTTCTTCACTATGCTGTAAGAAGGGGCACTCTCCTGTGTTGCTCAAATGTCCTTGTGGACCTCCTCAGGGGGCCCTTGAGACGGATGTAGCTGATGACTTCATTAAGCCGATCTTCTTTTCTCAGACTGTGTTGACTTACAATTACTAATGACTAGAAATACAGCAAAAGTTTATAGGAACTTTAAATTTTCTGCACGTAAAAAGAGCTTCTTAACTCATCTCATTTTACTTGTGGCCACAAGCTTATCAATCACGCCTCATTGGCTATGCGCTTACAGTTTGTTCCTGATTCTTTTCCCTGGACGGTTTTAGTACAAACACATGTACCTTGTTATCATCTGTCATCAGTTACCCAAGTGATAGAATGGTAAGAGTTTCTTCGAGTTTCTGTCTCCTTATTTTTTGTTGTCTGCACACCTCCATTGTTGGTAAGTAGTTCATGGTTATGTTGAAATAAATCAAAGTAGATTTAAATAATTTGTTTCTCCGTAATGTACAATATAATATTAAAAAGATACTCATTACTTTAAAATATCTACAACATAAATTATTTTGAAAGTGCCAGGTTGCAAGTCCCTTATTCTCTCACTTCACCTCCTCTTCTGCATGTATGCATCAGTAAGTTTACAGTACTGGTACACCAAATTACACTAACAGGGAATATTTGCGCTGTATGTTTTTGACTGTTATCTCAAACTTCCACTTTACCCATTAGGTCAGTGCAGACAGTATCTATTTTTTTCTGTACCTACAATATTTATGGCTGTCTGTCGACACATTTTCTTTTAAAGTCACACTCCACCATTTTTAAACGAGTTTTAATTTATTTGTGATGAGGAGATCTATTCACCGTATGAAAACTGTTGTACAATGACTCGCGTGGCTCAGGAGGAGCTTTATCGAGTTTGAGAAAATAAAGCGTGTGATGATATTAGGTAATTTTATTTTTTGACTTGTTAACAGATAACTGGTTTAGAGTTTAAGGAGCTGGGAGTTTATCATGCAGAACGAGTTTGATCAAAGATAGTCTGTAAGTAACGCAAGATTCCCCATTCAAGGCCATACCAATGGTGTGAAATGGTACATACACTTCCTGTCTAAGTGGGCGAAGTCACATCTGCCATGGAGACAGTTAGGAACCACCATCTCTCCGTCTCAGCTGGAAGCATTATAACATCTTGTGAATAGATTAAAGCAGATGAATTTTGCAACACATGATATTTGTTTGATGCAAGTTTTACCTTTTAACTCATGGTTTTACCTATTAGACCAATTAAATGTCCATTTCCGTATATGTTGTGAAGCAAGTTGGGAAGCAGCAGTTCCCAAATCTCATGAGAATGTGTTGCTAAGACAGAAACAGGTCTCAAACAAAGTTAATGCTCTCCCGATTTTTGTGTCTGAAAAATGCCATTTTTGTGTCAGAATGTTCAGAAGATATGTGTCTTGTGAAAACTGGGTCCAATATGTCTCTTGGTGATGATGGGGCAAAAGAATTGGTCATAATCTGTGATCATGTTCATTTCTCCTATAAGAATGAATGGACGAAAGACTGCTTCTAGTCTCTTAAAGGGGCGAGGCAGTGGTGAAAAATCATGTGACACTGAAACAGCAAATGAACGGTCAGTGAGATGTCTCGCTTTTTATCTCTGGTCTAATAAAAGATGTTTTCAGGTTGCATTATGAGAAGTGTAGGATCCTGTGATTTTGGGGCTTGCCTGCTTTAATTTTGCCCGTTCTCATTAAAGTCTATTTTTTTTTAGAGGACACCAAACTTTATGAAAGAAAAAAAATAAATCTGCGCATCTAAACCAAATACTTTGCCTATCTTTAAAATCTTATTTGTAGATCAGGTTTTGATTTGTGTGTAACCTGTTGCAGGTTGGTACAACGATGTGTTTAGATGACATACAAACAAACCTGTTGAGAATGACAGAAGGCGTGACGTATGAAAGATAGCTTTATTGCACAAGGTGTTAGAATGATCTTTTTAGTTTTTGCTTTCTTTTCATAGAAAATGTACTTTTGAACACAAGCAATTGCTGTAACCAAGCAACTCAAACAAATGTTTGGGATACCCTCAACATTTTTTTTTTTTGTTTGTTTTTGATTTTCATACATTTTTTCCTTCAATTTTTCCCTTTTAGCAAGCATGCAATGATTTTTTTGGGGATGAACAAAATACAAAATAATGATAATTTAAAAAAAAGTAAATAGGACAAATGACAACATCAAAAGACCTTTAAAAAAGAATAAAAATTCAACAAATTAGTATCAAAAACATAAAGGGAAAGAAAAATGTTTTTGCCCATTTCAGAAGTAAAATATTCCATTTTTGATACTATTTCAATTTTGAAATTGGGGCATTCAACCCTGATGTGTCCCCTGATTTATTCTGACGAAAATAGCTCTTCATACAAAACTGTGTTTATGTACAAGACTTAATCTATAAACAACACTGACAAGGGTGTAGATGATGGATCTAGGATGTTTAGGGCGGTGAATTTTTACTTTAATTTATCTGAACGGGGGAGAGGATGGGAGTCCGAATGCTTCAGGTTTACAGACCAACTCCAGTCCAATATTTACACAACAGTAATTTGTGTGACCAAAAGAGCTACGAGTCCCTGATTTCACTTGGCTGAACTGGTTTTAAGCCACAGGCCACACACTGCACCTTAGTACTGTTTGGCCCCTGGAACTGAAATTTAGATAAAACCCCAAACAAATCAAAATGAATCTTAGAAATCAAAATCAACAGACCAACAAATAACCCCAACCCCAGACAAACAAACAAAGCAAATGCATAAATAAAGATAAACCACAAAACACTATCATGGAGATGCTTCAAAAAGACATTCCAATAGGTTCTTGTGTGAATGTACATTAGAACAAAATGGAGGGATATGGAGATAAAGTGGGACATATACAGTACTTCAGACAGGGCAACAACAAAGATATCAATCGAATGAACATTATATAATTTTCAAAACTGAACTCCCTGACATATATCATCGCTCAACTTTATATTATTTGACTTCATTCATATCATGACTGGGATTCTTTCAGCTACCAATTTATTTTTTTAGAGAGCAAAGAGGGGCTGAGTGACACCAAGGCTGGCTGAGTATTTGGTAGGACGTGTTACTGCATCTGACTCTGTTTGGAAACTCAAGTCTAGAACCACTTCGCAGCAAACATGAAACTTATGTGTGGATCCTCAGTGACACTTATTTGGTTTCTGAATGTAACTGTATTTATCAACCACTGCTTCTTAAAGCCCCTCCGAGGAACTTTCATTTTGTGTTGATTGTAGTGGTGCTTGTGGACAGAAGCAGTACTGCTTACTGTCGTAAATATCTTGTCTGGAGTGAGCATTTATTTTGGAGGAGAGTGAAAGAATTGCTCTGCTTATTTGCACAATACCAGCTCAGCCACAAACACAAAATACTGAAATTACCTAAAAAAAAACATCCTCCTGCTTCCAACCATAGATTTAAAAAAAAGAGAACAGCGGATCAATAATGCTTGTAAACAACAAACTGTCTCTCCTGGTCTGTTTGCCGTAAACCATTTCTAGCGTTTCGGCTGACTGAGCTGACTGGGCAAAGGCATATTAAAAGACAGGATAGTGATCTCCAATATCCTCGCTGATGGTGTCATTTGCTGATGTGGTTAAGATGTGAGGCATCAGGATTAAATTTAGACTGCTTTTTAACCAGTTAAAAGTTCCTCAAAGGGACTTTAAGAAAGAATAAAATCACTATATGTAACATTTATGCACCAGTTACAGCGCAGTTCCTTTAACTGTCGTGAATTTTTTTCGAGTGTAACTACAAAATTTGGTCAGATCCCGGTAATATCTTTTTCTGAATCTTAATTTTATGTGTCGCAATATAAAATACAGTGTTTATGATGCACAGGACCGATATGGTTCGCTGTCATCCTTGTTTTCACCACAAAGGCCTGAACTCACCTACAAGCAGGCAACAGGAACAGTTTCATGTCTTTAAGTCAACATTCATTATGCTGCCATACACTCTTGTACTTACATAGCATGGTTTGAACACCTCTATAAAGGAACTGTACTGTTATTAATGCTAAAATGTCATGTATAGTGCCTTTAATAGAGCCAAAGAGCCTTTATCCTCATGAGCAGACACAAATAGTTTTACAGACGGCTTTGTTGCCATGATTGTTTCCGTCGTACTCACTCAGCAAAGTAACTCAGGGAGGTTAAAATTTTTCCACCCAGCCAGCCTACCTTTACAGGCCTTTCCCATCTCAGTGTTGGGGACAGAAAGGGTCACTCTCTGTCCAAACAGGAGCGAACCCTCTTCTATTAGTCAGTCTACATACAGAAACATACAGAACATCCCGTATATATACTAAACCTTTTCTTTCTTTAGTCCAACCTTTTTTAAAAATTTCTCTTCTTTAAATTTCACGATTGAGCGATTGTCTCGTTCTTTAATTTGACATTAACATTAAATTGCTGTATATAATACTACACAATGGTAGTACATACAATTTATACTTTGTCATAATTTCACTTAAATGTCAATAATATACCTACATAGAAATATATATGTAAAATTCTTTATAATACCAAATATTCTCTATCTGTAATGTGAGAAATGAGAGCTGGTTCATTTGGGTTGTCATGGTTTGATTAAGAAGTTAAAAACTGTTCTGCCGGAGAGAGATGTGTGGAGAACAATAATGTGATATACATTTTATCCTTGGAAGTGAACCTGAATCATTTCTTTTGGAATTAACATTTAGAGAAAATCTGCCAATAGCTATTTGGGACTTTAAGAGACACATGGAGGGTGAAAGATACAGTAAGAGGAGGGGAACTTAACTGGAAGTCCTGCAAATTGACAATAATACTCAAACTATGGACGACAGTATGCATGTGCGTATGAAAGACAGGATGGCCACACAGCTTCATACTGGCTATCATAGTCTTCATCATCATAAACACAGAGCTTTTAGCTCCTCAATTATAGTCAATGTTTCCAAAATGACCACAGAATCGCCTCCTGCTTTTTTTGCTGTGCACGTCCCGCGAGAACTGAGCGGAGCTGAGCACCAGCCGGCTGGAACTGTTAGTTGGAGTTAGTAATTCTTTTATAGAGTCCCAGGTGAACATGAAAAGTAGGATTAGCTGGGTCTCTGTCTGGAAGAACACCTACCCCGAGGAAAATTAGACCGAACGCCGGGCAGTTCACCATTAGTTGGGTTTAAAGAAAGATAGTTGCATGCCATTTCTGGCCCAGACTGAAGAGCACCAGAGTGGGGCTGGCTGAGGAGCGGGACAGCAATGCAAGTCTGTGCAAGAGAACGTACTACACCAGTGTGTATGACTTGGAGTAGGCTCCCACACTCTGTTTCTGCAGCCTCCCCAGTGCAGAGGAACTGCTCTCGAGCAGCGAGTCTCTGGAGCCCCCCACCTTGTTACTGTTGGTGGGGTTGCTGCTCGTGCTGGAAGTGGAAGCTGTTGCTGCAGTGTTGGAGCTGGGCATGGTGAGAGTCCTTTGGGGCAAGGTGGCGGTGCCCGAGCTTGCACCCAAGCTGCCCAGCCCGGAGTGGCCCAGCGTCAGGGCCTGCTGCTTGGCTGGGTCTAGAGTCTTGTGACGGCCCTGGGTGTGATACGCCCGCTGCGTCAGGCTGCGGATCGAGGCTTCCCGTGGGGGCACAGCTGGGCACGGGTCGTGCAGTTCCCCTTGCTTACGGAAGAATGGGTCTGTCTTCATGTAGAGGGGGAGGTTGCAGAATTCACCTGAGAGACGCAAGAGAAGAGTCAGGACACTTTGAATTTAAAAGGCCTTTTTTTGTCATTTTATCTGCAACAATAAATGATTTTCAAATGTGTACTACATTATTAAATTAATAAATACGGCCTGTATTTTTCTCGCTACATTGCAACATGACTTGTTTTGGTGTAGTTCATTTATGTGGCCAATAACTAAGGAATTTAAAAAAGAAATATTATATTTGCTTCATGTCTGTTAACTTTTTTTATCCAGGGAACTGTCTGCAGATAATTGAGAGGTATAAAATAGTTTTGGATTAACCTATGGATCATTCATTCATAATGGATCATTGGTAATGACCTTGTTTTGATCTTTACTGGGGTTTGCCAATTTATTTGCTGAGGGACTGTGTAACAAACACATTTCCTTGGGGCATCCCTACATCTACAGAGTCTAGTTTATCCCCATTAATTATTTACATTTGCTTGCTTTTGCATCATTCCAGTTTTACTGTTGTATCATTTTAGTATGCTCATGCCCATTTTAAGTCACTCTGCTCTCCATCTTGGGGGTCAGGGTCTAGCTGGCTCACAATAAAAAGAACTGCAGCCTATAATGTCTTACCTGTAACAATATGTAGTGCTGCACAAGTACAAAATACATAAAAAATCAAGAAAAAGCACATATTCATGCAGAATCGTCTCTGCATGGCCCTTGTCTGTTCCTACTTACTTTTGTTGGCGCGGTGTGGAATGGGCACAGCCACATTTTTACCGCGGTCATAGTCCTGCGGTTTGGGTGGTGAGGCAGTGAAGCGGCAGATGCCCGGTTCAGACGGCGTGCTGAGAGAGGTCATGCTGTCCGCCGGATCATTGGTGCCTGTGGTCATCTGGTCAGACGAGCTGTCAGAGATGAAGCACTCTGTAATGGTGAACTTGGCGTGCTGCAGATGCTCCTCCAGCTTGGCGTGCTCGTAGGCCCTTGCCAGCTCCTCGTAGGTGGAGGAGGCGCTCTCTGTCGACACCATGCTGTTGCGACCCTTATCTGGAAAAGCAAAAAGTAAATAATTTTTTTGTCAGATAAAAGCTAATATGTTGCATTTTTAGTTTCCTTACATTGGCTTCCATGTGGTTTAAACAAATGTATATGTATTTAAATTATACTCTTTTTGGAAAAGGCAGCACTTACAATAGCAGTAGTGCTGATATGTAGTCTGGGGCTAACTAGCACAAAAAAGATTAGATTTGGAAAGATGATTGAGTTAAAAGACAGAATATATTTTCTCCATTCTTTGTGTGTTATAGTTTATATACTGTATGTATATATGTATGTATGTATGTATGTATGTTTGTATGCCTTTAGACTGGGCTCAAATTCGACAATAAAATTCAGACTAACATTATTTTCAAATGCTGTAAAAACTGTAAATGTCATAAAAAGCAAGAGTTCATTAAAACAGCAGTGTCACTGTGTCTGGCTGGGACTGAGTCACCTGTGTCCTGCGAGAGGCTGGCGCTGTAGCTGTCACTCTCAGTGGCGGTGATCCCATGAGAGCCCATCGTCCGCCAGTCTGAGGTCAGAGTTCGCGCCGAGGCCGTCGACTGGCTCTGACTCGGCCGGCTCAGTGTCCACTGGCTGGAATATCTGTTCCTGGAGCTGTGGGCTGATTTTATGCTCTTTCTGGACACTGGATCTGAGAGAGGGTCACGATGATCAGAGAGCAGCTTGGCGCTACAAAGACTGTATGTACTGATTTTCAAGAAGACTAGATACTGTCTTTACTGTGTCATCATCCTAATGACTGAAGTGGATGTGCAACTCAGTAGAAATCAAAGCTTTCTGGATTCACCTGCTCGGCCTGTTTAATGTTCTGCCATTTTAGAAGTTGTGACATTTCTTTGAATAATATTTATTTGTGGAGAAAAACTCACTCGTGCCTGGACGGATGTCTGACATGTCAATCAAAGGCCCTGAATTCTGGATAAGGGCCTGGTGATGCAGAGACACGCCTGTGCAGAAGTTCTGTGGATTCACTGACTGGCTGAACTCTGTGTCTGTCACTGGCACCGCTGCTTTGTCCTCTCCTGTTGCAAAAGATAAGAAAGTACAACAGTTAAGCAAAAAATGATCTAATAAGAGCCAGTATAAAAAGACAGTGACGAATGCCATTTGTGATATTTCGAGTGCAGTCACATGCCTATCTGTTTGATGCCCTCCTTGTCCTCAATGAGCAGCTGAACACGCGGGATGTCAATGTGGAGCCTCGGCCCTTGTGGAGGCCCCTTCACCGGAGTGTCTATACTGCGATTGTTCTTGCTGCACACACACATGGAAATGACACATATAGTCAGACTGCTGTCTCTTATTAGGGTTGAAAAATGTTCAGTAAGAGGTTGGCCTGCATGAAATATTACTTCCTCTGCACAGTGAAGCCGGCTCTTACCTGATAAGCATCTCAGCGAGGCTCTTAGCATCTATAAGAAGAAGATAAGTTAATTAGATTAGAGTTGGCCGTGAAGATAATCATTTCAACTTGTCACTCTGTGTTACATTAATCCATTCCACACAATAACAATCTCTCTCTGATCTCTGTTTTTTAAAATATTTTTTTAATTGAGGTTTTGCACACAAATAGACAATAGTTTTAAAGCACTTGTGAGTGGAAACTGATCTCTGCTTTTGCTTCTCTCACCTCGAAGCCGTTTGAGCCGCTTCTCTTTGCGTTTCTTACGGATGATAAAGAGCAAAGCAACGCCCAGAGTCACCAGAATGACGGGGGAGCCGATGGAGAACAGCTTTTTCACATCATCCCCCTCTCCACGAGCCGATTTGATGGGAGGGATCGTACCTGTGGAGTGAAGGAAGAGTGAAGAAAATATTTAATACAGAAAATGCAGTGTGAGCTATGGACAGACAGCGATGAAGGATGCACTTACTGCCATCGTAGTCAGTGGTGGCAAACTGGGAGCTCTGGTTGCCGCACCCAGCGCTGTTGCAGGCCTTCATTTTGAGCTCGTACCAGGTGGCCTCACGCAGCTCGCTCAGGAAGAGCTGAGTGGTGGAGTTGGCCTTGAGGCTCTGCCAGGCCCAGGTGCCTTTGGGCCTGAAGTCCAGCATCAAGTCAGTGATGGGGCAGCCGCCGCTGGTCCAGCCCTGCAGGTTGAGCCCTGCGTGAGTGGAGTTGATGTGGGTGAGCAGCGGCTGATCCTTATTGAACACTGGTTCTGTGGAGGAGAGCAACAAAGACACAGAGAGATGGGGGTTTAAAGGGGAATGCGGTGTATTTATTTATGATATGTTAATGAATTAACATTTAGGAAGTACCTTGTCATTACAGGTCTATTTTGAATCATTTTTGAAAGGGGTTGACGCACAGTTTTCCCTAAATACAAAGCCTTAGTCAATCTGAATAAGAACATTCAGAAGTTCCCTCCTCACTCTCTGACTGGCGCCACCCCAGAAGTTAGCATCAGGCAACAAATGCAATAGAATAATAGAAAACCTTAAATAAAATAATGGACATTTAAACATGGAAATGTTACATTTTTGTAAGCTTAATTAATAGAAATTAACAAACAAATACTCTCCACATTAAAGATTATTTTTGCCATGCTACAATCTAACATATTTTCAATGCCAGTCATTTGAGAGGGCCAGTATGCACAATTCATGTTGCCTTTGAAACAAACATTAAATAGGCTGGAAAAGCATCAACACATACTGTGAATAAGAAATTAGCATA
Organism: Naso annulatus; assembly: GCA_029783625.1. NCBI lineage: Eukaryota > Metazoa > Chordata > Actinopteri > Acanthuriformes > Acanthuridae > Naso > Naso annulatus. The sequence goes on along the minus strand of JAPZDX010000006.1, from coordinate 9,129,198 downwards.
TACATTTTTTTGTTTTGTGACCCCAGAGTTATAGTGTGTTTAATCCACTTTTCCTCACATGTCCCAGCCCTCACCTCTTCCATGCGTCTTAGCCTCAATGATCTCACTGATGCGCCCCGAGCCCACGCTGTTCTTGGCGGCCAGCTTGACCTTGTACCAGGTTCCACAGCGCAGATTGTCCAACCTGAAGGAGCGCTCGCTGGAGCTGATGAACACATCCCTCCATTCCTCTGTGTTGTCCACAGAATACTGCAGCACGAATCCTGCAGAGTCACACAGCACAGATTTATATGTGTGTAAAATACAAGTAAAGACAGAACTAAAACCCATGAAATTAAAGTCTGTGGAGGATGCTCGCTGCTGCTACATCAGTTGGACACCAGGGGGCGACAATCAGCTACAATCCGCCCTAGTTTGACTACTTTTTACCCAGAAACACGGTTCACGCTGTTATGTGTAGCATAAAAAGAACAGTTACAAAATCAGCCAAAAGGTCAAATATATTTTTATCATGACACAGAAGCGGGGAGGGCAGGTGTTAATCTGCTCACAGAGAGTTTTGTCAGGAGTGTACCTCTGATGGAGCTTCCCCCGTTGTCCCCTGGGATCCAGGCCAGGGTGATGGAGGAGGTGGAGGTAGTGGAGACGGTCAGACGAGGCTGATCAGGAGGAACTAGGTGAAGAAACACCGGCAGTGACTTAAAAACAGAGCAATAACACATCCTCCCCTAGACATTTAACAGTGCTTCCACGAAAATACATCTCCCGTTCCTTCTTACCTTGCACCACCAGGTTGACTATGATGGTGTCAAAGCCCAGAGTGTTTGTGGCCGTACAGGTGTAGTACCCAGAATCCTCTGCTTTGACTGAACGAAGCACCAGAGTGCCGTTGGACATGATCTGCCGTTGGCTGTCAGCAGTCACTGGAATGGCAGAGTCCTCACTGACAAAGTACAGATAGTTTACAACTGTTAGTATCATCCCAGAATTCCCGGTAGTTTAAATTTTCTGTCTGGATAAGTCATGATGCTGACACATGCAATAAATGTAAAGATACGATGAGCTCTGACCTGTCTTTTGTCCATTTGATAGTAGGGGCGGGTTCTCCCACTGAGCTGCAGGGCAGGCGCACTTCCTTCATCCATGGTGTGGTCACCGTGCCGCCAAAAGACAGGATCTTAGCTGGGACTGTGGAAATTCATATAAAGTGATTAAGACAAATCTTTGACATATAGATGATAGATGAACCAGGACAACACAAAAACTGCTTCAGCATCACTCTGGCACAGATGTCTTTCTCCTGACTTTCAGATGTCTGACTGTGTCGTTTGCTGAATGAGCGGCCCTGTTTGTCTCAGCAGGAAGGCCGTTACTCACTGCTGAGCGTCGTGTTTTAGCGCGACCCCTACTCTAACTTAGTTTCAGTCTATCGTTTCTCCATAGATCCTCCCCTCTATCGATTCTCGCCTGCTACTTCTCTCCCCAAGGGTCATTTTACTGGATAGGCCCTGTTCATCACCACATAATTAACAACAGCATTTCTTGCAACGCAGCCGCTACTCAATCAATACTACGGCTGTCAATCAATAACACAGAGAGCAGACAGAGCGGGGGGAGAGAGTGATGAAAGCAATCTGTTGGAGGAGATCATGTTGCTGTTTCATAGCCATCTTTAGAGCATTCTGACTCATAACCTTTACAAAAAACCCCTTTATCCTTCTCCTCCACCACACTCTCTCCTGGTGGACCCACCTTTCCCAGCAGGCTCCACTGTGACCTTTGAGCTGATGTTGCCTCGGCCCGCGGTTGTCACGGCTGCAGCCCAGATGTGGTATTGTTTACCACGGGAGAGGTGCGTGATGCGGTAGAAGAGCATCTCCGGGTTGGCCTCGTACTCACTGGGTGCCTGGGACAGAGGGCATGCAACGTCAGGTCAGCACATAATGACAAAGCATTGACATGACAGGCAGGGCGGCAACTCTGCACTAGAAACTACCAGAGGAAATGATACAGCTGGTACAACTCAAATGTTTATTGAAAGACAACAGTCAGGCTTATCTAAAATTTTAATTTGTGGAAATAATATGCGGCCATTCTGCCATACAACCGTTTTTCCAGACATTTTTACAGTAGGAAAAGCACAGGTGTTACTGATGAGCTATTTAAGTGTCACAGGAAGCCATGACAGTGTGACAGTCGGACAACATGCACAACACCAGGACCCTCACTGTTAAGCAGCTAAAGT
>JAPZDX010000006.1:9091944-9103737 GCA_029783625.1 Naso annulatus | reverse complement strand
CACAGAAACACCTACCGGGCTTAAAATAGGACAAAAAATATTTCCCTGCTGGAACGAAAAATAATAAACTATGTAATAAAATTAGCACAGTGGAGTCAGTGAATGGCAGTCGTCCAGTGTTTCAGTAGAGGAATGTGTTAAAGCAGAAAATCAGCACTGTTGGACTGAATGACTTGACTTTGAGAGTGCAGAAAGGAGAAAAAAAGAGACAAGCAAAGGGAAAGATGGAGGAGATAACAGTCCATGTCTGTGTTCTCCACTCCTTTCAAACCTTTATGCAAAAAAAGGGGAGTTGCATTTGTATTCAAAGCGAGGGCCCACTCCACCCTCCATTTGCTCTCTCCCCTTCTCTCTGCTGTGTACATTAAAAGCCCAAGTAGAAGCAGGTGTCAGCCAATTAAATATATACACTTTCCTGGCTTTTATTCTGCTGCACACTTACTTAACATCTATGAATGGCGCCCTCTTAACTCCTTTCAATTCACATTCAAAGCAGGTTTTATTGGCACAACTGATGTGTAACAACTAATTGTGCAATGGGCGCCCACCCTGCTGCATCTCCTCCATAAAAGAGACTTTGTTAACATGGGCAAACTGTTCAGACGCAGCACGAGTCACGCTGCCAGTTAAGACCAACACAGCATGAGCAATATCTGAATCTCGTCGTTCGATTCACTCTTTTCTCCTCCTCTTGCTTCTTCTCCGCCGCTTGTTCGCTTTCTGGAAGAGGGGCTTGATGCAAGACGTTGGGAGAGGCCGCAGCTCTGTCATGTTTTCATTAAAAAGCCACGCTTCACTGTCTAATCCTGACTGCTGTCCTCGTTCCTAACCAATTCTGACTGCTTACCTCATCTTTCAATCATGCTCTCCCTGCCCTGCCCCGCGCCACTGTGTCGCGCCGCACACTGACCCGCCGACTGAGTTGTGAGGATGTTAAAAAAGTTGAGGTGGACGTAGGTCGGGAGCAGACAGAGGTGGAGGTTGAGGAGAGGCGGAGGGAACCAGGGGTGAGACAGAGCAGTAGAGTCCGGTTTCCGCTGCGATGGGACCACGTCTCTTCTGCTTCACTTGGCTGCTCTGTCCCAATTTGCCCTGTGTGACTTTAAACAGTAAACACTGGGGGGAGGGGGATGATGCAGAGGGATGGGGGGGGGGGATCGAGGGGCCTGAATGGACAGTTGGGGACAGACATGAAGCCAATCATATGCAAAAGACGTCGCTTGCGTGGATATAACTCATCGCAATGCTGCAGAGACGCCATGTTCCCCCCCATAAACCCAATCCTAACCAGACAGGCCGACGTTGCTGCATAAAGCTAAATGGACCATCTCAGATAGAGGGAGCGCGGAGGAGATTAAGCATCAGTAGAAGCATCAGAGGAAACGAGGGATGGAGGGAAAGAGGGTGGGAGGATAGGAGAGAAATGGGGAGAGATGTAGAAATAGGACTCCATTATTCATGACATGTGTTTCATGTGCTTGGTGACATCTGGGACAGCAGTGATAATGAGAGTCCCGGGAGAGAGAAACCACATACACACACACACACACACATACACACACATCCCGATGCAGAAGTGTGCCACCATGGTCCAAACCAAACACCTACCTTTAATAGATTTATCATTAACTCTTACTGAACTGTTAATTGCATGTGAACGAAGGTCTGAAAACTGAAGCAAATCTGTTCTTAAAAAGTCGGGATCCAGCGGCAAAAGAGCTCCGCCCCTCCACCTTGTTTTGATTTTGCAGCAGATAAGAGACAGAGTTGGTTATATGGTGAGTGTCCGCTACCGTGTGTGTGTGTGTGTGTGTGTATGATGCAGTGTACTCCAGCTTAGCCCATGGCCTGGGGCAGTGAGCTGCATTAGCAGCACTGAGTGTGCTGCCTGGTCCCTCCCTATTAGAGTGCTGGTGGCAGAGGAGTGTCACTGCCCAGAGAGAGAGAGAGAGAGAGGAGCTTAACTTCTGCTACACACACACACACACACACACACACTCACAGTGTTTACCAGAAACAACAGGACAACAGGCAGAAAGGCCATAAATACACCCAAAGACTCAAATATCACTGCAGAAATAATCAGCAAAACCATCAACAGAGACATCAGCATTAACCTGCCAGTACTCAGTGGTGTGAAAAATTCACTGCTGGGAACTAGTACTGCAGTGGAAGAAGTGATATGATTCTTTACTTAGGTAGAAGTAACAATACTACATTCTAGAGCTACTCTATTACATACTGCGTTATAAACCTTCTTAAAGTCAAAGAAAATAATAACCTAAAAGTATTTGGTGTATCAAATTTACTTTTACTTTTATACTGTCATTATTACTAATGCTTTAACATATAGCAGCACTTTTATGTGCCGAAGATGATCAAGAGGGCACTCACCTTAGAAATTATATATATACATATGTACGGTAGTTAAATCTATGATCATGTTTGTTATAAAAAAGTGATCATAGGATTTGTGTATTCTCAGTGGCTGAAAACAAAACATTTTAGAAATTTAAGAAATAGAAGACAATCGATTGATGTAATTTGTCACATTCCAGTTTAAACCTGCACAACAGGAGCGAGGCAGGTCGGCCTGTTTCAGAGCTTCTCATTTCAATCTCAAACTCGCAGTTCAGACTGTACTGCTTTATCCTGGAGAAAATGAAGAAGGTTTTTCCAGTCGCCTCATAAAACAAGAGTAGGTGTGAGTAGGTAAGGGTGAGTTTTGGTGTAAAATCAGGCTGGTGACCAGAGCAGATCTAAAAACCAACTAGATTACAAACAAAAAGATGAATTGGTTGGTTTATCTACATCACATATTAATGTTTTGACTATCAGCCTTTGCTGGTATCTTATTTTTTGCTGAATTTCTCTGGGTTTTGGACTGTTGATTTGGCAAGACAATCAGTGTGTAGACGGTGGGAAAAATTCCAGTTGTGGAATTTTTCTCTATTTCGTGACATTGTAGAGACCATTTATTTTAAAAAATATATTTTCAGCACCTCCATCCCCAAAACACACGCAACACAGCTTCAAAATCTGGCAAAGTGTGCACACTGCACAGTATATAAGCTAGATATAAACATTACTACTGTAGATAAATATTAAAACTGTGAGCAATGTCACTTGGAAACATCCATTATCACATCTGCGCAAGATTTCTATACTTATATTCACGAGAAGAAAGGCTGCGTTTTGCAATCAGACCTATCCTTGATTTTATTATAATTATTTTAATTTTATTATGTTTTTATGTCACTGAACAACAAAGACAACAGTGACTGCTGTTTTCTCTGTATCATCCTTATTGCATAAACAACATGCTGAAGTGTTGACTGAAGTCTTAACAGTGTTTTACTGGAGAGAGAAACACAGAGCATGCTGTAATCATGTTGAATTATTGACTCGCTTGGCACACGGCATTTACTTTGCACAAACTCATCGACAAACAACAACTGAGAAGCATCGCCACCTTGTCCGCAGGCTTTTCCGTCACATTAACCCCAAAGCAGCGTTTCTGACGCGCCCGCCTCCCTCGCCTCCCTCGCCTCCCCGCCCACTGCGGTCAATCATTGCCCGCGATGTTGATCTGGCCTTTATGTGTGTTTGGACAGCTAATAGTGAGGTGGATCAATAGGTCTGATTGAGAGGTCATGTAGGAACATGGCACTTGGATGACCACCAGGGATCCCATTTGATCCCTGATCGTGTCTCCTCACGGTCCACAGACAACCAGCTGCATTCAAAGACACACGGTGAAAAGATTCTCTGCAGGATCACTAAAGTGCGAAAGCTACCAGGAAAATCTATTTGGGCTAAATTAACAAGTTCTGATTTGGCATACAGTGTTCTTTTTGAGTTTTTGAGTTTCTCTCACACTTAATCTTCTTTATCTTTTCTTTTGTGATTCTCACGTCTTAACACCAATTTATTATTACATACAAAATGCATTTAGTCAGAATTATACTTTCAGTATACAACATATCTGTCCTAACCAGTTGTAATAATCTAATGACATCTGTTAAAGGTTTGGATGACAATTTGTTGGGGGAAAAAAAAAATCAGACATTTTAGGGTCAGGATTAGAGAAGAAATCACTGTGTTTTATAGGGAAAAACAGAAATGAAGATGAAGGAGACAATAAGAAACAAACTTCTTCCTGCTTTTGCAAGCTGCTGAGTAAATAAGCATTTCCTTAAACACAATTTCTTAGTAAAGCCTGCTGTAATCTCTGGCACTAATCCCTCTTTCGCTAGCCTAAACAAAAGAGTAGAAGAAAGCAGAGGAAAAGGGTAAAACCTCTTTACTCAAATCCTATTTCTTAACCCAATCCAGACCACATAAACCCTCTAACTCTTCTACGCTGAGCCTTGACACAAGCCTTCCTGCTTTCACTTTCCTTAATGACACTGGATGTGGTTAGAAGTAAAGATTAACAGCTATCCTCTGCAGTGCCACTGAGAAGAAATTATCGGGTTACAGTTGTCTAATGAAATATTAGAACATAAAAACTCCCGAGATGAGTGCAGTGACTGGAGCAGGAGCCTTTCTAACAACAAATGTAACTTTTGTTCATTTTTGTTTTTGTTTTGTTTTTGTCATGTGAGCTCATCTCTGACACATTTGTCCTGTTGAGGCTCCCACACACCTGGCGCTGCAGTTTCCATGATTACGCACATTTAGTGCAGCTCTTATTTTTCAGCCTTTTCTCTTCACCTACCATTTGTTACTTTTTAACAGACATATTATCAGTTAGAAGATGCTATATTAGCAAGAGTGGCCTCAGAAAATGACGCTTAATCCAACAGCAGCGGACAAAACCTGGCACAGCAGCAGATCTTTGTTGCAGCTATAGTTTGTTTTTGTCAGTTTGGTGTGTAGGAGCATTTAAGGTCACTAGGTTGTTGACTCATTAGTTGGTTGAACTCTGCCATTATGTGTTGTAGCTCATGCTTATCCAAAGATATTTTTGTTGGAAATTAAAATATAAGTAAATAACAGTAAGTACGACATTAATAATATTGTTACTTTGACTTTTGTTTAGCCCAGGAGTTTTACTTTTTTATTCCAAAGCAACTATAACTACGAAAGTGTAAGTGCATCCTTTGACAAGATAGATTCAAAAGCTGTAGTGTTAATGGTGTGTATAGTGAAGGTGTGGAGCTATTGGCAGAAATGGAATATAATATTCATAAGAATTCTTTCATGAGACTAAAATAAGCTCAAAATAAAAGTTATGTTTACATCACTGTAGAATGAACCTTTACGGTTGGTCATGTTGCACCACCAAGTTTATACAGTAGCCCCCTAAGTCCAACACACCAGCCCGTAAATCATGTCTTTAATTACAATCAGTCCCTACAGCTCCTTAAGATAACTTGGCTTCTGCGATGAAATAATAACGACAATATTCTTATGAAGCCTGGTCTCTTTTCCAGCACATCAAATGCTGATGCTTTGTCACACCCCTTGGCACCTCGTACAGATGCAGAAGGCACCCTTTATCTTCCATACATGGCACAAGCGGCTTTCAATAAACTCCAAAGGTAAACGCATCTAAGACCTGTCCGAAATCAAATGTGAAGCTCAAGGTGTAAAACACTGGTCTTTTCTCTTACTCAAACCATCCATTTTAGAGCTTTTCTTAAAGCTAACCAAGTACTTTTGTTGTCCAAACTTAACCAAACTGCAACCATTTTACAACGTAAACTGTGTATTTAGAGAGGCTTTGCGGCATCAAGGCTCGTTACGTCAGATGTAAAGTGGGATGATATTTAATGAGGTGGGATAAGGACGTGTCAGTGTATCTCACGTTTCTTAATAAAGCTACAGAGTGCTTTCGAAGGAAATGACATAAGGAAAAACAAAGAAAAAAGCCCTGCAAGTTACAACTAATTCAACAAATTGTGCAGTTTTTTCCCACTTTATTACATCTCTGTCTTATTTTAGCAGGTTTGCCCTTTCAGACTTTGTTGTGGCAATATGGTTTGTCTTCAGAGATCTCATCAGTTACATTGATGAGTGCCATGTTGTCATAACCGATGTATATAATGGGAAAAGCTGAACAAAATTATACTTTTAATAAACTGCAATTTTCTTTTAGCCTTATTGATGCAACTGTGTGAATCCAAACCAGACTTCCTCGACTCTCTTCCTCTCTCTCACGAACAGCCTGGCTTGAAGGGTGAGACAGTGGCCAGATTTCTGTCAGAGTGATGTGCTCGCAGGGGCTTTCCCTTCTCTCCCTCTTACACTGATTGACACTGATACACTGATACACTGTAAACATGCTCATACTGCATGTGTGTGTGTCTGAATGTGTGTGCATGCATTTTATGGGGACACAAAGGGAAAAAAGGCAGGGGAGAGCGCCGGCGACAGAGTGTGTACGTCTCTGTGTTATGTGCACGTGAGCAGGCGTGTGTAGTAGTGTGTAAATAGTCAATAATAGCCGACACTTGTCAGCCCTCTGCTCTGTACACACAAAGCCCGTGGTTGAGCCATTGTTGAACTCCGCCTCTCCACGCCGGCCCCCTCCCCTAACTGGGCCTCTCAAGCAGAGATAATTATGCCTATTGTGCCCCTTGCACACACAGACGACACACACGCACATACACACACACTTGTTTGTGCTAATTTACACACCCACCCACGTGCCTACTCAACCTAACTGTGTAAAAGATGGCTGCCAGCACCCCATCTGCTCCTGCCCCGGCTCTCAGTCGCTCTCAGCACATTGGGGCAAATGTGAGAGGGGCAAAAATTTCTGAGGTAACTGAGAGAGAACCAGACACGGACAAACACTCTACACAACAACTGGCATTGACGAATAAGATGCACCTTAATCTGGATTTGAGGGGTTAAAAATTTTAAAATGTCCACATTTGTATGTTTTGGGGTTTTTTTTGGTCATTTCTTTTAATTGGTATTTTGCAAGAAGCTGCTCATTATCTCGACGCTGCCACCATATGTTTGCATGTGTATGCACAGAATATCTGAACCTTCAGCTGCACGATTTAGTCTTTAATGTCCCTCACTAGCCCCCCACGGCCTGCTGGGTGCCATGTGGGACAGAGGCAGGAGCAGAGGAGGGAGAGGTGTGGGAGCGATGGTGTGAGACTCAAGGGTGGGGGTGACAGAGGGCGACAGTCGGTGGGGTTGTGTTCAATGAGCCCCGGGGACGCCACGTGCTCCCTGTCCTCCTCTGTCACACAACGTCCTGCTGCACCCGGGCACAACAACAGGACAGTCCACACACAGCAGAGCAGAGACAAGCACAGCCTTAATGTATCCTGAGTAAATGTTTAATGAGGGCTCCACATTCGGGCTGGTTCATGCAAAAACTGAAAATGGCTTTATTGTGTTACTTTAAAGGGGGATGTTTGTGTGTGTGAATGAGTAGGCTGGTACATTTGTACCTTGTGGAAGTGAGTGTGTGTGGTGTGTGTGTGTGTGTGTGTGTTAGACCAGTGTTTACAAGCGTCTGCTGTGTCTCAGACAAGTGTATCTATTAATGTATTCCTGCTCTGAGTGCACAAGCACAGATTTACAAAAAAGACATTGTGTCCTAACACAACGCTGCTCTCCATGAGGTCCCTCTGCCTTTGTCACCTCTCTCCTCCCTGCACCTGTGTGGAGCCTAATGACATTAACTTTATAATTACTGAGAGGAAAAGCTACAGCAGTATGTGCATGTTATTATAAAAAGCCAGTATATTGTATACAGTTTTGGACTGTCAGCTGGACAAAATAAGATCTTTAACGACATCCCCATGGTAAATTATAATAAGCAAATTTGAACTATTGAGTCTGGAGAGATGGAGCTCAGTGTCAGCAAACTTGAGTCGACCCGTAAACTGATCAGCTTATTTGCTGGGACCTGCTCATCCCACAAATCGATAAACTCAACTTTAATTTTCCAGGTGTTCCCAATTAACCCCTACGTGTGTGTGCGTGTGTGTGCACATGGTTGTGTATTGTTGTGTCTCTGCTGAACCACTTGACTTCCAGCAGGGACCCCAGGGGCAGAGGATTGATCCGTAATGTAGCCTGTAAGTGACCTCGCCACCCGGTGAAACCCATTAGATCCAAGTTCACATTAAGGCCTGATAACTCAGCATTTACACATGTTTTGCCAGTGAGGGTCAACTCAGGTTAAGTCCACCTTCCTTTCAATAACAGGGACTAAACTAGACTGATGTAATTGAGTACAAACAGTGTCTGTTTAATGATGTACTTCAATTTAAATCAATGGTCTGCTGCCGTCCTGCAAAACACATCTGTATTGTCCTCTTTTACCTTCCAGAGGGAGAGGCGTCAACGTGTGTGGTAAGTTTTTTGGTCTTGTTTTTTAATCTCATCTATACTGTGTAATTTTACTTCCATTATCACCATTCAATAATAAAATTAATGGCGATGTGTATGAAAGTGTATGAAATTACTGTGCAAATACATAAACAAGACCAATTTGTGTGGCAGGTGGATTAGATGGAGCATAGTCAGGCATCTTCTGCGGACCACCATGTGGCCGCAGCCATCTGCTGGTCCAGTCTCTATTCATCGGAGCCACTCATTAGCTTTCTGCTGGTTAGACTGACGGCCTCGATCTGCAGGCTCAAACCTCTCTGTGTCCCACTGTTGTTTTTATTCCTGTCCACAAACCCTCCATCTCTCTGTCTGCGCTCCAGCTCTCCTCCTTCAGATCAGTGCTCAGACTAGCAGGGCCCCTATTGTCTCATGAGGGTCACACACACACAAACACACACACACAAACACACAGACAAAGCTTAACTACAGGGATAGTATGGGACGGGGAAGTGAGAGGGAAATAGGTCAGTCTGCCTGCACCCCTCCCCTCTTAAACCCCCTCACTGTCCTGGCTGGACAGGAAAGTGGGGCAGGCAAGGGGACACACACATTAATACACACAAACACGCACACACACATACGCACACACATGCCGCTCCAGATGGGGAACATGTGTGTTTGACAAAATAGAACCTGTTGGGGTTCAGAGGGCATGGCTTCGCTGTGTTATGTCATCAACTCAACCTTGAGAGCGGTATGTGATTGTGCTGCTGATCAGGGTGCACACACGAAGATTCCTCTGTGTAAAGGCAAAGGTAAGACATGAAGATGGAGACAATCATTTAGATTCACTTTTTCTTTTCTTTCATTCGAGGGGAGTGAGCAGCACGGGCACTGTTACTGTCATTTTTGTATTCAGATGGTGGGGAATCCAAAAGGAGGGACAAAAAACTGCAGGGGAGCTGATGTTGCATTGAAGTCTGATGACTTGAATGGGCCAATAGTTCTAATAGCAAATTGAAATCAATATAAAAACAATATCTATGTATTTATGTAAGTAACAGAGTAGGGAGCTAAGTTTTGCCATGTCCAGTCCTTATCCTTTGTGCAGACATTAGAAATAATCCAATTATTTTTTTTATTTTTGCGTTGCAAAGATGTATAGCCCCAGTTCGCTCCACAGTATTGTTTCTGAAATTCATAAAAGTCCAGTGGTGGTTGAGTGCTCTGACTTGCTGCTTGCACTTTTTGTTAATATAATACCTGATAACATCCGAGGCAGACTATTTGTTAGCAAGGAGAGAGCTAATATGGGGATTTTTACAAAATGAATGACATGTAGGAGAGCTGTGAGTGTGTGTGGTTGTTTATGAAATTAAAAAAAAAAACAACAACAGAAAGTTCTCCAGAATTTCTACGCGGTGCATGCTGGGATAGGCTATTGTCTCTCATGATTCTGAACAGGAACACACACATAAGAAAAATGTTTTGGAGTCAGTGCTTTGGTTTTAAAAGAAGGACACCATGTTTGCCCTTTTACACAAGCTTTCATGGATTAACTGACTTGAAATTAACTGCATCTCCTCCCGCTGTGTTTCTCAAGGCGAGTGTAAGGAATAGTGACAGGAGAGACAGACGTGCACCCACTCATTCTCCTGCAGAGAGCTTGCAGTCACAAAATCAATTTTAATTTTCACATCTTCATTAGACCTATCCAGACAATCCTTTGCTGGACCAGTAGAGGGGAGAGAGAGAGGGTTTGAGAATGACTCTGAGTTCCCATTAGACTGTTTAGACAACATCTACCTACTGCTTATGGATATTCACCATATGTGTGTGTGTGTGTGTGTGTGTGTGTGTATGTTTGCTTATCTCCTGTGCACCCATGTGAGAGTGCACTGATAATATTCAAAGTATGTATTTCTCTGCAGATGTTTTCCAAAGCAAGGCAATATAACAAATAAGTTACTGCACTGATTGGCTGTAAGGATGATGAGGTCACTGTGCTGACGAATGGGGGGATGAGGTCAAGGTTGAACACAAACACAGTGCGAGTGCTTGCTGAGTTTGTCTGTGTGTGCTGCTGTTGTCGTACAGTGCCTATGTCGAGTTCAGTGAGCAGCTCATCATGTTCAACATCTGATCCTCACACTCACTGCTCATTGACTGACCTATATATCCCTAATTACACACAGCAGCCTCATGACAGAATGCACAGCTACACCCCATACGTATAAACCATAAATACACACACACATTCCAACCAGATCTCCTGTGTTTATGTATAGGATGTTGCCTCTGTGAAACAAACATAACAGGAACTCTTAATGAGTGCAAAATAACAATTAGTTTGACAATAACGAGGAACAAAAGCCAAAATCCCATTCAATGATTCTGCAATGTGCAATTTTCATGTGAAGTAACAAGTGGAAAAAATAAGAGACTAATATAAAGTCAAAAAGAATTTTAAGCGTTATTGTGAGTGTATGTGGCCAAAAATAAATCTAAACTGATGCATGTTTAATGGTCCATAATGCAGCAGCTTTTAGCATGATGCTAACTGAAGACAGCAATGAAACACAAAGTACAGCAAAATGCTACAATACTGTACATTAAAACTGAAAATACTCTGAAAAAACACACGGATATGCCTGAAAATAACAAAGTACTGCAACCTTGGTGCATGTGTATGTGTGACACTGTGTTTTGCATACATATAATATAAAACGCCATCTGCCAGGACCTGAGGCCGTTCTTGCCCTACTACCCTCCTTGCTTCTCCTTCTTTGGTTCATTTTTCTCCTCCATCTCTCATCCCTCACTACATCATTGTTTTTGCAAGAAAACAATCACAAACGCTGCACTACACACAGCGTATAATCACATAATGAAATAATCATGATGTACTCACAAACAATAGACTGAAAACACTACACTACGTTTCTCTCTCTCTTGCGCACACACTTACACACACACTCTCTCACACACAAATGAGGTTAATGAAGATGAATGTGGGAGCACGGTCCTATTGACATCCTGTGTCTCTAAATGTGGCCCTGTTCTTCAAGGACATGGTGGTAAAGACAAGCGGAGAGAGTACAGAAATAGATCTGATGAGGAGAAACTGTGGAAAAGTCGTGCGACTTGAAATCGAGTCTGGTCGACTGAGTGTCAGTCACAGTTATTGACAACGGGTGGAGAAAAACTGTATATAATGGCATGTAACAGAAGTGGTTGCTGAGAGGAATAAAAAGAGGAGAAAGACGAAGGGGAAGGAGGACGGAGATGCAAGCAGGGAGGAAGGAGGAGGAGGAGGAGGAGGGGGACCAGATCAGTGATCCAGAACAACGAGCAGACAGAAGACACGAGTTAAGAGTTCGGTCAAACATGGAGCACAGCGATGCATCAATTGTCCGCACACACACACACACACACACACACACGAAGAAGGTCAAGACAGAAAGTCTGTGAAAAAAATCAAACTGC
>JAPZDX010000006.1:9049329-9059636 GCA_029783625.1 Naso annulatus | reverse complement strand
CGAGCAAACAAACTAACAAACTAACAAACAAACTCATAGACATAAAAAATGTGACAAGGTCACAACTGCTCACTGGAATTTTGTGAGGAATAACAAGCCGAAAAGGTTGGATACCACTGGTTTTAATCTGTAAATATGGACTGCATTTTATAAACCTAGCATAAAAATTTTAATTTAATTTAATTTGAATTCAAAATCCTAAACTGAAAGTTAATTATCCAGTACAGCCAGATAGATACTGTGTTGACTGTAAATCACTGTGGTATTTCTTTCTCATCATTAGCTGTTCCTTTATCATCCTTAAAAACATTTTAATAGGCTGTAACGAGGCTTAAAATGATGCCGTTTCATGTTCTTAAGAGGTTTATGTAGCAATAGCAGATAAATCATTCATACGAGGAGAGAACCTGTTCAACAGGGCATGTTTTCATTCCTTAAGAAGAATCAACACAAGGCCTGTGGGACAAACAAAAGAGCCAGTGTGGAGAAGCTTGCGTAATGACAAAAGGTCCAGTTTGGAGTCCCTCCTCACCCCGACTTAGTAACTGCTCAACACTACGTCTACCAATCACACTTGGGTTTTGTTTATCTTGTTTATGAGGATGAAAATAACACATAAACAGTTCGAACTGAACAGAAAAATATTTCTTCCTATAGGGACTACAAATTTTTTTTATTCATGATACCACCAGGGGGCAATGTGTTCTGCATTCCTTTGTTTTCCTGCATTCATGCTCCAATCACAGCAAGGTAAAGGCAGGTTTTTTCCCATGAGTTGTAATGTGAGTAACGCATGCTATATCACCGTGATTGTTACGTAGGAGTCAAAAATATGTAAGAAATGTTTCACTATAAATCAACTCACTCACACAGGCAGATCCATAAAAAAGGTTGTCAGACAAACTGACTTTTTCACCACAAGGTCAGAAAAATGAAGAACTTAGTGAATCTGTGCACTTTGCTCAGCTGCTCCGAGACCAGAAACTCTGTTTCTCACTGTCACATATAACACATACAGGAGTGGCTTACGGTATTTCACACTCACCACCAATGTGTTCACTCAGCTCAACAGCTGATGTTACCACACATCATACACACTTTGGAAACACTTCATGTTAGCCAATATTTCCAAAACAAGTCTTTATTTCAGATTTGCTAAATAGAGACAATGAAAAACATATCAGGACTTGAGTTAAAAATGTGTGAAGTTCAGTTTATTTTACACTACATACAAAATCAAAATACAAAATCACTTGTGCAATGTTGCCAACGTAACATACACTAGTTTTTATTATCACTCATAGATCTCTATGTACAGTGTCTGGAAACAAAATTTAAACAACAGCGCCCACTCTCCTGTTTCATTTCCAGCCACATTCAAAACTGTTTACCAGGGCAATCAATGCTACAATCAAAAGAAATTTTCTTAGTTCAAATTGTGATTAGTCTCTTCTTTGCTGATGCTTTTACAGACTGAACAGAAGAAACCTTTAAACTGGCAACACCACAGTCATTCAAACACTCTTTTTTTAACAATGAGCCAAATCAAACTGGCTCCTGTCTTTAAAAATCATTCATTTATACAACATGAAAACATTTTTTTTTGTTTGTTTTTAAATCAGATTGATCTTAGGCAGAAGATTTCCAGCAGCAGCTACTTGGCAATCCAGTCAAATTAACAAAAGAAATTCAAGTTAAAGCAGTCACACACACACACACACACACACACACACACATATAAACATATATATAAAATCGAACTCACACTCATCAAACACACAAAATTAAAGGGGAACTCCGCCCAACCACACACTAAAATCTGTTACAAATGTTGGGGAGTAATGTAAGCGGAAGAAAATTTGCCTCAAGCGATGTCTCACTTGAGTCAGCATCAGCTGGTGCTACGAGCGAGATGTGGAGTCAGAGAGAAGTGAGCTTACCACCCCTCTGCAGCCCACTTATAATCTCTGCTTGAGCTAGCAGCTCATAGCTACATTAGCCACCATCAGCATAACACACCAAAATGTTTGGCCAAACAGTTGGCAGTTGATTTGGATTGTGGGTAATTGAGGATCAATTAAAAAAAACAGATAACTTGGGCTCTGCAGCATCTATATTGATACTTTTTTTTTTTTTTTAAAGTCCACTGTGAGTTTTACAATGTTACACAGTTGGTGTTCAATGCTAAATCGGGAAAGTACTCTTTTAACGTTTGTTGTATTGATGTAATTCAATGGCATAACGCACTGAAAAAGTGCAATAAATTACATGTATCCTAAACAATGTTAATGAATAGTAAGATGGCTAATGTTGTGACGAGAAAATCAGTTTTAACCAACAGAATATATCCATTTAATCGTCATCATCATCACCCCCATCATCGTCGTCGTCGTCATCATCGTCGTCATCCTCTTCTTCATTGCCCTCCTCCTCATCATCTCCACTGCTAGGTTCTGATTCCTCATCATCTGAACTATCAACTTCTTTCTCCGGCTTCACAACTGTCAGATGAACCGCCTCTTCAGGTGAACTGACGTAACCACCGCGAAACAAGTTCGATCACGCACATGCATGAACACACACACACACACACACACACACACAAACACGTAAACAGTGAGACAGACCACCAGAGATATCTGGCCACATGGGAAGTGTAGTAAACAAAACAAAGGCCCCCACTGGTTTACCTTACCAAACATCCATTGCAAACATAACAGATAGACTATAATGAATACAATACCCAGAATCCTCAGCTTGAAATGAACCCAGCCAGAGAAACCACAGAGAATTTATGCACTGCTTCCTCTGTCAATCAGACTTCAGTTCATGAACACGCTCTCCACCAAAACCAGTTCACGTTTCTCCAGCATTAAGATCTCTGGATTTGTAAAACTCTTTACTTGCATTCACAAGTTAAAGTGGCACACACACACTGTGAAGCAGCAGTTATTATTGCAGCTGTTACACATAAGGTAAAGTTAAGGGCTTGCCCAGACAAACTTTATCTTCCTTTATCTGCAAACCTTCAGCAGCAGGTAATAGAAAGGATTCAGTTCACTGCAGCAGTATCATGAACGAAGTGCTCTTTTGGGATAAAATCAATTATGTTTCAAGCGATGATTCAGTACAAACATTTTTCTTTAAAACTCTTGATAAAATATCCAATGATTCTTAAAAAATGGTCATTCCGTGATTATATGTTGAAAGAGCAAATCAACAGAGAAAAATGCAGCTTAATCTGCCGTCAGCACTGCTGCTGTGAAGTGAAGACTGAAGCTAAAGAGCAGCATATAAGTAGAAATTCCCTCCATATTTACATCTCATACTCTGAATTGAATTAGTAATTACAATCACTTGCAGCTTATGGTAAAAACTTGTAAAAGTGTATAATGTTTTTGGGAATGGAAATGGTGGTAAATTATATCTCTAATACTGAAGTAAATAAACCACAATAACATCTGTAAAAGGTTCACGCTGGAGAGGCAAACATGGAAGAAAAAGATGCCTTTTCACCCTCAACTTTCATTTGTCTCTTCCAGCAAAGTGGACCCAAACAGCCAATCAGCTCCACACCAGTCCCAAGAAGTGGAGCAGAGGAGCTCTGGCTCTCTGGCCCTCACCAGACTGTTGGGTCCTTCCATTCCTGCTCCCGTGTGGACATTTCAAAGTTGTTTTCCATTCGCTTTTTCCTGCACATTCTCACCGCCACAAAGATACCGAGGAGGATCAGGATTACACCACAGGCGCCTCCAACTGCTGCTGCCAGGATGGCAATCTCAGAGAGGGACACTAGGAACAAGACGACCAAGAATCAGTGATAACAGTGGGTGAAAGCTGAATTTTAGAAGACAATACAGAGATATCATTGGACTGGAAAATAAAACAGTGTCCCAGTGATTAAACATGCTGTCCTTCACTTCATGCCTAAAGCAGTCCACTAACTTCAGTTATCTTGAGCAAGACACTGAATCTTGACATGTACCACAGAAGACTCTGTAAACTTCCTGTGGAAAAGTGCTGAGTATCACAGCACAAAGTTTCTAATGGTACCAATAACATACTTTCTTCTAAATATATATTGAAAATATTGATAGCAATGATCGAAAAATGACATGTTAAAAGCTCCTCCAACATTGCTGTTTTACATTCGATGCTAATGAAATGTGACAAATGTTTCATCTTCCCAAAAGTGGGTCTTCTGAGCATGCAGCGCTGCAACTCTAACCTTTGTCGACGACTCTGAGGGTGATCTCTCCATTATTGCCGTGCACATCTGGACGGTTGCGCACCTGGCAGATGTAGGTGCCATTAAAGGTTGGCAGGACCTGCTGCAGAGTGATGGAGGCATCCCGCCTCAAAATATCTCCTGACCACACTACATGGCCTTTAAAACGCCCTGCGTCAGGAGGATATGGTGCATCCTGGTAGTAAAACAGCTGACACACAAACACATACGATCCAGGAAAATGCAGTGTGAATAACTGAAAACAAATTAGCAAGCATATTGTCTCATGTTGATTACAACATGAGTTTGCAGATTGCATACTGAAAGCTGTACAAATAGGGCAAATATATTTAGTGGCTTCTGTTTAAGTATGGACATGAAAACAATAAACAAAATGTGGTATTATATAAAAAAAGACAAGAAATACTTATAAGGTCCTATTAGAATTTAGACTAAATTTGATATTCAAAGTATCAACACAGTTTCTACACACCGACTCATCTGCTCCTGAATTTAAAGGACGGAAGTTCCAGGACACTGTGACGGTCTGAAGTGTAACTGGGTCACTGGAACTGAAGGTGCACTTCAATCTCACATCCGTCCCGTTGGCCACTTCCAGTTCACTCGGAGTGTAAATCTCTATTCCACTGACATGTCGCACCCCTGAAATGAAGTGAGAATGAATGGTCATTACCATTGAAGTCACTGCAACCTTGGCTTTAAGTGTCTCACTAAGCATTCACAAAAATAAAATGTTCATAACTGTTCAAAGACCTAGTTCAGAGACAGCATTTGGATGCTCAGACTATTCGCCTTTCAGTTCAAGTGCCATTTTAATTCCTTTCAACCACTAAAAGGTTCCGTTGCCATGGAACTTACTCCCAAAGCTATCAAATGAACCCTATATGATTTGAGGAGTTAACTAACTGACTAGCAAACTAGGTTAGACCACTCAAATCTGTGTTTTTATCCTCTCTGAGTACAGTCGTTAACGGCTTTAGCATTTTCCATTCACTTACATGACATGATTAGCATTAGCTTTTCTATGTGAAACTTCTGAGCTATTAACTATCCAAGAAGATGGCTAGTTATTTTGACTAAGCACTAACTAGCACACTAGGCTAAACCACAGTTATGTTGAAATCCACCTAAATATACCTTATTAGGTATACTAGCTATACCTTACTATTAGCACAGTCGAGCTCCTGTACTAGCTTAGCGCAGGAGCTAAACTGAGCTAACTGTTTTAGCATCTTCCTACCACTTACATGAAATGGTTAGCATAAGCTCTGATATGCTACTCCTTGATTACTACAGATTTGAGTGGTTTATCCCTCTCTGCTAGTTAGCATAAACACAATAGCTTTCAAACCATGTCAGGCTAATTTGAATCCTTACTAGAGCTAAAAGCAAAGAGCAGCACGTTGTTTTCTCATGGGAGAGATGACGGGAATGTTGTTAACCTTATAAATACACCATATGGGACCCAGTCACAGTTATATTCAAACTATCCAGGTGACTTTGTTTCTTAGGTCGATTATCTGTTTTGGAGCAACTTTTTAAGCCAACCCAACAACAGCAGAACTATTAGCAGCATAGTTCCCACTGCTTATTTACAAAGAAACGTCCTTGACAGTTTAAAGTGATGTAGATCTCTGGTGTTCATAGTTTGTAGCTCATAATCATTTCTATGCCAAAGATCTATTTACAAAAAAGACTTAAACTTGATCAAATTGTTAGGTTTAGGCTACTATAGCATCTCCTCCAAGAGGTCTTTGTAAAGTTCAATGGTGGAGCTACATCTGGATCAAACCGTCAGCTGCAGTGATGAACAGATCTGCAGATTCTTCCTGCAGATTAAAGCATTCCTGCTAATAAACCATAGAGACGATGAAGCCAAGAATGTTCTGTAATCCCGGACAGGGAGGGATAAAATCAAATTTATGGCCGTTGAAGAAAATCAAATTCTACAGGACAGCAGCATTTCGTAGGACATAGTCAAAGTCTCTGAGGGGAGAACTTGCAGGCACATTTTCATTTAGTCTCTATTTTGGCAGCCAAATCAAATTCTAGATCCCTAAAATCCATTTTGTTTTTTCCCATTTTCCATTTAAACTTCTTTGAAGTATGTAATATAAGGTTTAATCATGTTGGTCATCAGATTATGTATGTGACGGATGAATAAAGTTTAACAATTAAAGAAGAAAATACTTAAAATTGAATTTGATGACCATAAATGAATGTTTTTCTTTTTTTTTTTAAACAGAATATCTTACTCCTTGCATACATCCACAAAGTCTTAAGCAAACACAGGTCTCACATTTGTCAATTAGGTTGCACTTCTTTGAATATGCTGAAATGAAATCTCTTGCTACTACTGTGTCTCTCTCTCTCTCTCTCTCAGAGGGCATTTTCTTCATGACTTTGTGTGTGTGTGTGTGCGCGCGCGTGTTTAAGTATAGTACCATAGTTTGCATAGTTTGTATCATGGACAACCTTATCCTTCATATGTCATCTCTCTTTCTGCCACATTTGTATTTAGCATCCCACACTGTCACCATGCTGTATGTAAGAAGGGGCACCCTCCCCCCGTGCTGCCTGCATGTGGCAACATGTCCTCATGGACCTCCCTGAGAGCCCTTAAGACAGATTCAGTGGACAACTGCATCAAGACAGATGTTTTCCATTTTCTCAGACAGTGCTTATTTGCAATTTTCAATTACCTTAAACAGAAATACTACAAAAACTAATATCTTCTAACTGTCAGCAGATATCCCTCAAAGAGTTAAACTTAAGCCATCTCTTTCTACTTTCATATTTTACTTTTAATTCTTCCATCGTTTCTCCCTTCCAAGAACAGGCCTGAGGACATTATGAATGATATTTGTGTTATAAGGCGTGCTCCACCTTATCTATCCACCGTGGCGTCATGAGAATACTTATCAGACATACAGCCTTAAAGGTAAATCTACATTCAGACAGCTACTTGTAAAACTCTCATTGTAAATGCTCTACGACTGACTGCCTTTAATTTGAAACTTAAAGGTCTAAAATTGGTGCCATAAATTCATCCCTCATTCCTGTAAAAGGGGGAGCAGAGTGTGGCGTATTGGTCCAACTCATCTTGCCAGATGTTTCCAAGCTTGCCTGTTCAAACAGCTCCGTCACACGCACACCTGGCAAGGTATTTAAGCAAAACAAAACCCGATGCCAACACAACAGAAAGAAGGTATTGTGTCTTCTTCGTTGCCAATGCAGCGTGTCATTGCTCACTCAGCTCAGCCAATTTTTTTTATGGTTTCTTTGAATGTAGACGAAACTTGCTCCAATGATGCTAAAAATAAAATGAGTTTCACGCTTTGTTATTGAAATTCACAACAGTCCAGGTATGGGAATCTGTTGGCACATCTGGATTTGTGGTATAAGTTGCAGGATTAGAGAGGAATGTGTTCTGATGACTTGTTCTTTAAATTAGAATTTCATGCCCACAAGCTACAAAGCATTCTCTCCAACTACTCCCACTATTAACTCTTCAATGCACAGTATAGATCTCATTGCTTGAATTTAACTATTTGACTTGAAATTTTACCCCTACACCCCATCAAGTCAATTACAGCAGTTTTTCTAAATTTAGACGAATAGCATCTTGATCTCTGGTGTGCATTGCACTAATACACTATTGCATGGCAGTGTGACTTGTTGAAAAATGTGCTGAGACATCATGAACCAACATCTACAAAATTACACCGATCTGCCCAAAGAAAGATGCATGATTGATTTCCTCATCCGGGCTCATCTGCCATTCGGTGAAGCTCGTAATGTAACTTGCAAAAAGTACAGACTTTAAATCCACTGAGTCAGTGCTGCAGAGGGTCCGCTCTCTCTTTGAGTCTTTTTTTTAAAAACAAAACTTAATCCCCTCATAATTTTCAAGAATTCATTACTTAAATAGCAGAACTTTGCAGTTTGTCCAAAAATAATATTGCAGGTGTTCAAGCGGCTGCATGACCTAAAATCTTTAAATACTGACTATCAAACTGCCTGTGAGCTGATGAAAGCTGTTAACTAGTATTTAGTGGGTCAGTTGAATATATGCAGACACTGTGGCAGCTGCACAAATGTCGGACAACAATGGTGAGATGTTACATTTAATTCACGCATTACATTTAATAAGGCATGAAAGAATAAGTTAGTAAGCTACTGCACATGTGCTATGACAGTGATGACCAGTTATAATGGAAAATAATGCCTTCTTTGCTTTAATAAAAACGGCAAATTGAAAACATGCTCGGCTCTTCCTATATTCTCAGTCAAATTTTGAATGATATCTTTTAAAATAGAAAGTTTTAATATGAATTTTCAGTGTTTCTGATATATATCATATACCTTTACTGTTATGAGTAGAGCTCGGTATTGTTGAGAAAAATTCAATAGATACCGGCTCCCGAATTATACTTTTTTCAGTATCAATTTTATCTAATCTGTTTAAACAAAAGATAACATTACATATACTTATGGTCCGCCCTGTCTCTGGGTGTAATCTGGTGTTTTTCCTGCGAAACACAAGAGTACAGCCAATCAACAGTACTATTAGATCCTGGCACAACATGCATGCTGCATGTGTGCTAACTCCTTTGGTCTTTCCACACCAAATTTTGATATCTGACATTTTTCGATACTCGATTGCATTGAGGCAGCTCAGTCGGTACCATAAAAGTATTTTAGTTTGACACCAAGCCCTAATTATGAGTAGAAGGCTACTGTACAGATTTATAGCTGTATCAATAACATTTATGGGCCACAGGTGTCAGTAAAACAGAAAAGAAAGAGAGAAGTGACAATGGCCAGTGGAGTTTGAGATTATCAGGTCCACCTGAGAGAGGTAGACAGGTACAGACAGATCAGAGAGACAGGTCAAAGAGAGAAAGATGGGTGAGAAGAGGAATGAGAGAGAGAATGTCTGAGGTAGAGAGGGAGAGGTGAAGAAAAACTATAATATGTATATAACGTGGTAATCCATCCATGGCTTCAAAACCTGGCCTATCACACATGAACACCTGCAACATTCATAAACAAATAACTCTGTGCTGGCCTGTTAATAGGCTCAGTTTACACTGTAGCCTCCTGTGAGACGCTAATAGATGTTTTACGGACTAGATTACACTAGCTACTCACTTTGCCTTCATGTTTAAGGTTGTTCTCGGCCAAGACAATCAAAACAAACGCGCTCCTCACGCTTCACGACACAATGTCCAAAAATCAGTCTGTGCAAATGTTTGATCGACGACACAAACAACTCGCCCTCTCCCTCCAGGAAGTTGTTGAAACTCACCTGGCACCACGAATCCTCCCAGGAGAAGCAGAAGCCATGTCCGATACATGGGATAAAACATTTAAACGCTGCCTCAGTCCCGACGGGTTCACTTCAGGTACATTTAATGAATGGCTCCAGGAGCGCAAACGTCGCCTCACACTGTCGTTGTAAGAGTTTCTCGTGAATCTACCTTCAGTGGAGAAATTGAGTCAACCTGCGTACACACCTGACGGGCGGCGTTTGTTCGATCACTTCTTGCTAAACTTGTTAACCGACCTACCTGGCACTCACAGCCACAACTGTTTGTTTGGGCTGTTAGAGACATGCGCATTCCGCTTGAGGTTTAAAAACCCAGGCTGATAACTGACTGTCAAGGTAAATGTTTAATTATTAAGTCCTCTGCTGACTAGTTCCATCTAGTGGCCACAGTGAGTATAACAATCAATCACTCTTCATTCAAGCCGAAGGTCTACAAAGTAGTTTTGTGTTGCGTTTAAGTACCATCAGCAATGCTAGAAATGCAGTTCTACAATACACAGGGTTGAGAAATTACTTTGGTAATTTAATCGGTTTCAGATTACTAGTTACCCTATTTAAAATGTAATAAGTTACGTAACTATTTCAATTATTTATCAAAGTAATGTAACTTATTACATTTGATTGCTGTTTGATTACTTTTTCTAAATTTCTAATGAATGTTTTTCCATTTTCAAATGTTCAAACCAGTCTTAGTGGCAGACGTGCAGTGCTGCAAATTCAAACAAG
>JAPZDX010000006.1:9017912-9030474 GCA_029783625.1 Naso annulatus | reverse complement strand
CTTGTATTTTCCAAAATTTTAAACTATCCCTTTAAGACTTGAGTAAAAGTATATGTAGGCTATAAAGTATATGTGTGTCTGGTTTCTATAACACGGCAGAGAAAATTATTTTAATGGAATCTTTCATCTCCTTTTAAATATTACTGATATGACTCGCATTATTATAATAAGTAACTGTTATACTAAATAAGCGTGGACTGAAGCGTTGTGTTTCCATTTTCCAGACATTGTGTATCGTGTAGCTTAGAAAAAAAAGCTAAATGTCTTAAGTAGTTACAACCCTGCTGCTCTCTGTAAGTAATTATGCTTTTGCATGTCTCACTTATTAATGCAGTATGAGTTTCCTGTAGGCCTCAGCAGAACTGCCCCACTCCCTGCATCCTGTTTGCTCGTTCAGCTGTCACTTCCTTCCTTCCTCCATGACAAAGGTAACTATGTGTACACAGGACTCTAAACAAAACAACACAACACTGCTCACCATGGGAACGGCCTTTGCGTGAGTAAAAAAAAACAAAAAACACCCTCAATCAAGTCTGCGAATCATAAAAATTTGAGACGGTACGTGTTAACCACCACGCTGCAGTCAACGCTTTCACAGATTTGAATAAGTGAGTTACACAACTCAGTGATATCTGAATTTCAGAGAAGAAGATAACATATGGAGATGCTTATAGCTGATAGGAAAATCCCCCTCCTCTGTCTTTTCTTTACATCCAGCCCAAGTATGCACACAAATGTATGGTGTGTGTTATACAGAGAAACTGTATATATCTTCCTGCATTTCAAAACAGCTGGAGATTATACACAGGAGTGTCTGCATCTGTGCCAGAATCTGTGTTTTATATTTGCAGGCAAACTGGGTTTATTGAACAGCATAAAGCGCATTTGTCCCTGGAGGGGAGAGAAGCTCACCTATTACATCTCTTGCAAAACAGAGGCTTGTCATTCTTTCGCAACATGTGTTAATAGTTTGACAAATCATCTTTGTGTCTAACAGCTCCACACTGGAGCCTTTGCTGCCATAGATCACACTTGGGTCTTTGTCTATTGTCTGACGTTGCAGTGGTTAAAAGGGCATGTGGAGGAGAACCGTCTTCCTGTCTGCTGAGTTATTCCAACAACCAGCAGCAAGGGTGAAGTAAACCTAAATATCTAAACATCCAAGCTCTTGAGCAGCCTCTTTCTCAATCACAAGAGGTCCATCTGTGGTGTCCTGGCACGCCCAGAGAACATCCAGCTGCTGCAAACAGTGGGACTTATCTCTACATGCAGCGAATGATGAGAAATGATGAAGTCAGAGTTTTACCCTCAGTCTAACCAGCTCTTTGATCTCTGAACTACAAAACCTAAACCGCTGAGTGGATGCCAAAAGTTTAGCTCATGCCACTGCGTCTCTGCACATCTGCAATTTGCAGGATTTTACAGGGAACGTGACTGCAAGGTAGACTGCAAACGTGCATAACAGCCCGTAAAGCATGGTGTGTGCACAGGTGTTTGGGTGTGTGTGTGTGTAGCGGATTATGAAGATTCTTGCACAATAGTGATCCATTGTGAGCAGCCTGTTAGTTACTGGGAACATGTTGTAATGATTGAGTCACTGCTAAAAGCCCCCACAAAAGGCAAGATGTCGATAAACAGCTGTGTGGTTACTGTGGTGATTTCTAAATATGGGATATAATTGCTGGTGCCATATATCGGTTGATGCGTAGCTCATACTGTGCATGACTTGGCAAAGCAGCAACAGTAGCACATTTAATTTTTAATCGATATGTTTTTAAATGAGTGATATTGACAGTTAACACAGCTAAATGTGTCTGTAAAAAGGTTATTAATCCACAGCTTTAGTGAACGAACCTTTGCTGTGTGCTTCAGCGCTCAACATCTCACCATGAACCACATTAGTTTTCTGTGACTGTTTTTTCCTCCGCTACATGTGACAACTATTTTCACACATTTCTAGATCTTGTAGTTTACAATAACCCACCTCAGCAGCAGTATAAAAGCATGTATCTTTTCCTTTTCACCTTCATTACACAAACAGCAGTAAACTCAAAAACTACCACATAATGACCTACAGTAACTCTTACTTTCTCACCACATTCTTACATGAGCTTCTTCATTAATCTCCTGCTTTACCTTCCCACACTTTAATATCTGACTGCTGCACTGAGCAAACACTCTCTTCTATGTTTGCCCACTGATTAGCTCCTACGTGCCATTTGGGGGTTAACTGTTACTCAGATGAAACTCCAGTTGTTACCGTTACATTCGTCATTCTCATCCCCCGCCCAAATTCTTCAACTTTCGTATCATAGTAACTTGCTCTCATCCGGTGTAAGATGTTTTACAGCCTTCTTGTTATTGCGTCAGTAGTCACGTCTTGAGTCAATTCAACACGTCCTCCACTCATAATCCGGTTTGTGATTCATTTAGCTCAGCGAACGGCTAAAGTGTTCATCTGAAACCTTTGCGATATGAGCACGATGTATCTAAAAGCAATACTAGCTCACATGATTGTGGGATTATTGATTATTCACAGTGTTCAAGGCCGTGTCTCCTTTTATACTTACAGAGCCAACTGCTGATCCGGTCTGTAAATCAATCACTGTGTATATCTATCTTATCATTGAAAGTGTGAGAGCAGCCCAAAAACGCCACATGAGGTTACATTTCCTAACTTATCTCACAGTCCAAAGCGCCTGCATGCACATAAAAGTTTACAGCGCTACATAAAAGTGACAATATATGTGACAAACGTGTGTATTTAACTGCCATTTTCTAATGCAGAAGCCTGTTGTTGAGAGCATATAATAATCTAGAAATTGACGTAGTATGAGACAGTAATGGCTACATGTTGATGAGAGACTGGCAAAGGCTGCGAGGCCTAATACTTTGTCGTGAGCACATGAAAAGTGTGATGAGAGCAAAGGTAGATAAGAGCAGAATTTCATAACTTAAGAATGTGCAGACTAGTGGGTCATTCAGAAGGCATCTGATCTACACAGACTAGCTAAACATGGACCCAGAGTTCATTCTGTGTGTCAAACATGAGCGAGCGGGAAGGGGACAGAGTGGGGATGGGCAGCCTGACACATTATGCTTCCTTTTTCATCTTTCCTGTAGTGTTAGCGAGCTTCGAGCAACAAGTCAAAGTGACTTCCAGTGAGAAGCAAGAAAATTGAGAAGATGATGAGGTCAAGAAAGAGCAAGACAAAAGAGTGTTGACTTACTTTGTGTAGTAGCTTTCAGGTGAGTACAGGTGGGTTTGGCCTTTTCTTGCTGCGTTACCGCTCCGCTGCTTCCTTACAACTCAGTACAGAGTGCACTGAACAGGACTGCCAACATAAATACAGCAGACACCCTTGTCTGAAATATATGACTTCACCAGATTCAACAGAAAAGCAAGAGAGAGAGAGAGAGGGGATGGAGAGAGACGGAGATAGATACGCCTTCAGGTCCTCTTATTTCACTCCACGACCCGCCCCTTTGCTCTTTCTCCTTTTCCTCACTCAAATTGTAATTCCTTATTTAGGAGAAGGACGGAAAGGAAAAAGAGGGCATGTGACTTGAGAGTTTGGTGTGGTCACTGAAAAGAATTCTTCAAATTTCTCTCTCTACCACCAAAAAAATGAGGCAGGATTAGGAGGGAGGGATAAAATCCTCCAGAAGAGGTTTGAGGGAGCACAGGAAGGGAGTTACAGTAATTAGAGAGCAGTGAAGCACATGTAGGAGATTACTTACTGCCTTAAATCAAACCAGCGAAGTTTGTGTCTGAAATTGAAACGGGCAGCAAGCAGCTGTGGAATGTCACCGCCTTCCTCTCCATTGAGTTTCATGTCAAGAGACAAAAAGGAGGAAGGAGAGCAGCAGGTCATGACACAGTGGTTCACAGTTTTTTTTACAAGGCGGTAAATTATTACATCTGGAGCTGACTCTTGTCCTTGTTCACAGTTTTGGCACAGAAGCTGCAGTTGTACATTCAGACGGTTCATATGACAGAGAGGGCAGACACTCCCTTCGAGGCATGTCAGCCTCGTCGTCAGGAGCGAGTCAGGACCTGGAGGGGCTTTGAGATATAACAATGACATCACATGTGATAACACTGTGAGGAGTTGGCAGCTGGTGAATCGACCGAGCCCATCGGTCATGAATATGTAGGTGTTGAGAAATGCTGGGACACGTTCATGTCAGCTTGGTTTTGTGTCATTGCAGCAACAGTACACATAGTGACGAATTGAACTTTAACCACCAAGTTAACGCAGGGTTAATGATTTTCACAGCCTGAATGTCGTTTCATTGCTTAAAGGACTTACTTCCTCTTTCCTGCTCGAAAGCTGTACCTTCTTGAAAGTTCGAGAGCAGTCAGTGGCCAACTTTGCCTCCACTGTCAGCCCTTTTTTATTCATTCATTTTTAAAATGTAGCTTAATTTTATCATAAGCAAAAAATATAGTAAATGATTGTGTGAACTACAAAAAAAAACTAAATGAAGAATAGGAACATGTTAATAAGTCTTGATCTACTTTGCTGGCAGATTTGTAAATCACAGTCAATCAGATACAACTTTTGTATAGAAGATTAAAAATGCCAATATTTACTCAAATCAAACAAAGATTTAAAGTGATGCTACCTTTTTATGGACAACATGAAAAGCAAAATATGTCGTTTTCTGTTTTGTGATCTGTGTGTAATGTGGCAGTAGAAAATTTGTTAAAATAAAAAAAACTTCAATTACTGAAAGCAAAAGCTAACTTAATCCCTATTTGATGTGATTTTTCAGGTAAGTATTACACAGTTATTGTATATGTAAAAAAAAATAATAATAATAAATCCAACAATCTGTGTGATATTTCATGTTTTTATTCGTTTTAATTCAAGCATTTCAACTCTTCCATATTTGGGACTTTACTTTTTTATTTTTTTAAACCAAATCAGAAAAATGGTGCTTTCATGTGTGTTTCTACTCAAAGGTCAGCTTTGATGTAGAGCTGCGACCAACAACTCAACAAATATCTTCCTGTTTTGGTAGTTTCTTAACAGAGCCATTTGGTTTATGTGTCAAAACAGATTGTAAAATCTTTGTCAGTATTCTGTAGATCAGAAAATGTTTATGTATTCACATTGCTTTTCTTTGGTTACAGAGGAAGTTACAGAAGACTTAAAAAAAAGACAAATGTTCAAAACAAGGACTGTAAACTGAGAAGTTTTGTCTTTTTTTTCTGAACCACCC
Source organism: Naso annulatus (assembly GCA_029783625.1). NCBI lineage: Eukaryota > Metazoa > Chordata > Actinopteri > Acanthuriformes > Acanthuridae > Naso > Naso annulatus. The sequence goes on along the minus strand of JAPZDX010000006.1, from coordinate 9,025,245 downwards.
CCTCACCCCCCCACTGATTGAATAATCAATTATTTGTTCTCTTCTTATTAACAAAAGACCCTTTGGTTGAAGTTAATCTTTGGTTCTACTAAACTATTATCAAAGTCATTATTTTTTAGTTTTTACCAAACAGTCATTATTCCTGTGAAAGAAAGTAACTGACCTCTATGCTTCTTAAAAATTGGTGATAGTTTTTTTTAACAATACGCTATTAGGTACTGTACTTACATTTTAGTTGAGTAAATTTTGCGCTTCTCTTCAATTTTATTTTAGTCACTGTTATTACATGACTGCAGGAACAATGGTAATTCAATTATACATTAGTAGTTATATTATTAAATACTCAGAAATGAGGCTTTATACATAATGAATGCTTTTACTTTAAATATTAAAGTGGGTTTAAAAGTTTGTGATAAGAGTTACGTACCTTTGCTTAAGTAAAGTTTTCCAGGACTTTTACTTGTTTTGATGAATTTTTACACTAAGTTTTCACTTTATTTGAGGAAAAAATCTGGGAACTTTTCCTACTACTGGACAACAACCCATCTGTGGTGAACATACAGTGAACTTGTTGACATGATGGGTTGGAGAGTCAGAGCGGTGTTACTCGGAGGACTGCTTATGTTTAACAGGATGACAGATAGCCGTGAGTGTGTGTGTGTGTGTGTGTGTGTGTGTGTGTGTGTGTGTGTGGGAGGGATGAGAAACATTATCCAGCAAACATGTGAATGGTGAAAATATGCACAGATGAGAAATTCCACATGTGGTTGAAGTCTGAGCGAAGGTAAAACACATCCAACTTTTCTTTCACTCTGAGATTTTTTTCAGCCCAAGTAACAGTTACAATTCATCCAGTCTGTCTTTTCTCACTTGAGCCAGATGTGTCATTTGTCCTGAACTTGACAGTGTCACGCCCCATTTAACACTGTTAAACCTTTTCTTGTGTTTAAACCTTGTGAGTTTAAACTCAGTCACGCCTAATCTCTGCAGGCTGTTCCTGCACTACAGCAACATCTGGTGGCTCAGGGGGGCAGAAAGCAGGTGAAGTTCACTAACTGCTTCTTCTTCCGTGGTTTAGTTGTAACTGCTCAAAGCAGCATTATATTCAACTCTCAACATACTATGCAGTATGTAACAGGAGGACAATCTGACGTATTAAACCAGTTGTCCTTTGGTCCACCTCGTCCTGAGAGCAGACCTAACAGATTTAATGATTTCCAGGAGCACACTGCTGGGTGTTGATGACCGTGCTGAGAGCTGCTAATTGAAAAAGAGCTGCCTGATGGATGCAACACTGTGATGTCATCAGGGTGTAAATTTGAAGCTGTTATACAGGGGGAAAAAAAAACCTGATCAAGAAGAGGAAACAGATGGAGAAAAATAACAGAGCACCAAGGGGGACGTCAGAGAAAAGTGGTGCAGGTTGTTTTTGTTTTCAGCCACTGAATGAGGTTGAACCCTGAATAATTAAAGTTGAAACCTATTTTGAGTCTAAAAACCAAAACAAAATCTGATGTTCCATAAAATCTGTCTCAGAGGTTTTTGACTTTTTAGTGAGTTATAAATACTTAAAGTAGAGTGGGATCTCTTTAGCTGAAAAAAACAAATGGTTAAATAAAAACAAAAATAAGATTTCAGCTTAGTGTCTTTCAGTGGGACACAGCACTGCACATTTACAGACATTAGAGCACTTTCAGGGGTTTTTTAGCCATGGTAGCAGCAAGTCTGAGGACACACCGGTCAGTCACGTCATCATTTTGGTCCAGACTGAATTATCCACACATCTACAGATGGACTGCTGTGAAATTTCGCGTTTACATTTCCCTTTAACTTTGATCTAGCTTCATAACTGGATCCAATTTTCACTTTTTCCAATGTATTGAAACTAATCCATTAGTTTCTGCTGCACTGTATTTTTTTATGCTCTTTAACATCATTGGGATGTTTAACATTGCTGCTCCACATCAAATATGAATATGTTAGCACTGTCATAGTGAACATACTGATGTTAGCATTTAGCTCTGTTTCATATTTTATGCCTGAACATTACGTATCACATTTATCAAATTGTGATGTTATGCTGCTCTGCTGTGAAAATTGAGGTTTTTGCACATTAAAAGATCAAAAGCAAAAGATAATTGGCACTTATTATAAAAGTAGCACACATGTGATTTGCTCAAAAGTGGGAATTTGGTTTGATCTCTGACTTAAAATGCCATTATGCTAATAATATATATAAAAAAAGAAAATATGTCCATGTTTCACTTTGTAGTTGCCTATTTTATGATTATCAAGAGAATAAAATCATTAAATCTTCATTTTTGGAAGCATGCCAGCCAAGGATGCTGCTTTTCCTTTTAACCTTTGATAATGCATTGCCTCCACTCACTGAATAAGCCATGTGACTGAGGTCCTGATTATGTTTGCATATTTCTGTAATGGCTCTTGTGGCCAAATGCCAGCTTTAAACGTAATGGTAACGTGATTGCGCACTGTAGGTCCTCGAACTGGGTCTCCACACACTGAGTGGTGTGTCAGCTAGAGAATTTGAATTATTTCCGTTTCCTTCTTACTTCATCCAGAACCTTTCATGCATGTAACATGTCCTCCTGCGACCTTGTCTTGTCTGATGGAAAAGCAACCATCAGGGCAAATGATAAAGAAATGATCTCACACCATGAACCATGTTGCATTAAAAAACACACACTGTTTTGAGCCAGTGTACGGGATCATCTCTTTATCTCGACATTTCATGCACACAGTCACAGATCATCAGTGGTGAGCTGCGGGAGGCGTGATGATGACATATATGTGCATTGATAGAAAAGTCTGGATTAAGACCCCAGGTGGTCCAGCAGTGCTTGATCCTTTTGGACAAAATACCGGTTAGACACAGCAGGAAACATCTGTTTCAGTTCCTCATTTATTCAAAACCTTCCTCAACTACCAGTCTGTGTGTCAGGTAGCCACTATTTACTCACCGTCTTTTCCTCTTTTTAGACAAATATATGACTGACAGTGAAACATTCTTGATTTGCTGGTTGACAATCTGATTATTGCATGGTTTGTTTTCTCCAGAGGCAGCAGCAGTGTGCAGTTCGGTCCTCTTGGAGGTGCTGTGTTTCAGTGTGATTCTACCTACTAGACGGACAACTCACTCTGCTGATGCTCAGCCTCTAAACTGTGACCCCTAAATGTCCATATAAATCTTCTGCTCTCTGCCTTCCCCCATCTAATAATGCTGAGACGGACACCAGCTGTGCAGAGAGAGAGAGAGAAAAAAAACGAGTTCTGGCCGTGCAGTGGACATGTTCAAGGTGGAGATGGTGTGTGTGAGTCACTCACATCAGTAACTGGGTAACTACTTGGTTATATTCTAGCTCAAATCCGATGACTGTGGCCTCTCATCTTCAGAAATGTGACTCCAGTCTATAGTTGTTGTAGAATCTCACATATTGAAGCAAAGCCACACCTGCAGTGGGAACATCTGCTTCCTCCACTATTCCTCTCCTTCACTGCACACAGCTGAAGGATGCCAACTACTTGCAATCTGGTGCAATTACAAAATAAGATTAGACTTGCCCTTAATGCATGTGACCTCTGTTTATTGATCCTCTAAGCAGAGGTGCATAGGTGGGGGAAGGGTGTAAAGGAAGAAATTGTGAGCCAAAGGTCCACTGGCAAACGTGTGTACTGGGGATGTGTATGTGGACAGCTCATGCTGCACAGGAGCCAGAAGTCCAGCTGAGTGTTTGGGCATATTTAGGCCACCCAGTATGTGATATTTCTTTTCATGCATTCTGCTCTACATCCATCTGCTCCATCACTTTTTTTTTTCTGAAATACAGCATTGCTTTAACTTAAATGAAAATATGGGCACCGGTTGTCTTTGTGTGATTAGGTTGTGTAGTGTTTAAACGCCTCTCTGTTGTTGTTTAGACGTCCAACTCGACGTGTCTTGGAAAGAGGATGCAGATGCAGCTGTGTAATGTTAATCCATGTTATCTCAGGCCATAGGGAGGAACTTGTTAAACATGCTTGTGTCATTTTTACTCTAAATAACAACTTCAGGAGATTGGATATGAGATGACTGCAGACATCGCCTTTGTTCAGGTAAGGAAGTCTGACTCTTTTTTAGAGTCCGTAGGAAAAACAGAACCGTAATGATGTAATGAGACCAAGGTGGGATCAGGCACAAACACAACTTCCAGGGCTGTTAAACTGCTCACATCTACCGACTAAAAGGCTTTTAGCACTGTACTAAAGTTAGATTTATAATCTTATTACCTGGTTTTCTGTCACACTAGTTTGACAGTAAAATTCACAGCCATGCAAGATTAAAAAAAAAACAAAATTAGCATCAAATGACCCATGACTTCTCACATCACCAACCTTCTGTAAACACCAGGAAGGTAATTAAGATGCAAACAGAGACAGTGGTGTCGAGTTTTTGCTGCAGTGGCTAATTTGGGATTATTTCTTAAGCAGGGCCTTTAAAGATATGTGGGCAATGGTTGTACGTGTGCATCTACATGTGTTTTCACAAGTTTTTATTTCGCTTTGGAAGGACAGTTTTGTTTTTCTGTGTCCTGACATTTTGATGACTTCTTGTGAGGGTTGCAAGTATCAGTAGTTGTTGAAAAGATTAACACTAATTAGAAACATCAATCTGAAAGAAGCAGAGTACAGTCCTGTGTTAATCATGTCATAAAACTAACTTGGCCTCTGTATTTTTCCTTTTTTTAAATTACCAGAGCAGCTGCGTGAAAGGCAGATTTGAGATGACACACCAAGTTCCCAAAAATGAATCAATCCAGTAAGACGGCATGACAGTTATGATCTGGAAGGCTTGACGCTAAAGGAGCTTAGCTGACAAAATTTGCATGTGCTCCATATGTATCATATTTTCAGGATTATCTGCTGGAGCGAGTGAGGTGTCAACGTAGCATCAGTGGAGCTAGAAGGAGATAATAAAAAGCCCATAAGCTGTTGGGAGAAGATGTCTCAGTATTTTGTCAGCGTTCTCTTTGAAAATGTGCAACGAAATCCCTTTTGGTGAGGGAAGAAGGAGAAATCAGGGTCCAAGCAAGGTTTGGAGAGGAGAGGATGACCAAGTTTATCTGCAGGACAGCAGAAGATTAGAGCTTCAGCAGCTTTGACAGATATAAACAAGAAGGAAAGGGGGCATTGAAGAAAAGAAAATCATTGGAATCAATGTTAAGTTTATGTGAGTTCCAGGTGGAAAGGCCAGGGAACGTCCTACATGAGTGAGAAGAGAAGGTCAGACGAAGGCAGAAGGGCAGAATAAAACGTTGAGGCGGAGGGCGAAATGGAAAGAAAGAATGAGTGAGTCAGGTGGAGGAGGAGAGGACCAGATGGAGACAGAGAGAGAGAGAAAGGCGAGACACACCGTGCCAAGCAGGGCTTTCACAAGAGGAGACCAAGTTACTTGTGGAGAGCAGAATGCAGACTGACACAGATTGATGGCCCGAGACATTAAGAGGCTGGAAGTGGAGCAGGCTCCAGAGAGGAATAAGCCAACTCCAATTTCATCTTTATGAATGAGCGAAGAGGCAGAAAGGGGAACATCCAAGGAACACAGAAGAGGAGTAATGAAATGATTCTCCTCCTAGTGCCGTCTTATCGCTGGGATAGTAATGAATTAGCGGTGGAGAGTCGGTCACAGAGCAAATAAAAAATTGATGAGGAGGCAAGGGTGACTGCCTGTGAATAGACAGTCAATGCCAATCAATGTGTGATGAGACCGATTCAGACTTAAAGAGGAGAAATAATAAGGAGAGTTTGCTGAATTTGGATCTTTTTTACAGGAGAGTGCAGGTCAGATATAGACAAAAGGCAAGTAAGATGGACAACAAACTGAGCATTACCCTAAACAGTTTGCACAAAGATGCCATTAAAATAAAGCACAGATCTGATGTGCAATTCATGTAGCTGCTGTAAGGTATAATCAACACTGAATTCAGTTTAATTTACGTTTTTGGTCTAACTGACAGAATGGCATGTCTTAAAATAGAACCTGTGTCTGCTTATGGGGCAATAAGAGAGCAAACTGATTAATAATTCACATGTAAAAAGGTCCAATATAACCCAAAAATATGTCAGTCAAATTTATTTTTTGTTTTTTTTTTCCCTCAGTCAAGCATCAGTGGGAAATAACACACTGATATACAGTGGTCAAGTTAACATGGTTTCTGCTGGTCTTTATTAAGTTTGGATCTGTTTTCATGCCAACAAAGGCTGCTGTGTGTTCCAGATTTGGTTACCGAAGACTGAATTTGATCTGACCGAGACTGAGAATTTGATCAAACAAAAGTGATGATGGTGGAAGTGAAACTGATTAGGTGTCATCAGTTACCTGCACAGTGTAGTGTGTTTGTGGAAAGCATGTGAAAGGGATCAGCTGATTCTGAGTCACACAGGCCAACAGTTTGGATAATGAATGTTTAGTGTCAGGGAGTACAGCTAAACTTCATTTATTTATTGATTTATCTGACGGGGGCAATGTACTATAAATATATTCCATGCTACCATAAATTTTTGAGCATAAAATTAAAAACAATAACCCTTAAGTTACAGCAATGTATCCAAAAGATACAGAATTAGATATGATATACTAGTACATGAAATAAAGGAAAGAGAGAGGATGTTAAATTAGTCATCTTCTTCAGGTACACAGTAATTTACTATCGATGGATCTGTGTAGGCTGAACATTTGAGAGCTTTAAAAGACCCAAGTGTTATAGTGGTTTAGTGGTTAGCACTGTCACCTCATAGCAAGAAGGTCCTGGGTTCAATTCCTGGTTGGGGTAGGGCCTTTTTACATGACGTTTGAGTGTTCTCCCAGTGTTTGTGTGGGTTTCTTTTGGGTGCTCTGGTTTCCCCCACCAGCAAAACATGCTGTCATTATTGTGTTTTCTTTAAAATGAGCTTCGCTGCCACCGCAGGTTCTCCTACATCCTTGAAGAAAAGGGTAAATAGAGATATTCTGTGTAATCTGCAACTCCACCACTAGATGCCACTAAATCCTGCTCACTGGAGCTTTATAAAATACACTCTGTGATCATCAGAGAAAAGTTTAGTAGCAACCTGAAAGTGAAGAGCTTCTCACTGTCAGACCGCTATTTCTGTTTGATTTTTTTTTTTTTTTTTTTAATTGAAGGTTAAACATTGGATATCTCATGTGTTATTTCATGGATGTAATGGATAAAACAAATTTAACTGTTATATCATATAGGCACTTGGGGTAAGTAGATGATAAATTTAATTTAAGTTTTAAGTTTTGGGTGAACTGCTCCTTTAATGATGTTCAAGG
>JAPZDX010000006.1:9004236-9017812 GCA_029783625.1 Naso annulatus | reverse complement strand
GCTGAGTAATGAGGACAGTGCATTCAAGTCAGCATTACTGACAAAACATGAACATCCCTGCACAACTTGAGCAAGAACAGGGAGAGATAGTGTTAGACTGTAAATTCCCTGCACACCCACATGTAATCAAATTTAAATTTTTCTAGTGTTGTTTCAATTTTCATTCGTGGAGAGCAGAAAAACTACACAATCTAACAAGATTGGTTTTAGAAAACATAAACCAAATACAGTAACAAGCATTCAGAGGTACTTGCAGAGTAATGGTGCAAATAAGTATTGGTTAAAATGGATTTTTAACAGCTCATAGCTGTGTTAAACACATTCCCTAATGCACGCCAGTAGAAATTACTTGAGCTGAAGTCAGCATATAGCTCATCTGTTGGGTTGCAGCAGCCAGTCTGTTCGGTTGGTATCTTGCTGCATTTTGCTTATTTCTTCTTTTCTCAGACACAGCGTATGCCAGCCCTCTGTGAGTGTGTGAATGTTTTTTCTTTATCAAAATTCAAAATCCTGCAGCGTCCTGACCAGCCTGTGATTCACTGTGATCACATACAGTGGTTATTTATCTGTTTTTGGTGCTTTACCTCAAGAAGAAAAACTGAAGTTGTAGCATTGTGTAGTGCTGTAGCATGCACTGATAAAACACCAAACAGACTGTGCTCAATGCACAAATGTGGAGGTATGTGTCGTGTGGAGTGACAGGTCTGTTCACATCTATGAGCTCATAGAAACACTTACAAATTTCGAATATCTCTTCTTGTATTATCACTGTACACAACTCAGACAGGCCGGATAAATAAAAACCTTAAGTTTATTAAATAAATGAAATTACTGTGTTAATAAAGCTTCTCTAAGTGTATGAAAAGCATTTTTTTTCCCCATTGGATTAAATTATGTTAACTGTGAACTCGATAATGTTTAATGTTAATATTTATTTTTGAAGGTGTAACATTTTTATTTATTGATAATGTGTTTATTTTAATAAATATTACAATAAATCAAATACAAATGTCAAAACTTTATATTACATCTATAGTTTCTGCACTAATTCTGCTTTTATTATTGTGGGTCGTCATTATAACTAAAAGACTCTTCATCAGGTAATTAAACTTACTTGTCATGTGCAGTGTATCTGCAGCGCTGCAGCATAAAGCTCAGCACGGCATGTTTCTCACTTTCTATACCTGTGTGTGTTCTGCAGGTTGTCGTGTTGCTGTGGAGGGACAGCAGGAGAGATGGTGCAGTGCTGTTCCTGCCCTTCACTACCGTGGTCTCTGTGGTGCTTAACATCATTACTGCCCTCCTGTCACCACAGCAACTGGCCTGGTTACATCCTTTTGTTTAGGCATGTATTGACTCTTTGTGTGTGTGTGTGCATGTGTGTGAGTGCTTGTTTGGTGCTTGTTGATGTGAATGTACATCACACACAGCGGAGAGTCAATCACCACTACCTGACATGTCAATATCAACACAGTGTGGCCTTTAAGTGAATGAATAACCACAAAATTCATTACTCTACATCCTATCAGACAATCAACTTTATTAACGCAGCACTTCATCAATGTCCCTCTTCTTCTGGTCCCACTCTGTTTTCAGTGTTCCCCAGGACACGAGCACGTGACGCCTGCACTGACTGAAGGTTTAATAACACTAAAAGGTTCACCGCCCCCACACAACTCCCTCAGTAACCTCGCTCATTACTGGAACTATCAGGTTCACATGGTAATAGCTTACCTGCCTACAAGTCACGTTGAGCGGGAGAAACAACAGTGTGAGTAACAGATTCATTTTACCGTAAATAGCCTGCAAAAAACCCTCCCCAGCATTCTCAGTGTGCATGAGAACAAGTTCTTGCACTCATGATAAAGTTGCTGTAGTCAGGAGTTTTATGACATGGAAGTGAACAGGTTAGATATCTATAATTTATCGGCAGAAAGTCAGAGAGTGCACTAATGTATCTCTCAGAGATGTATCACTTCTCAGTGCTGAATAATAAATATTAAAGCGGGGTGTGAATCTGTGCAGCTGAAAGCACAGCCTTGTACTCTGCAGTTCGGGTTGTATGTACCAATGTATTCTATACAGCACAAAAAGCTACTGTTTATTTAATGCTGCAGTAATACCACACCATCATTAACACCTTCAGAGGTGGAAAGAGGTATTGTAATGTATTTAAATGCATTGTTATGCTACTTTAAGAGAGTATTTCCACTTCCTTAAATTTTATACCAATACTACACTACATTTGGTGTAAACTTTTGTATATTTACTCCATTACACTGTATTGATCTGACAGGTCTTGTTACTTTGCATGTAGAGATTTTATGTACCAAAACATATAATGAACTTCTTAAATGTGAAACCACTGTTTTTAGATGTAACTACCCAACAGTATATGAAGTAGGCTAGATAAAGATAAACATGCATCTCATACATGAATGCATCAGTATGAGCATATACATGTCATATAATAAATCACAAAATAGCAATTTCAGAAGGCATAATTCTGTATAAAAAGTACTTTTTTGATACTTTTGTTGACAGCATTTCATTTTTTTTTACAAAATAAACGTTTTGAATGTGTAGTTTTGTTTTTTCCTCTAAATGTTTGTATTGTTTGTTGTCTTTGTTTGCCTTCCTGCCTTTTTAATTGGTAATTACTTCCACCTGTCCCTTATTAGCCTTCCCTCCCTGGTGTATTTCAGTCTGTGTTTCTCTCACTCTTTGTCAGTTTGGCTGTTCTTCTGTCCAGTGTTTATCTGCTCCCGTTCCCAGCGTCTGTGTTTGCTCCTTCCTGTGTTCCTTGTGCCAGCCTGAGTTGTTGATCAGTTCAGTTTGTATTTCTCTGTTGTGTTGGAGTCGCTTCAGTTTTTGTTGCCTTGTTATCAGCTTTGCATTATTAAAGCTCTCGCTTCCTTTCTTCAGCCTGCGTGCTTTTGTGTTTTGCATTTGGATGCATCTTTGAACTCTTCAAACCTGGCATTTTTACTTGTAATACATTTTTTCACGTTGTGATGTTCGTGTAGTGGCCGCAGTGGGAGGATTTCTTTAGTTTGTGTAACTGTGATAACAGCAATGTAACACTTACCTCACAGCATCCTGCTTAAAGTAGCATGGCAGCAGTAATTATCACCTGTTTGTTAGACACAGCACAGCCAGGCTCACTGTTTGCATAATAATTTATTCACATATTTTTTCACATACTATATAATATTATTGCTGCAGTTCTGGAGCCTTTCAGGGATTCACTTTCAGTTTTCCCACAGCGGGATTCTATGTTCATATCTCTTTATATTTTTCTTCTTCATGCATGCTAAGTATTACATTTCACAGGAGCAGGATGCAAATAAATAAAACAGTCTCTTTTTAAAGTTATACATGTCATAATCTATCCATTCTATTAATGCTTCAGTAACATGCCTTTTCAAAGTCCACAGGGGTGGAAACACTTTTCGTAACATATGGTAAAGGCTCAACAAAGAGAACATTAATAATACATATTGTTAAAGCTGGCAATCTATGATTAATCCTCATCACCACCCAAACCTCATGTTCCCCCTTCCAAGTGAAGCCCATCTATACCGCAAAGGGAAAAGGCTAAGTGTAGTTAATACATCTCACCTATATACAGTTACTTTGAAATATGGCACCAAATCTGCTTGTGAAAAAAAGCTTGAGGTTACACGTTAAAATATTTGTGACTACAATACTTCTTCCTGTTCATTTGAAAAAAATCTCTCTCCATTCAGCTCCTCACACAGAGATCACACTTTGGAGAGTGAAAACACTGGCACACTTTTCTTGACTGTTTTCAGTTGGTTTCTGACAGTAAACAGCGCGCCTTGCAGGCATCGGGAGCATTGTGGTGTGTGACACAGTGTTGGAAAGTAAATCTAACTCATCTTAAAAGCACCACGTGTCTCACTTTGAACAAATGCTCCCAGAAAATGTCAGTCCTTAGTCTGATTGGCACCTAATGTGATAAAGAACATGGAGAAAAGTGACAATATTTAAGGGAAAAAAAAAAAAAAAGGTACACTGACAGCAAGCACTGTGTTCCATGTTTATGCTGATCGTGTCAGTGCTGTTGGCTCCAGTGTTTGACTCTGAACATGTTTAAAAAAGGTGCTTGTTTGTCCGTCAAGTGTCTTACTCGAAGATTATGGACAATGAAATATTACATTATCTCTCTTTCTCTCAGTAGCTCAGATTAGCTTAGCATTCAATTTTCTGACTCAAGTCAGAGATTGGCTTTTTTTCCCACACACATGCGTATGCATGCACACGCTTAAGCTCTTGCATATGCACACATAATTGGAAAAGAGGGGATTATTTTTGACCTACAGCAAAGGCAAATAATGAGGAACTTCAGATAAGTCAAACTCAGACTATCTTTACAGTATTTTAATATCATTTGTAATTTGCTCAGTTTCGTTTGTTGTGTTCTTTGAAGGCACCTAGTATCACCTAGGCAGAGCAGAACTCTCCATCATGTATGCTTTCGGTGTAAGAGCAACACAGTCGCCTTATTAGGAAGGTGATTCTTGTCTCCTGAAGTGTCAAAGACTCTACGTTGTGACTTGATGCTTTGTCATGACTGCAGAGTCTGTCTGTGCTCCTGAATAATAATGCAGTGAGTTTTGTGCCCTAATGATTGGGGGGTCCTAGGCCAGGGAAAAGTTTTTTTCCAAAATTTAAGAGTTCCTCGAGCCCCCAGGCAGAGAAGCCTCTGTCAGACGTAAGCTGACTCACTAGACTGGGTCCTGCCCAGGTTTGGGGCCTGGGACAGGTGTGACACATCCTTTTTGCGCACTTCACAGATGGACTTCCTTCGGGCCTGAACCCCTCGGATGGCCGTCTTTATCTTCCTCCAGCCAAGGTGGTTGAGCTCAGCCAGGTTGAGCAGCACACATATGCCGCTCACTGCAAACATAAAGACCAGAAACACGGTCTTTTCTGTGGGACGAGACACGTAACACTCCACCTCCTTCACACACGGGTAACGGTCGCACTCAAACATCCCTGGCACATTGAAGCCGTACAGGAAGTACTGGCCAGCCAGGAAGCCGATCTCCAGTGCGTTACGGAACACCACCTGGATGACGTAGAAGCGAGAGATGCCTTCCTGCCGTCGAACCTTGGCACTCTTGTGTGTTGGAGGAAGACCCCGGGGTCCGTTGGGGATCTCTTTGACCTCCAGGCAGTCATGATCCTCCTTGCTACTGTCAGGGTGCACCAAGATGCCATTGATGTTGCGAGAGTGGAGCTTGCGAGCATGATGGTCGTGATGGCGACCGTGGTGACCGTGACCATGGTGATCCATGTAAGGATGCAGGAGGGAGTAGCTTCGGTCACGTGCTTTTGCAGACTGGTGAACAGAATATGTGATGAAGCACAGGCTCGGTGTGCACACCAAGATGATCTGAAAGACCCAGTAACGGATGTGCGAGATTGGGAAGGCCTTGTCATAACAGGCCTGGTTGCAGCCAGGCTGCATGGTGTTGCAGATGAACATGATTTGCTCATCCTCGTACACCTTCTCACCCACTATGCCTACGATGAGGATACGGAAAATCACCACCACTGTCAGCAGGATCCTGCAGAGAGACAGAAGGAGAAGGAAAAGGGCAGGAAGGGGAGGGGTGAAAAGGACACAGGGAACGTTAGTTAACAAGAGCAAATGCACATTCAGGAAATGTCTGTTGATGAGTCTGACTATTTAAAACTGATTGCAAGTCTTGGTTTAACATATTTAAACTGGTGATTGGATGTTGCTTTTTGTGTACACCTTGTAATCTAAAACCTTTTCAGAGCATTCAAAAAAAAAATCCAGGCATAATCCTCTTGCCTTCCTGAGTGTCTGTATGCATGTATTGTTCATGGGAATGCTCATGCTTGAATGTGTGCGTGTGTGTTGTACATGTTACCACTCAGCTGCAGTGACAACAACACTGTAGGATGGTGGAGTTGCACTCTAGATAGCATGCACACATGAGCTCACTAATCATAAGATACTGAAACAGGTGATTTCACACTCATCTTCACTGCAGGCCTGAAATGGAACACAGCACGCACAGAGGTCAGTGTGCGTGACTGTACATATACATGCTAAACAGTGGGAGTCGTTCCTATGTTCCCAGGGTTCGGGTCATGTCTTTGACCAGAACACAGTAGAGGGATCTTAACAGGAAGCTCAGCTGGGGAACATAGGACCCTGGGAGCATAGTGATTAGTATGCATTGATTTTAGTATGAACTGAACAGATGTGAGATTAAGCATTCATAATTTTCTGATAATATGAATTGTTGCCTTTCATCATATACTATCAAAAATATCTTTACTGCTGCCACATTCAACTGCTGTACCTCAGAGAGGACCTCCGCATCAAGAACCATATTATGTTTTATCCACCGCTGCACCTGCTCAGCTATTAAGATTGCATATTTCTAATGAGTGCTGATTATTAGAAATTTATTGCTGAATTATATATGTTGAACCATACAAGTGGCATCTTCTAGAAACTGTGGGGACTTCCCATTGAGCATCATTAGTGAATTGCTGCAGAGACTGGTGTCCAGGGGCTGGAGAAGCTAGCGAGCAGTGTAGAGGGACTGGTGTGCTTTACTGTTATCTGCTGGTGTCGATCCAGCATGGGCACTGCGGAGGAGGACTGGGACTCTAAGGCTGTGCTGTCAGCTCTTTCTAATGAGCGAGGAAAGCCTGCGCATCATGGGGCTACCTGGTACTTATGCCATAATACAATGGATGTGCATGCTCACTATGTGGAGGAGCCAATTACTAAAAACACATTTGTTTCCAGGCACACCAGGGCCACCCGAGGATGCTGAAGGGGCAGAGATAGATGGGAGCTGGCCCCGGGCAGTTTAGGACGGCTGGGGTAAATAGCAGCATGGCATTCGCCTTGTTTCAGGTGGTGTGAGGTAACAGGAATCCTGTGCATTTTAAACGCACATTGAAGTTGGATTTTTATTCTTCCACATGTAAAACCAGACTCCACAGTGTATCTTTTAATGAGGACTCAAAAATGCCCAAACCCGCCTCACATGGCTTGTCACCAAGGCAACTTGCAAACTAGAGAAAGGTGAAGACCTGGAAACGAGTGCATGGAGAGACGAGGGGTGAAGTCTAAAAAAAGGGTATGTTTGTGTTTCCTTGGGGAATGAAAAAATAAACGCCTTTAAACGAAGCGATCAAGAGGATGTTTCATGAAAGCAGGTGAAGGTAAGTAGGGTGCATGTGTGTTTGCGTGAGCCAGACTTCAAGTGGAGCAGCGCGCTGCTGCAGGACTGTTCCTGCTCCACCTGCGAGAGCATGCCTTTGTGTTATTTATGTGAGAACGACAGATGCCAGGACACAAAGACAAAGAGGGAGAATCACTCATGTGTGTGACTTGTGCAAAATGGCAAACGTGTCAGGCCGTCAGTGCTTGGAGCAGCTGTGAGCGTATACGCTACACTGACTCTCAGTATGTTTGGAAATACAACAGAATAAAGCTTTTCTGCACCTTCGCTCTTCCAGAAATTAAATGCGATCGTGTTTGTAATTCATAAAGACGTCACTTTCTCTTCCTATGCTGTGAGCCAGATGTTTACTGACAGCAGTGGGTTTAACAGAAGGGCTGATATTTAATGCTTATCTGCACCACGACAACAGTTACTGCTCCCTGAGATAGAAATCTGTGGAAGACGCTGCTCATTTACATGCAAATATCTGTTTAAATAATATAAATATGAAACTAAGTCATGTTCAGTGTCAGTTGGAGAAGCTGGATGCTCCTTTATAACAACAAAAACAGCACATCTGCTGCACTTGCCATTTATATTCAAGCTCTGTTTCCTCTCATGCCAGTGATATTTACTATATAGTAAAAAATAATGACTAAATGTCACGAAGTCTGCCTTGAATCCTCATCTCTCTATAGTCACATAAGCTCAAAGGCTGGGCGTTTCCTTTATGGTCAAATCGTTCCCTGCAATGTTCCTACCTTTAAGTTACTTTTCGTTCTTTTTATAATTCAGACTAGAGAGAAGGTTTGTGTTGTATTAATAATAGATGGTTCATGAAATCTCGGCAGAATAAAAGTCCACACAACATCTTTGTATAACCAGTCTGTGTTTCACAGAAACACACTTTTCTTTGGCAGCCTGCATGGGTTCATTTTGCTTCATTTTTTGTCGACTTTCTACGCATTCATTTTGTTCCTTAGTAGATTTTGAACTGTTCTTCTCTGCATGCATGGTATAGTTTCTTCAGCACAAACTTAGCTGTATGCTTGTTTTATCAATTTGATAGAATTCGACGTTTAAAGCGGCCAGTAAAGTGAAAGAGCCTACAAGCAAAATGACAGAGGTGCCTCAAAACAAAATTTACAAGTCTTATGAAAATCAAAAAAAGATATTATTATAAAATAAAAATATCATACAAACATAAGCAAATAGTCTATTTACATGCAAAGTGATGCTATCCCATCTCTCTTTTTTTTTAAACTTTTCTTTTGTTATATGTACATCTGTAAATCCCATTAATTCAATTTTAGATTATTCCATGGATGACCCACTGAATAATCTGTTTAAAAGCCCAACATCTGTACCTTCAGCTGGTTTTCTCTGCTTGTCTCTGCATGATGTTTAAATAAAGTTATGTTAATTTAAAGAAAACAGGCTTAGAAACATACAACAGAGGCCTGGACGCAACCTGCGTGGTATTTGAATTGAAGTAAAGTGGACTGAACCTGCTTTTTTCCCTTTAATGAGTCTTTAGGATTCATTCTGGAACCACTGCACGTACAACAAAAATAACGATGCATCTGGACGCTCCTCATCAGCTTATATGACGATTTACCTCAACACATGGAACCTGCAGCCAGTGGGTTAAGCTAATTACACATACATAAATCCAATCTCTCTATTTAATTTGTGTAAATGATTATGACAGCGGTGATTAACAACACATGCATGCTGCTGATAAGAACAAACAAGAAGCATGTTGCAGTAGCCTTGCATAGGTTTATTTTAGATCTTTACAGCCACCTGAAAGCAAAGTGAAATTGACTTTTGTGTGCCAAATTTCTGACTGCAGCATTCAGAGCTGACTGGGGACTAAGGATTTTTGGATTCACTAAACAAAGGAAAAACCTTTTATGTCATTTTGCAGTTTTCTCAGTGCAGCTTTTTTCACCTCAACAGTAAAACATTTCAGAGGTTTAAGGTTTCCCCTTAGAGTGGAAACTTTTCTTAAATACTGTATTGCAGATATTCAGTCACGCAGTCTTTACTTGTTTAGCCGGCACTTTCATGTCATTAAAAAATTCCAAGACATTGCAGGTATTGAGTGTTTTGCGGTGTGTTTGTGAGTCTGTGTGCGCTTGTGTCTGCATGTGTGTGTGAGTGTGTGTGTTCCCTGGATAACAGGATAATCAGCACAGGGCAGATTGCTGCATTAGCAGAATGCGGTAGACGAATGCAGTGCAAACATCAGTGTTTTAAAGTCCTGCAGAGAAACAAGCCAATACTGTACGTTAGAGGCAGGACGGTCTCAAAGCCTGAACCTGCAGAACACTCACCAACAACCATAAATGATGAAAAAGATTTTAAATCTTTTAGCAACTCAAACCTGAGGACAATAAATAAAAATAAGGCCACTTGCTGAGTAAATCAAAAAGGAATACATGAAGGAGATTTAGACACTGCTGCACTACACTTAATTCCTTTAACCAAAATTTTCTTGCCATCATCAGTCGTCACCTCATTCAACCGCACCCTTGTCAGAGGACCTTCCTTTACCCAAAACTCTGAATCCTGAACACTGTGGCTGAGGTTTACTCTGATTTGAAAGAAAATGAATTTGTTTGTGTCTATGGATTTAACTCATATGTTAAAGCTCTTCTCTAATTTTCATTGTCTTGAGCTGCATTACTGCTAACACATGTTCTCATACACTGCAACACTGAACAATCTTGCATGAAAAAGGGAAAAAAAAGAATGTAGAATTTTCTTCTGCTTTCAATGACCAAAAATCTGCCAGTTTAACAAGTTAAAATTCTCCTGGTAATGTTTCTTGAAATAGGATGTGATGTTTGAAAACGAGTCACTATCTCACTAAATTGTGATTTATTACGTGATTCTGTCTCTTTACTGAGTTTACTGAAAATTCTGGACAAGAAATTAGACAGAACACTTGATTAGATTTTGTATTTTTGCAGTGAAGCACAGCAAATGGCTCCGTGCTTGCAATAATTGTAGGCTACATTCTCAGATTTGGATATAACTATCTTGTTTTAAAAGGTAGTCTCTGTGTTTGATATGGTATATGGCTGTTATGGTATATTCTTTAATTGTTCATGAATATGTTTTTTATGCCTTAATTAGTCAGGAAGTCTTAAAAATTTACAGGTAAAACAAATTCCATGTGAGCGAGTGAAGCAACATACAATCTTCTTTCACTAAGACTTGACTCATAATAAGTAATTTTCCACTTAAATACTTTTTCCCTGTTTGATGGTCTTCATTTTTTATAGCACTAAAATTCAGAATGTTAAAAAAATTAAGAAAGTTTTATGTGTATGTATATTAATTGTGCTTCACTTTTAAATATGCTGTAGCAAGTTGGGTCCATGGGATTTGATCTAAGGCAAAATTTTCCACTTATTTTAGTCTTTGAACATCTCGAGAGCTGACTGATTTTTAGACACAACCACCTTATTTCAAGATTTTTTTGTCAAGCGACATTATCTTGCTACTCTGACAGATAAATTCTCAAATAATAATTATATTCTACTCAAAGTGTGTGTTCTTTCTTTTGCTTTTTGTTCTTTTGTTGTAATATTACGTTTGTTTCAGCTTTCCTTTTGCAGTGTTGACATCTCGAGGGAGAATGGATGAAGGAAGTAAAGTTAAGGCCCTTTTCACTGCAGTGAAACATCATAAACCGATCTGCATTCAGGTGAACGACCTGTAAGATTGTACGTATCATATAGCTGCTCTATAGCTGGTGTGTCGGCTGGACATGCAGACACTGTCTTTCCCAGAGGCTTTCACATACACGCACACATACACACACACACATACGTTATTTTACACAACAGCTGCTGCGGCCGACCTCCAGGGAGAACAATTGCCTCGAGCGCAACAGCAGATGGATTGGCAAACACACAGAGACTTTACTCTCGCACAAACACACATATTGAGAATATAAATGACCCTTTGCTGTTTTTAAATCAAGTGGACCAACATGTTTAGGTGCACTGTATGTCTGCACATGTAAGTATGAACACAGTCCTGGTTAAGTGCAGTATTATCTGTAGAGAGGGACCCTGAGTAAAAATATTCTTCCTGCCCATACGCTCTCAATAATAAGCTCCACCGGTTGCTGATGGCGGCCCATAATGAATAAAGACCTCACCCAGCATAGAAATTAGGCAGCTTAATTATCAGAGTGCCGACATTTTTTCCTCCCACCCCTCAGCCTCTGTTCCTTTCTCAGACTGTTTTAATGGGTTTAGGTCTCATATGTAAGGCAGACGTGCATGACGGCCTGAGGGGCCACTGCGAGTCGGTAGGAAGAATTCAGTCATAAAAGGAAGTCGCAGTCGTTCACTTGCTTCTGGTTTCATCTCAGAGAACATCAGATGCAGACATTTTTCTGAGACTTAAAAAAGTAATGGTTTAAACATAAAGCTCGGTGATGTTTGTCATTTCAGACAAAAAACCCATCAAAGCCTTTCGTCTCTGCAAATTTCCTTTGTGCCGCAGCACAAGTCAACGTGCAGAAATGTAATCATCTCGCTTTTTTAAACAGCTCTAAAGAAAAGGGCTTCCAGCTGTTTTCAGGTTAAAGGAGGAAACACAGAAAGTTAATCGTGGAGACTCTGGAGGTAATTGCTTCAATTATCCCTTTGCTGAAAAATATTTTCACAAGATTTGAGATATGATAATACCTTCAAATTAAAACTTCAGAAATAATATGCTAAAATCTTTGAATGCATGAGCCTTCTCGAGTGTAATTTCTAAAGCAAACAGGATCAAAGTCCGAAGACTTACTCGTGCAACTTTTATAAAAAGTCATTGCACAGCTTAATCCTGCGTGGTAAAGATGTAGTCTATACCAGATGCTGCCTTCCTCTATCCTATATGTCTTTAAACCAATTCATAAATTTGCCTTTCATCCAAAAATGATCCTTTCATCATATTTCAAGCAAAGGGAGGCAAACATGCAAAAGGATTTCTCTCTAAAACAACTTGAAATTTCAAAACCCTCAAATGACAGGCATCACTTTTCCTCACCAGCATGGTCTGCACCAATAATATTCAGAGGATCTCCGAATATCCCATAAATCACACTGCAGCTCTTCAGTATTTGGAGTAATGTAAACTTCTACATAATCAACTGAAGGTAAAGAATAAAGCAGAAGAGTTTTTTATTTTAGTGTACATACAAAGTATCTCTGCAGGCATCTTCACTTTAAATGTAGCTGCAGGAAAGGATTTTTAAGAACAGTGAGTCTCCTTCTGTGGCTGCATTGTGAGTGCAGCCGCATCTCTGTTAGCCCTGCATTGCACGTCTCCCTATGACAGTTTCTGCTGAGACAAGGAAAATCCCTTTTTCTTTAAGTCTGAAGGACTGACAGCAAAAAACCTGATGTTTCCTGTTTATATAGCTGAAATGTTCTTAAGTTAACCTGAGCTGCATTTAAAATCTTTATTTTTACGGTACTTGTTGGAAAATAATATACAACAGAAAGGGGGGCGACAACAACTATACATAATCTTTTAAGGCATTTCAGAATAGGTTTCCCCTGATGGCTTAAACTTTTATTAATTTCCATATGAAGAAATACTGTTGTTATAGTGGCAGCAAACCAAACTGAGCACAGATTTGTGTAAAGTTATGATAAATGAACCTTTTATGATGCAAGAATGAGAGTTGACATATTATATATATATATATATATATAGCACTTCTTTTACATTTCTTGAGGCACTTAAAATTTCATTGTATGCTTTTGTACAATGACAATAAAGACTTTCTATTCTGTTCTATTCTACTCTGACAGCATTTAACCAGAAGCACAGGGGGCTGACACGGCTTCGCCTCCTCAGCCGTAATGGTCACTGACTCGGCTCACTGGGCTTTGCCCCACTTGGCCGGCTTGTGCAGAGCAGAGTGAAAGATGGAGGATCTCAGGGATGTAGAAAGAAATCTGACCTGACATGAACATGAAATGTTTAGAGTTGTTTTTGTTCTGAATGAAGCCTTTCATTCAACCTATTTCTATCAAAGTGTATCGTATGTCCAATATGCCAAACGCTAATTAATACACCTTTTAGGTAATTCTGAAACGAATGACTAAGCAGTGATGAAAGAAAAGCAACTAATGTGTTACTTTCAGTCCCTGGTTAAACACCCCTGACAAATCACAGAGACAAGTTGTGTTATGATACATTAAAATTAAATGAGACCTGCTTAGAATAAGAAGTCGTTAATGAGAACAAAGAATTAAGTTTTCATTTCACAGCTAAAAGGTTTATAAGTAGCTCAGCTCAACTGTAATTTCTAA
>JAPZDX010000006.1:8985381-8996927 GCA_029783625.1 Naso annulatus | reverse complement strand
CCGATCTCACTGGCATTTAGCCTTCGCTTTGTCCAGCTCATGGGAAAAATATCTGTCTCTTTTTGGCTTGCTAAATGTTCAGGATTCTTCACCAGTTACTTTGGCTCATTTCGCACTATGCAGATAGCTTACAATTAGCTTTTTTCTTGCCTCTGTGTTCAGAGCAGCTGCCCACAGTCATAAACGAGCCAGCGCTGTTTTGGTTTTGTCGCTCAGGAATACCAAAACAATGAGCTGAAAATGGCTGAAAGTTGAGTGGAGCTTCCACAAGAGATGTTGATTCTCAGTGATCCTACAAATCCCATAAGCAGGATGGGGTCATGTATATTAAATTGTACAAAAAATTGCTTAATGCATCTTTAAATCAAGTCAACATGCTCGGCTTTTGCAGGTTTTCATTCCATCTGAGGACTAGACCAGGTGATTTCACTGATTACGGCACTTTCAACCACACAGGAAGAACTCACTGAAATGACTTGGTGTAGTGTTTCGTTGGAAGGAAAATCTCCATTGCGCATGGATTTAGATCCCTGATTAACAGAAGTTTTGGTATAGGTTTAATGCGCCTCACATCATCTCTGTTGTATTAATGTGGCTCCAATGTTGCTGATTTGAAAGGATACATGTAACCTAATGGCTCTGCGAAGAGAGCACAGTGTAGTCAATAAAGGTGCAATTCATTTAATTTACTCCTTTGACTTACACACAGAGCAAAAACACAAAAACACACACTCCTAAAAGCCACTGAAGCAGAAAGAAGCTTGGGCCATGCCCTTGCTGCAGACTACCTGAGGTTTTGGGTTAATTAGCACAGCAGTGCAGTCAGATTCATAATCATTGTGGCTTTGTTTTTGTTTTTTGTGCTGAATTTTAAATTACAAATCCATACATCTTGGTTTCACGAGCTAAACCATTTTGACTCTTCACTTTCCCAAATGAGTGTCCCAGTGTGACATTTGGATTGTGTTTAATGGGTGGAAAATTCCTCTTTTGCATTTAATTAATCACACAGAGATGATGTGGAGCACATATTTCACGCAGATTTTACAGCATGTCTCCATGGCATGTCTCCACTGCTAATCAAACTAAAAGCTCATCTGTTCAACCCTCCACCACAAACCATTCTCACACACAAAAAATGATCATATCAGACTTCCACCGTAGTGCAAACAAGTGTCTGCCGATGAGAACAGACTGAATGGACTTGGGTTTGCTTTTTTCAGAGCCATTTAATCCCCCTTTGATTCTACCTTCCGCACCTGCTTGCTCACCATCCTTTCATCTTCCGCACCTCTCACTCCCACTCCCCTCTCCTCCCTCTGTCCTATTGGTCTGTGGCCAACAGCATCAAGCGTTATCTATCAATAGCCAGGCTGTTAGGTAGTATCAACACAGGAACCTCTCTGAATTAACCATAATGCCCAGTAAAGCCTGCTATTGATTATGTGCAATTAGTTTATCCCTTAACTGATGATGAGGGTGAGGAGAGCAGGGAGGAGGAGAGGACGGGGGAGGCAGTGATGAATGTGGGGGACTGTAGAACAGAGGAGAGCACTGGGACAGCCTGCGGAGGGGGTTTCTCTAGGAATGCCATCAATTGATACACAATAACGTTTACAGTACATACAATCACCCAGCTTAACAGTATTAACAAAACCACAGGTATGAAAGCAGGGAATAAAATGTCTACTCTGAAAATCAATCAGTTTCTTACCTTCCGATCATGGTAGAGTGCTGCTGGACAGCTGCCTCCAGCAGCCTCTCCAAAATGGTCCATTCCCCCATGGTGATGGAGATGTGGCAGAACTGTCAGAAGAAGCAGGACTTGGGGGACCGTTCCCCCCTCTTCTTCCCGAGACCGGCCCGCGCTCTTGTCTGGTACCCCAGACCCCCGTCCCACACCAACTCCCTTTTTGACCTCTACACGTTGACCTGGCCTTTCTTCAGTGTGTCTTTGACTGTGTGTGTGAGAGTGAGTGTCTTCTCCTGGGCCTGTCCCGTTGTGCTTCCCTTCCTTGGAGGAGAAGAGGTGCTGAGCTGATTGCCTCCCCCTCCTCTCTCCCTCAGTCTCCCCTTCTCCCCCTCCCCTGTGCGCTGATGCTTGTCCTCCCCCTGCCGCACCACTCTGCTCTGCGCTACAGCATATGCTATAGCTCACTGCATGACAGCCATGATCACCCTCTCTTCTGCACTTGCCTCCTCTGTGCTCTTTCCTCCTCTTCCTCTTCCTCTCTCCGTCCCTGCCTTCGTCCTCCACCCTACCCCCAGGGCACTCCTTGTACTTTACCTGCACTGCCTGCCATCAGTGCTGCTCTGCGCTCGTCCTTGCATTGTGTCGGATCTTTGCCTTTGCTGCACCCTTGCTACTCTAACCTAAACACACACACACACACACACACACACACTGCATATAGCTGATCCTATTTGGCTCACCTTAGTGAACGGCACTGGAAACACACACTCTTGCACTCGATGACAGCTCTGAAACCCACTCTCCCACTTCCTACTGAGGACTGCAGATGCACACCAGCGCACAAAGCTCCTGCCTGCTGAATGTCATTTTATGACTGGAGGAATGGTCGCTCCCACAGCTCCGAGCGCTACGAGGACCCATAAAAACCTGCATACACACACACTCAGAGCTGCACACGCAAACACGCTGCCACCCAGCCCGTCAGTAATAAATCAGCTGCCTTGCTGCATCCAGCGAGGCTGAACCAAGGCAGTATGCTGCAGACCTGCTGTCCTGTGTTGTCCCCCTGGCTAATTTCAGCACAGTCCAGTGCCCAGAGTCATGTCTGCCGCAGAAAGCGGGGATGAAAAGCTGTCCTGTGAAGCCTATTTCTGGGCTCCATCGTCTTGCATCCCTCTTTCCCCCCTCCTCTTGCTCTCCTTAAACCTCCACTCTCTTCCTCCTTCCCCTCCTTTGCTCACGTTTGTGTGTGGATCTCAGTGTTGCCAACTACCTCTATCTCAGTGTCCCCATCTCTGCCTTACTCTCTCCCTCTCTGTCTCTTTCTCGAAACCGCTCTATCTCTGTCACACTCTGCGAGCATGCAACACCCCCCTCCTCTTCCTCCTCTCATAGATCTGCTCTCTCTCCTCCCTCTCCCTGCTGCCCTCCCTCCCTCCCTCCCTCCCTGCCTCCCTCCCTGCCTTCCTCCGTCCTCTGGTAAATGTGCTTGGATTGCTACCCTAATCGCTGCTTCACTTATGCTTGCAAGAATGCCTCTCACTGTACTGCTGTGTCTGTTCCTGCCTGATGTTGCACGGAAAAAAAGGGGGTTTGTGATCCAGTTGTGCTTTCTGCCCTGTTTCCACTGCAATCCTTTGTCCCGGTCTGGAAGCTCGGTGGTGTTTCCCCGACTCCTCAAATGCTCTCTTCCTCTCTTTTCTTACTCTCTGTCATACATCATCCAGCCCATGCTTCCAGGATTACAGGAGAATTGTGGCTCTGCTCCACCCCATCCCCCATCTATCTCCTCCCTTTCTCCATCCTACAGTAGTGGGGATGACAACACACCTATTTTACCCTGACCCAACCCTCATGCCCTCTCTGTATTTCCTCTCCTCATCTTCCCTTCCTGTCCCTCATATCCCCTCCTCCATTACAGCCCCCTGTGCCCTCCCCCAGGAGAGATGAGCACTGTATTGTACTTTGCTGTGACATTGAAAGCTGCATTCATTAGATTTATATTAAGGTGGTGTGGAAATGGGATGGTCTCCCTCCATTACGCACACAGGTTGAGGCAGATGTATGGCATGGAACATGCTCACACACTTACAGTATAAAATAGACAAACACATGTGTGCATGTTCATCTACAAGAAAAGAATACATAACAAGAGAATATAATTACAAGATGTGAGTCAGTGCAAGGCTTTCCCATCTAAAAGACTGAGTCAAGTTTTGCAGAAGTAAGTGATGCAGCAGCATGACGGGAGACCAGCGCACCAAAATGAAGTCATGACTTGAGGTGACGACTTCAATTCATTTGTGCTTTCCTTTAGTTATGCTAAGCCTTTGCGTGACATGTTTTTCCAGTTGATAGTTTTTTTTGTTATAAGGTGCATGCCTTTGTAGCGCTGTGGAAAATTTGATATCATCTGAACGTCTAATGATCCCGTGCAATAGTATTTCTGAAAACAAAGGCAGTGAGGTGAGCGAATTTACCGTCACAGCCCTTACACAACAACCTCTACAGTGCATTATCAAGAGATCTATCTTGTTTTGTGCATGCGTCCATAGCAAGATAGATCGCAAAATCACTCTGCATGCATGCATGTGTGTGTGTGTGTGTGTGTGAGAGAGAGAGAGAGAGAGAGAGAGAGAGAGAGAGAGAGAAGAACTGAGTGGAGGAGATGGAGATTTTGTTCGATCAGCATCTTCAGCAGGGGGACTTGGGGTCTTTCCCTTCCAAGGACATATGGAGGAGTGCTGTTGAGGAGAGCAGGAAGGGGAGGTGAGCAGCGGAGTGGGATGCTCTAGCTTGGTGATGAGGCCTGCGTCTCAAACAGAGCAGCTGAAGCACTGGCATCAGCCGGTCGGCGTGCCGAAAAGAGACTTCAGAACTGGATGGCACATGAGCGAGAGAGAGGCGCAGGTGTGTCGTCAGTGACCTAGAACAGCCAGTTCAAGCATGCATAAACACACACACTGCACTCACAAACTCTTAATGCATTTTCATGTACACATGCATCGATAATAGCACAAATGTAACTGATATTGGTACAATAGTCGAGGTCCTAATGTAAGGACAATAAAATGTGTGTTTTATGTTACAATTTTGTTGTAAAAACAAACCTGCAAATATAAAATCTGGCATGTTTACATTACATTCAGGAATCCAACCTTTTAAAATACATTTCTTTTTTTTTTTTTTTTGAGTACATAAAGATGTTAACATCCCTCAGTTATATCCATGTGCTGCACATATCTTGCAGAGATAATAAATCTTTAAGCCCCTGTATTAAGAATTACATAAGATTACAATTATCCTCTCAACAAGGATACTTAATCAAATATAGAAATCAGAGGTGATTATTAATAAATGAGACTATGAATATATATGAATACAAATCATGGTTTATTATTCAAATGAATGCAGCTTTGTACTGTAAGTACCTCAGCGAGATCCCTATTATTTCAATTAACAAATATGTGATATGTGAGTGGATTATTTCGTGAGCTGAATAGTAAAACAAACAGAAGAGACATTTGTTACACAAAACATGTTATGTGCAAAAAATTAAGAAAGCTTTTGGCACTATAATGCCTTGCAATCCATATGTCTCTTTAAAATGACATTGATTATTTTAATTTGTCTGACTGTCTTTGGGTGAACAAGTGAATCAAGTCACCTTGCGCGTTCCCACGGGGCCTCAACCTTCTGGACAGCAGCTGTGCAATACGCTGGAGGTCATAAGCGACCGAATGGGAGCTACAGTTGGTCCTGTAAACATTACAGCATGATACAATTGTTTAAAAGGTGTCTGACATAGCAAGTTAGAGTTCCACCCTTCACATTCTGCTACCCATAACTGTGCTTTAATTTTATTCATGAAGATAATTATGCCAGTTGGCTTGATGTTAAAAGGTTGCAAGTAAAACCTGGCATTAATAGAGCCAATATAGGAGCCTACATGTGCATATTGCGATGATGTCTTTAAATAATCCACACCAAACAAAAGGAGGTGTCATTCTTTCAATACCATTAGGGTGCATCAAAACATAAGCATTCCTTTCTAATACTATACAAATGTTATAAAATACAAAGACACAATTAGTAATAGAACAATTGTAAAATAAGGGTACACTGACTGTATATACACATTTAAATAAATAGTACATCAGAGATGAAACATTTCGAGCCTTAAAGTGACTTAGAAATACAGATAACATAAATGAGAACATAACCTGAGCCTTTACAGGGCAAAAAATGAAGGCAGCATATTTCTGGTATTTCATGTTGAATACTGATTCAACAAGAAAAAAAATTACACTAACACATTTTAGAATGTAATTCCGATATCAGCTCTGGACAGCTTTGGCTTTCTTTGGACAGCTGATGACTGAGATTATCATAAAGGTTGCTGAGAAGGTGAGATGTTGGCGCTAGGGTGAGTACGCCCCCTTGTGGTTAAACAAGAATACAACGTATTTCAATCCCAGTCAGTTTCTTTTGGTAGCAATCTGTTTGTACAGAAAGCGTATAATATAATACAATCCATGTCTATTTATGCCAAAATCTACATTTTTTCTCTTTTTTCTTTTTATGTGTGTTTAAGGGGGGTGGGGATGTGGGGGACACAGGGCTACACCTTTCAATAATCCTGTATGTGTTTATTTTTTTCCGTCAGTAGAGGGCGGCATAACAAATGCCTGACATGCCAACAGTGTCAACTTTGTGTTTAAAGAAGAAGAGAAGCCCCGGGTGTCTAATAGGTCTAGACATGTCAGGGAACCCACAGTGATGCTAACTTGGCCACGGTAACTTAGTTCGTGAGTTGTCAGAGAGTTTCTGGAATCCTAAAGGAGTGGCTGTAGAGCAGAAAAATCACTAGCGGGCCTGTAGAGAGGGTTGGCAAAACCGGTAAATCGGTACGGATTCCGGAACTTAAATACCTGACAACCGCTGGTTAGCTAGCATTAGTTAGCTGGCTAGCTGGGAGGCTCACGAAAAGTAACGTCAGGACTTGTTTCATACAGTCATGTCGACGGCCGGAGACTTCGGGAACCCCTTAAGAAAATTTAAATTGGTCTTTTTGGGGGAACAGAGCGGTAAGTCTCATAGTTGGTAGGATATAAGCTAGAATTTGAATTATGCTGTGTGTGGGAGATGTAGCTTACACTGCAATTTAAAGGGTAGCTCGGGTGATTAACTATTTAGCTAGCTAACATTAGCTGCGTAACGTTAAACTTACAGCATTGCGACACCGTAATAACTTACTGCTTGTCCACGCTGGCCTCATAAAAAATGCATTGCGTTGACTTCCCGATTGGTGAAGTAATGTCTGTGGAAATCAACTTATTCGCTTGTCAGCTTAGTTGCACCAGCTGTGATAACGTATAATTAGTGGAGGTAACATGAGTGGTAGCAAGAAAGTTAACGTCAAAAGTGTCAATTAAGCGGCGAGACAGAGTGGTTAATAAAGCTGTAACTGCTCGATCTGAAAGTATTCTTAGTATAACGTTAAGAAACTACTTTATTAGCTGTATCTCCGTTGAATGCAGGTGACAAGTTGTATTTGCTGCTGTGCTCACAAGAATGCTACAAATCTCAGCCAAGGCCCAAATATTAACAGTGATTTACACAGTCAGATCAGTTTGTCTACCTGGAAGGCATTTACACTTTTACTTACACTAATGAACACAGATTGTATCTGTACTGGAAGAGAGCGAGAGTGGCAGGGAAGTTTTCGAGTGTAGATCCCAATTTACCAAGTGTTAGTTTTAAAAAAGTAAAGTTGAGGGGTTGCTTATTATTTAGTTTAATGGTTTTACTTTTTTATAAGCAAAATTTGGGCCTTTTTGCTTGGACACAAACAATTTTTAACAATTCTGAGATTTCAACTGTAGGTATTTGTTGATACTCACTGTAAATAAATACATTCTTTTTTTAAATCCATTTTAAATTTGTCATTGTCAAAAAAAAAAAAAACAGCATCAAAAGCTGCTCAGGTGTGCAAAATCTACATAATTCACTACACTGAGGACAGAGAATACTTTATGATCAGGCCCTGTTGTGGTGCTGAAAATAAGTTAGAGGCCAAATGAAATGAACTGTAACAAACACTGAACTTTTTATTATACATCAACAAGGAAACTGTGATTTGAGTAATCTCATCTGGCAATACCCAAACTGCTTAATAAGGTCAGTGTGAGCTCTGATGCTGATCTGATCTTTGCTTCTGTGGTGTAGAAACAGGATATGATTGTGTAGGATAGGTTACAGTCTCTCTTTTGCCAGTAACTATTTCTTTAAGTTTATTGTCATGTGATGTCACTCCCCACTCCTATCAAGATAAGTCAGGCAGACTTTGTTTGTCAGACAGTCGATGATCAGCTGTGGTTTCCTGTAAAAATGTAAACAGCAGCGTTGGCTTTGGCCATGTCATCATCACCTGTGCCACAGTGTAACTGATAATGTAACCCGAGCTCAGCAAAACAGTCTGAGGCTGGGGAGTCCTCCTCTGCTGCTTAAACCCACCGTATGACTGACTCTCTCTCATGTGCTAAAAGTGATGTTTTACTGGTAATTGCTGTAATCAGGAAAGTTTCAAAAAATGACTCACTTTACACCTGCCATTTTCAGGGTAGATATGAAGCAACAAAAATGCTCCAAGTTTGTTAGTTTGAGACCGAACACACAGCAAGCCACGACATTTTAGGAGGTAAAATAAATGTGGAACCCGGCTCCCACTTTGACTTGTTTGTCAACATTCCTGATCCCTTCAAATTCTCAGACAATATAAGTGTTTCAGCACCACACCTTGAAATTCACAATAACTTTAAGGGGGAAAGGGCGCTGCATAACAAGCTATAGACCTTTTTAAGAGTTCCTTATTTGGAGCTCAGTGTAAACAGCTTTGATGTTGTTTTCAACGTTGTATTTCTTGCACTGGGTAAGCCATCATTTTATGTTATTTGCTAGCATTTCATGTTGTTAGCACAGTGACGCATCAGGCGGACCTTCAAAAGAGTGCGCACATTGTTGTCGTGTATGTTGTCAGAGACTTATTTTTTAATTGTGACCACAGACTTTTTCACTATTTACCAACATTCATAGATAAAACAGTTGTCTGTCGGGAATCAAAATTGGAGAATCAATTGATGAATTGGTTAGTAAACATTAGCTGTAGGGCTGCAAGTAACAGTTATTTCCATTATCGATTAATCTGACGATCATTATTACGATTAATTGATTAATCATTTATTCCATGAAATGTCAAAAAAGTGCTAAAAATGTGCATCTTAATTTCCTAGAGCCCAGTGTAATGTCTTCAGATCGCTTCTTTTATCCAAACAAAAGCCCAAAACACAGACTCCTCATTTATGATCATAATAACACAAAGAAGCAGCAAATCTTCACATTAAGAGACTAAACCAGGAATTCTTTTTACTTTTTTTTAATCAAAAAATGACTTAAACGATTAATCGATTATCAAAATAGTTGGCAATTAATTTTCTGCCATTCAGTTAATTGATTTTTGTAATTAATCGTTGCAGCTCTAATTAATTGCTGCCTTATTCAAGATAGCTACACATAATTGTGGTTATTTGAAAGAGAACTAATACACCTACAAAATATATGTGAACATGTGATTTTTGCACCTGCAGTACTTTGTTGTTTCTGTTTGTTTTTAGTGGGAAAGACTTCACTGATCACCAGGTTCATGTATGACAGCTTCGACAACACTTACCAAGTAAGATAAACACCTCCACTTGATTTAATCACAATTGATAATGTTCATGTTTTTCTAAAAGTAAAATGCTAATACATTTTACTCATGACTATTTAACTTCTTGTTACCAATTTTCAGGCCACAATAGGAATAGATTTCCTTTCAAAAACCATGTACCTAGAAGACAGAACAGTAAGTTTGTTTTGTTTGTTTGTTTGTTTGTTTTACTGCTGATGTTTAAACATTTCCTTGTTAATTGTTTTTATTTTTTTGTTGTCTTTGTAAAGATTGGGGAAATTCTTTTGGTTACTGTAATGTTTTGGAGAAGATAATATCAAGAGCTCTGAGATACTTACATAATTTTGTGATATCTTAAGGATTTCAGTCGTTTCTCTATTGAGCACGTGCAGCATTTGTAAAGCAGTGCAAGTGTAAGCCGGATGCTGCATCTCCGTCCCCACTTTCTTTGTCCCCTCAACACAAGTTTTCTCCTCTCTCTCTTGCCTCTCCATCTATTTTCTTCATTCCTGTTTTGAAATAAAAACACCTTACTTGATCAAAAGAGGAGGGTTGATGACAAGTGAAAGGTGATTATATGTTTCTCTTCCCCCTCCCCAGGCCCAGACAGCTTGCTCTTTCTGGTGGTCATTCACTACCTGCATGCACTACGCGCTCTTTGTCTTTCTCCCCTTTCCCATTTGTCTGACACTGTTTACTTTTCTTTCAGTTTGTTTTTTGTCACCATAACTTACCTCATTTCTGAACTTGTTTTTTTACTTGTTTTATTGTCATCCCTTCTGTTTTTTTTCCTTTTTCTCTTCTTTTATTTATCCTCCATCTCCTCCCCCTTCCTGCCCCACAGATCAGGTTGCAGTTGTGGGACACAGCGGGGCAGGAGCGATTTCGTAGCCTCATCCCAAGTTACATCAGAGACTCTGCTGCTGCTGTCGTAGTGTACGACATCACAAGTAGGTTGATTCACGCACTAGGATGTTTCACGAGCATGTAACATTTGCCTTGGATTCTGTTGTGTACTGTTTTTTTTTTCTTAATATTTGTTGCATAATGTAATGCACATACACCTTTTTTATTTTTAAATCCTATGATAACAAATGTACATATCAGATTGGGTCAAGGTGTGTAAGACTGACTACTTCCTGTCACATGAACTCGCGTGTTTTCACAGTCAAAGCTTTTTATCTCTTGAACGCTGACCTCCTGCTTCCTGCTTCTCCCATATCTTTATTTCAGACGTCAACTCCTTCCAGCAAACCACAAAATGGATTGATGATGTCAGAACGGAAAGAGGAAGTGACGTCATTATCATGTTGGTGGGAAACAAGACAGACCTTGCAGACAAAAGGTAATCTGTTCCTCTCTCCTGTAAGTGTGTACTAATGAAGTCATTGATTATTGCTGCTGGCCTGTCAATTCTTTCTGAGGATACCATTAGTTACCTCTGCCCTTTGTGGATGTCAAACCTCTGATTGACTTTTTTCTTCTTTTTTTTTTCTTTGTTTCAGCCCTCATTGTTTGAAGATATCGATTGTTTAATCGTTAACAGATTAGGCCCATAAATGAACTGATGGGTTGTCAGCTGTGATGCTTGATTTGACAGTGTCAAGTGTTATCCACTTCATCCACCTGTGTCATGAAATTGACTGTATAATATCTTTTGTTGTGCATCTCTTAACCCCCCTTTTACCACAGGCAAGTATCTATTGAAGAGGGTGAGCGGAAAGCCAAAGAATTAAATGTAATGTTTATTGAGACTAGTGCGAAAGCAGGCTACAATGTAAAGCAGGTAAGAGTGTGTGCGTGTGTGTGTCGTGCTCTCTAGTCCTGCTGTGGATGCTGCCACCTGGGCTCCAGCCCCGAAGGTTTCCAAATTTGGCAGCTGTTCCAGCAGCTGGATCTTATCCCGGGATTCCACTGGATGCGTGTGCGTTCCGTAACGGCTCCTGTTTGCTCCATGCTCCAGTGTCTTTAAGGCTGCGTTCCAGAGCACAGCTGGACAGGTGGAGTCGCGAGACTATGAGATTTTGCGATAATTAAAGAACCATGTGCGACTGCGGCCTCTGAAAACCTCTGATCTGTTGAGTTCAGGCCTGGCTCTGCACATAATGACGGTTTATTTATGAG
>JAPZDX010000006.1:8888253-8902426 GCA_029783625.1 Naso annulatus | reverse complement strand
CGCCTCCTTACTCCAGTGTTACGCTCGAGGTAATTATCTAATTGAAACAAACTCTGGATCTCACATGTAAACACAGACACACACAAACACAACAACCTGTCTCCCAAAAGACAATACAAGCAATAGTGTCATGCATTTACACACAAAAACACAACTAGGCCAGCAGCCTATTTACATAACCAGTTTTCCAGAGAAATAGACAAAAGAACATTTTAGGTTCTTTTACTTAACAGTGAATATGAGCAGGACACTGGTGAAGCAGAAACAGAGACATTCATACTTATGCTGTTAAACCTCTGAAGTCATCTCCCAAACATGGCAGAAACATAACCTAACTCAAATAAATAAAATAGTAATAAAATATATTATGAAAAGCAGCATTGGCAAAAAAAAAAAGGTCAGTCTTCTTTCCTGGAACGATTTGGACCTTGAGAATTAAACAAACAACAACATTCAATCAGCATCAGAGTCTCATTTAGTCGAGTCTCATTCTGTCCATCTGTTCACCGAATGAAAGACACGCTGCACTCAGGATTTGACTGGTCATCCTGTCTGTTTTCACACCTGCCCAGCCGAAGGGAAAAAAATAATTCTTTCTTCCTCCTCCACCTGACAGCTGCACTCTGATCAGCTTCCTGTCTATTCTGATTCCCTTTACTTAAAGCCGTCAGCCATTTATTTATTTATTTATTTCCTTACCTTTGGTGGCCATTTCAGCTGCTCTCCTCTCTTCCTTGCGCTTCCTCTGCTGGCTGGCACCCCAGGCTTTTTTTGGCCACCCCAGCTCCGTCAGCAATATAAGGCCTGGCTGGCCTAATTTTATCCTGTATTGGATACCCCCTGTTTGGATTCACACACACACACACACACACACACTCAAACGGGGAACCTGAGACATCAGCATGTACATGTTCCTCAGCTTTCAGAGACTCTGTCAGCGTCTCTCAGCCGGCTGGTGGCCAACCTGCACTCAGAGGCCTTCAAATGCAGCCGCCTCGGTGAGAAACTGCTTTCTGTGTCAAGTTAGTCACCAATCAGGGTTAAGAGCACAGCCAATGTCGGCAAACAGAGAATCATTACTGCTCTTACACTGAGGTTCTCAAACTTTGCCACGCCAGTAACATTAGCTTATAGCCAGGGCCTTACTTTTGCAAGATTTCTGTAAATCAACTGATAATATGGCAGATGATTAAATAAAAAAAAAAAATGCTTGTGGCTTTAAAGTTATACTGTCTGTCTGCTGCCTCGTTATAGTGAGATTCAGTTTTCGAAATTATTTTCTTTACATTCGACACTTCTTCATTCCAATTTGCTGAGGCCACCTTGATGCCCTCTGGTGGCCCCTGCTTTAAAATATAAATAAATAAATAAATAAATCATGGCTGTATTTTTTTTTAATTATTATTGTTATTTATTTTTCTAATGGTAAAATGACTGAGCTTTGCTTATCACATTTAAAGTGCATGCAAGAAAGATACAAGGATATTTTTCTCTGCAGGGCTCATTGTGTGAGATTCACATTGATGTACAACTTTTAGAGTCGGGCAGATGCTACGTCCACTGTTCATGGCAGTAATATGTTTTTACAGGTACAACAAGCACTGTTTGGAGCACACTATTGTGGATAATATACATACATGTAAAGTGTTGCAGCACTTCATACTGCTTTGCTGAAATTTCCTTCAGATCATCATTTTGCTTCCCACTCATGTGTCAGTATAACTGCACATTTTAGAGTTTATGAGCAAAGATGTTAATCTGCTAATTTTGTCCATTTAAAATAACACTTACTATACCAATATACATTTTTATACATACCTATTACAATATAATGCCAAAATAATACAGTCAAATCCATACAGGATGTCTAAGGTCACTACAAGTGAAATATTCAGTCACATCACCAATATTGCGGCAATAGTGTCGTGACTAACAGTTAAAGAATAAAAGCAGCTCTGAGGTCAGTTTTAATTTGTGGATGATGAGTGTGAATCCCTGCATTGTAACTATGTTTTATATTTAAATATTAAATATCAATTTCAAGGGATTATCTGTGTTTATAATGAAAGTAAGCTTTCTTTTCCACCATGTTTCTTCTTCCCACTGTCAGTCACACACTGTGCACTTAATGGCCGACAGCCCTGTAATCCACAGCAGTGGTAGACCATAATCCCAGCTGATCAAAGGTTGAGATTACTAAAGATGTGGGAGGGGCAGAGCTGCAGATAGGACGACAGTGAGAGAGGGTGAGCTCAGACGTGACAGTGGCGATGCAAGCTAGACAATGATTGGTGCACACAAATAGCCAGCCAATCACAGCGGAGGCTGGGGGAAATAACAAGGCAAGGGGAGAGCTGGTGAAAGAGGGAAGGGCGATGAAAAAGCGAGGGAGAAGGTGAAATCACAGCAGCACAGAGACCAAACAAGGAGGAGAGGAAGGATGACTAGAGCAGAGAGTGCTGATAAGTGAGGTCTCCAGAGAGGGAGAGAAGAAGAAGAAGGAGATGAGCAGGGAGAGGAGGGTGAGCAGCCACCACTGAGAACATCCATCAGCACAGGCAGCCATGCTCTGAGCCCTGGAGCAGCAGGGCTACGCAGACTCTGCACAGGCCCAACATCACGCCCATCTCAGCCCCTCCGTCCCGGCCACAAACACCGGGGCAGGGATAAAACAAGATTTCCATCACATCAGCTGTGCATGAGAGCCATGAGAACAGCCAGGAAGGGCAGTGTGGAGATGCCTGCGTTTATGCGGCAGCTGGTGAAAGAGACCGAGAAGAGGGTTAGCTCTTTCTTCAAAGGGGGGCGAGGAGGAGCAGCAGAGGGAGAGCAGCCAGGGGAGGGGGACAAGGAAGAAGTCATCCCAAGCCCCTACCTGGACCGGCCGGTCCTGGACAAGCTAGCAGAGGAGGGCTGCGCCCGCTGGGGTCTCACCTACGCCTTGGGAAGCATGCAGGGCTGGAGGGCCAACATGGAAGACTTCCACAACTGTGTGCCACAGCTGGGTGGAGAACTGGCCGACTGGAGCTTCTTTGCTGTGTTTGATGGTCACGCAGGCAGCACAGTGGCACAGTACTGCTCCCAGCATCTTCTGGGTCACATCCTGGCCACAGGTGAAAGAAATGCAACAAAAAATGCATGAATAAAATGAATACTTAAGATCAAAGAAGTGAAGTATCGTTCTAATTTATAAGAGAATGAAATTTATTATAAGTATGATGATTCAAAGCTATTTAAAGCATTCTGATTTTCATACAGTTCTCTTCCCGGAGGGGAGACACCTAGCAGAATGAATAATAGATCATTTTCTGTTATCAGACATCAGTATCACGACTAATCATATCTCATCGCGTTCAGCAAGTATCTATCCCAGTGCATTCAATGATGTGTTTTTATGGCATATTCAGAAAACAAAAAGTTTTCCAACATTGTATGCGTTTATGCACACAGGTGGAATGGGACCAGAGGATGACCCTGAAAGGGTGAAAGGAGCCATCATCGAGGGCTTCCTGCAAACAGACAGGCACCTGCACAACGTGGCACGCCGAGAAGGCTGGGAGAGGGGCGGCACCACTGTGGTGGCCACTCTCATCTCCCCATATTACATCTACTTTGCTAACTGTGGTGACTCAAGGGCCATGCTGTGCAGATCAGGCCAGGTTTGCTTCTCCACTGAGGACCACAAACCCTACAGCCCTCTGGAGAAAGAGCGAATCGAGAGCGCAGGCGGCTCTGTGACCATCCAAAGAATCAATGGCTCCCTTGCAGTGTCTCGTGCTCTGGGGGACTTCAGCTACAAGGGGGCAGAAAACCGGTCTCCCAGCCAACAGATGGTTTCACCAGAGCCAGAGGTGTGTGTGGTGGAGCGCTCACCAGCAGACGAGTTCCTCGTGCTGGCCTGTGATGGGGTGTGGGACACCATCAGCAATGAGGAGCTGTGCGCCTTCATCCACAACAGGCTGCGTGTCTGCACTGACTTGAGGGACGTCTGCACTCAAGTCATCGACCTCTGTCTCTATAAGGTCAGAACTTGCTGCTTACAACCAGTGTGCACGTTATCTTAATCCCTTTCAACTGCAAAGTGATCCAGCACATCTTGCACTTCTACATGTTTAGCAGCTCATAAAAGAAAATCCTTTTGAGTGATTAGAAACTCAAAACACAATTCACAGTAAAACTGGGTTACATAATTTTTAATGGGTCGTGGATTTTATGTAATAACATAATCCCTTAAACTATTTTTGTGGTTAGTTTGTTTGGCTTAATATGAAGGATGCCGGGGTCATTTCACTTTTTGAGAAAAGAGCTCAACGTTATTAAGGTAACTCAGGACAGTTTCTGTTTAATTAATTGCACATTTGTAATCAGTTCCGATCAATCTAAGTGACTTCCACTCAGGCTTTCGAAAGAAAAAAAAAAAGTGGAGTTCCACAGGGGGCTGTGCTGGACCCTTTCATTTTTCTTGTGACAACAATTGATCTAGGGACTTATGTATATGAATTCCTCATAAAGCTAATTGGTTTAGTTAGTTTAGAGTAATGTAATTTTTGTTTGTTTTTTGTTTGTTTGTTTTAGGTTGCCTCTTTGTTTGTATACACATGCATTTCTGACTGCAATGACAGAGAAAATCCACAGGTTTGAAAGTTTAAGATGGGGATATCTATGCAAAGCAGCAATTGAAGGTCAATTCTGATTTCAA
Source organism: Naso annulatus (assembly GCA_029783625.1). NCBI lineage: Eukaryota > Metazoa > Chordata > Actinopteri > Acanthuriformes > Acanthuridae > Naso > Naso annulatus. The sequence continues at coordinate 8,897,727 of JAPZDX010000006.1, read as the reverse complement.
GATGGAAGTTGTATAAGCAAACATTTGCTTATCCAATCATCCAACAGCTTTGAAGCATTAGTTTTCTTATGGAATTGTGTTTCTCATGAACAATGTAAGTCCTTTAAATATTCATTGTTCTTTCAGTTCTGTTTTGCGCTCTCCATCTCCTGACAAATATATGCATCTCTTTCACTAGATTTTACGCCTTTTCACTGGGTGTTAACTTTGTTTGTGAGCCAGTAATGCTTGGCAGGTAGCAGAGAGAAAGAACATTATCAGTAAAGTTGAGACACTGATTTGAGAAAAGTTAGTATGCTTGTAGGTGGGGTTAGTCATGTGATAATTCTCTGCGAGTTTGTCACAACAAGTGACCTCTGAGTAACAGAAGTCGGTTGAATCATTGATATAAAAATATAGATTATACACAGTTTAATCATGTTTGTGCGCACATGGAGGCAAGAGCATAAAAGGAACCAGAGAGAAGCATCCTTTGCTTTAACGTCACACATTTAGATTGAAAAAGCAGCTCTGACTTCTGCAAGAGGTTTGCCTCAGTCTCTTGTTGGCTGCTGTTCATGGTATAATGATGTGACAGACCACCCTAAAAATAGACCACAGAGGTGTCAGACCAGGATGTATAGGATTATTCTGGGTTCCTATGAGGACTCATTTTCACCAATCTCACTCTGAGAGTGTCAGAGGGTTGAAGGTCAATGTTTAAGGTTGTTTAGTCAAGCAAATTTTCACTATAGCAGCTAATCTGTAGACTGAGTGTATTACTGTAGCTTGTCAAGAAGACTCAAGGTTATTAATGTGTTACACTGAGCCATATTTTAACTAACGGATATACACCTTATACCATAATACATGAAATTAATTCCCTCATTACACTTATGTTTGGTTTTAAATCACTGAACTTCAAGGAGAGTAATAGAGTAAGCTTGTTTATAGACCATCTTGTATTTTCATTAGAGTCAAAGAAACACATCGGGATAAACATGGGCCACATGCGCACACACTCACATCCTTGCTGCACTGTTTGGCTGTCATGTCCATCATATCACTCTGTTATGTAACAGGGCTTCAGCTCGGACGACCTCAAAATGTCACAGCGACTTCCTCACTTCATTAACATTTTCCTGCTCTACTTGTGTGTGACACTGGTGCACACACTTTGAGGTGAAAACGATCACAAAAACAGTTCAGCCGGGACAAAATAATGTTTCATACGTTGACATTTGCAAGGTCAAACGTTATCACTCACCTCTGTTTACACCACAGGGCAGCTTGGACAACATCAGCATCATCCTGCTGTGCTTCCCTGGAGCCCCCCAGCTGTCAGCAGAGGCATTACACCAGGAAGCCGAGCTGGAGGACCTGCTGGAGTCCAAAGTAGCAGGTGTGTGATGGTACCAGAGAACGTCAGAAATCTGGAGACCCTTTATTCTAATAGTTTAGTGTTAAAATCCTGATCGTGCTTTTCTGTTTTCTTGAGGCTTGTTATTTGCATTTAAAGCACACTGAGCTAAAACTTGTCCAGGTTTATGTAGGCAGACAACTTTTGAAGGGCTGTATGCCCTTAAAATAATGTTTCTGATACAAAAGCAATTAACATTTCTCTTTTATCAATTCTTCATTTTCATCCAAAAATATAATGCTTTGATTTGGGGACCAACAAATCTACAATGAATTGATTCTGAAAGTAATGTCTGTGTAAACTGATAAATTATTCCTCTGTGCTGTAGAACTTAACTGTTGTTAAAAAAATGTTAAAATACATCAATATTGTTGCATTGTTTCACTTGTTCCTTTATCAATATGAACATGAGCATTGCAGTTTAGTTTAAATTAATCCCACAAGCAGGATGTTGTAATAATGTAAATACTAATATAATTACTTATGTCAATACTTGAAAGAGAAGAAAATGTATAAATCCTGAACAGAGCCCAATAAATGATCTATTTACCGCTGTTGGAGAAATATTTGCTGAAAAATGCTGTGCTCAGGTGTTTTTACTATCATTAAATTGTTTTACTCAGCCTTTTTCAAAATAAAAACTGCATTTTGTGTGTAACCCATGCAATAGGCTTGGGTGTGGAGTTAGAGAGATGGGCTGACGCAAAAATATAGAATAACTCAAGTTAGAAGTCTTAAAGGGTCCAAATATTAATGCTCAAGCCCAAAAAGATTTTTAAAAAATTAATAATAAATTTTAAAAAAGCACTCTATCCAAAACCAAACAGACCCTTTTATCATTTGAAAGCTGGGACTTGGGCCAATGCAGACGCAAGAAATGTCTAACATGAATCTAGTCAGGAGACACAAAACCTATAGACGCTGATTTGCATTAGCATTTATTTACAAGTCTTTAAACCAAAACTTTGTGTTTAATCCAATGTGACTACCAGGCTTCCCCCTGTGCATAACCGAGACACATATAATCCAACTAAAGGCTAATTCTTTATTGTGCAGATATAAATTGAAATAATTGCCAGAAAATATTCAAATGTGCTTATATTATGCTGTATGTATGTTTTTATATTTCAGAGATTTACGAAGAGCTGTGTGCCAAAGGGGAGGAGCCTGACCTTCTGTCCGTCCTTACAGTCCTTGCATCCACTGTCATCCCCGGACTGCCACCAGGTGGAGGCATACAGAGCAAGTAAGAGACCCAAAATGAGTGTTTATGTGTGTGTGTGTGTGTGTATCTATCTATTGTATTGGAAAATGACACCATGTGACTTCTGTGTGTTGCAGAAGAAACTGCATTATTTCTGCTTATTATCAACAAAGAGACACACACAAGCCCCAACTGCCAAATGTATGTACAAACTATATATCTGTCCCATTCTATACGTCAGAAGGCATGTTATTTCATTAACTATGCTGAATATACTCACCTTTATTTTCTTCACTTCCTGTCTGTCCAGGGTGTGGGAGGCTCCTGAGAAGTCCAGCTGGATTTTATGTCCAAGGATCCATGGAGGGACTGTAATTAATTTCAATATTAAAACTATTTTCTTCATGTGTGCAATTTGACAAAAAGGGAGATGAGGAACAGACAAGGACGTTTTTTTTTTACATCACGCCAGCAAATGGCATCTTGTAATGACAAAAACAATGCAAAAAAAATATCTAATAGATATTAAGAAAAGATGAAATAAAGCCTGAAACAATTTATATTTATACAGGTAGAACATTTTGTAAAACTTACTCAGAGACACTGATCCAGCAACAAACCTCTGCCTCATATTCAGTGAACAGATGGTACAGATGATAATTTTAAATGACAGCCTGTAAAAATGGATAACAGCCAACTGTGAAATTGTACATTTTCGTTGATAGAATAAGGAATATGAGTATATGTAGGTTTATATTTTAAAGATGATGTTTTAAGAATAGATATATAACTAATGTAAATAATTTTAAAAATATATCGAGTTGCTTAGTTTTGACTTTCTTCTGTAGGAGGGAAAATGTGTTGACGAAAGCATTGTCAGTGCTAGCCATAAGCTAGCGTGTAGCTTACATATTTCAGTTTGTTGAAGCAGGAAGTGCTAACAGGGCTAACGGCTTGCCAGCTGATGAGAATACAGATGTATTTTCCTGTCATGATCCAAAGTGACAGACAAGGAAACACTCATAAATATTTAATTCTAATCATTAAATTTCAACACATACATACACATACACTTAGTCCGGAAAAAATATATTCCAAACATAATCTACACTTTTGAAAATGTGTTTATTTTTTGCTTTATTTTGAACATGTAGAACAAAATCCATTCAGCAGAACTGATGTTTGACTAATCTGTTGACATAATAATATGTTTTTAAAAGACCTACACAGCATGTTGTATTTTGATTGTGACCTTGAACTGCTCAAAGTACCCTAAAATGCATATTTACTGACCAATTAAAATGTTTTGTATGAATAAGTTCTACATGTACGCATTATTTTTTAATTCTCTATATTAAGCAAATTACAAAACACATTCTTCAGTGCAGTAGATGTGAAATGTGTTTTTCCTCAAGTTGGATAATATGTACTGTACTGTGCTGCCTTATTTGTTATTTATGTAGCTGATAAAACAAACAGCATCAGGATGAGTCAGTTTCAGGATGGGTCCTTTTTCTGCATCATACTTCATTGCTACATTATTTTTGAATTTTTCTGTGTATAGACATTATATGTTATGAGCCATTATTGATTTTAATCTAAAATAAAGACAAACTGACTGACAACCTGTAGTATTTTTAGCCACAGTAACTCACTACAGAACTATTTTTCTCACTGGTGTGAAATTAGTAACAGACAATTCTTCAAGTGTGATCGCTAGAGGAAAAATGGATGATTTTGTCTCTTGAAAGATCTTTGAGGACGCTTTTCTTATGATTCCAGGCACTGATGAAAGCCTGCCACACAGATAATGCAGGTTGGATTAAAATGACTTTTCTTGCATAGTAAAGGATCTCCTCCAGCTGGACAAGGAGAGCCTAAAACTTGCTCTCTGCTCTGTTGACGTGATCCTGCAACTATCCGTGCAGCACTTACTGACATAAGGACGTCCTATACAGGTCGCATTTGATTAGATGTGCTCTAATGAAAACCCTGGATCTCAGCGCTCTTTCATGATTACTACTAATCTCAATGACATGCATTGATGAAACAAGATGGGCGGCTTGTGAGCAATCAACAAATTAAAATGTCTCCTTCTCAGAGCCTGTGTAGTGGCTTTAAGAAGTTTTTTTTAAAAGACAAAACACAATTTAAATGTTTTATATATGCAGCAAGTTACCTTAGAGGATAGATATTGGGTTTATGTCTACATGTTCACTATTTACTGACTACCACCTCACATAAAACCATATTCATTGAGGAGCTCAGGGGAAACGTGCAGCACTCTCAAATCAGCAGTCCCCTTCAAGTGGTCCTTCACTGCTTCTTTCATCTGATTGCTTTTGTATGAGCCAATCACTCCAGGACATCAGACCCCTCTTTCTGGCCGTGTTGAATTCTTTAAATTGCATTTGTCTTTTTGCTCTCCTTCTCCACACAGAACAAAATGTCATCAATTATTTGATGTCCAGAATCCATGCTAGTGGTCTGCTATTAACTGGAAAGGCTTCCGCCGAGTTTGCTCAGAGTGGTGCTGAATCAATGCTAATTAGATGATAATTTTACTACTCTCAGAATTTTGCTATGTTATACTAAAAGGACAATTTTTGGCTTTCTTAAAATCAGTCAGCAAGGATTGTGGGCCCTGATATAAAGAACCCAAAACAATGTATGCAAGGAGAATACACCTTAGTGGTGCTATCTGTCCACACTGGTCTCCTGTAGGCGATTATTCATAATGGCAAAGGCTCCCACACCACCAGAGAATCCATTTTGATGGCTGTAGCTTTGCCGTGGGCCCTGATGAGCTGTTTCACTCAGCTGTTTCTGCAGCAATGCAAGAGACACCTTACTGGGCACCATGAACTCATTGACAGAGATCATCTCTCCTGACAGACGGCGGCCCACATATACTCCATCAGCCACTGCACAAGCCTCCGTATCACTGTCACACACCGTCTCCACTGAGCCTTCTGTGTAGCGGTGTCTTCCTGCAGGGCAGTGGGATGAGATGGGCTGGACTGTGTTGCGTTTCAAGCGTTTTTGCCTAAGGTGTGCAGGCAGGTGCCTCTGGTTGTGATTTTTGTTCTGTAGGCAGGGGCAGCAGAGCCACCGGCAGCCGCATGAGGAGCAGGAGCAGCGCTGGTTGCAGCCCGAGCAAACCAGCTTACCCACAATCCAGTTCAGAGTTTGTTTGATGATGATAGAAATGACATTGAAAAGAGAGTAGATACAACACACCCCCATTAAAATGAAAAGGCAGTTCCCGAGCCGGTAAGCCTCCTGAGACTCATACTGCTGTCTCTGACTGCTCACCAGGTCCCCGAAGCCGATGGTGCTGAAGGCCACGAAGCAGAAGTAGAGGGAGTCCACGTAGCTCCAGTTCTCCATGGAGCTGTACAGAGTGGAGGCACTGCAGGCAATCACAATGGATGCCACACCCAGTATAAGCATCACATAATAGACTGATGGTTTCCAGCCTTCGAGGCTGTCCTCCTCACCGGATGACTCCTCCCTGCTCGACACCACTCCAACTCCTGCACACCTAAGCCGACGTTCGTGACACCAGCGCATGATGTACGCTAACATGGTGATGATGCGCTCCAGGAAGAGGTTGAAGAAGAGGATGGTGGCAGCACAGCCAATGAGACCATAGAAGATTAAGAATATTTTTCCAGCTATTGTTGCTGGTGTGGTCATGCCAAAGCCTGAAAAAAGAATCACGTAATAAAAGGTTAAAGGGTCATGGTTGACAGATAGTATCACTTCGGTTTAATTAGCTCATAGGGATCATTTAAGAACTTTTAAATAAGCATATCCGAATAGATATGAAAGTTTGAAGATTTACCAATAGTGGAGACCACTGTGCCCACAAAGTAGAAAGCACCAGAAAAGTCCCAGCGTGGCCTCAACGCGTCCACTCTAATCCCAGCTCCGTTTGCCTCCTCGTACTGGCGCAGCAGAGTGTGCAGGGCACCCAGGTTGACCCTGTATCGCTGGGTGAAGTTGTCCAGCTGCTGTTTCCAGAGGCGACGGGCGCGCAGCTCAAAGGGGTGTTCCAGGGCAGAGAAGATGGCCGCCCCACACAACAAGTAGAGCAGGATGAGCCCAGCCAGCAGGCAGAACCGGGCATTGTCTTCATTTATGGGTGGCCGGGGGCAGCAGCAGCCCCCAGCAGCCCTCCTCTGAGCCATGAGCACAGCAGCAGCACAGACACACCACTGCAACAACATGCACAACGAGGGCTGCCAAGTCACACGCTCACACTATGTGTAACATGCATCACCCACAACACAACATACTGGCCTTATTTAGAGATTTTGGTTTAAATGCAATGCAAAACATCTGGCTCTAAGATTAAAAGAACTTTTAAAAAGCTGCTTTGATCATGCAAGAGGAAAAAATATGCATCTGAAGAGAAGAGATCCTGTAAGGAAACAAAGAAATATTTAAGTAGGTTTACTTTAATGTAAACATTGTATTATTTTTTCATTTTTTAACAGTTTTTGCTATATTTTTCTCTTAGTACAAATTGGTTTCAACCACAAAAATCTGTCTTTTTTAAAGACAAATAAGCTGAGAAAATGCTAGATTAGAGAAAAATAATCTAGTCAGAAGCAGTTTCTAAAATCTTCACAGAAATTAGCCATAATTTAAAGCAGGAATGAAACACAGTACCTGGTCTCGCTGACAGCAGCGTCCGTTCCCTGAGCGCTGCAGGTCTGTTGTGCTCTCCCCATGGATCTGCTGAACAATGACCAGCGAGAGGAAGCCTCTTGAGGATTTTCATGCAACTGAAAGGCTGTCTAATGTTTCATCTGTCACACACTGACATCATCATTGCTTTGCCCACCCCCTTCATCTTGGAACACACCCTAACTGGTGCAGTCATTTCTTCATTTCAAAACCGCAATTGCTCTTTTTCAAGCCCTCATCACACCTTAATTTACCTTCACCTTAAAGAGCTGCAAGTGACAGAAGGTTTGTTATGCATAATTGGTTCTTTAGTTACCTGGCTGCATCTACAAACCATGAACTGATGAGTTTCCAGTTTTAATTGAAGCATAGCATGAACCTTACTCCTCCTCAGATACTGAAGATAACACGTCAGCAGTGGTCTAAATTTGAGAAAAGTGCCATGTGACCAGAAGTTGCCATTTTAGCAGAATGACCTTAAAAGGGGGAAATATAAGGGTAGTTTGTCCCTCGGTCATCACCACCACTGAGGTACCTTTAAGCAAGGCACTCAACTCAAAAGCTCCGGCGGGATTCACTCAGATCAGACCGTGGTTGCACTGTGCAGCTTCCAGCCCCTCTCAGAGGGCTTTTTGTTGTTGCTGCAGACTGTGTGGGAGGATTCGTTGAGTGTGACTCTCAATTTCTCCGTCTGTTCATCCCTTTAATCTCGTCTGGCGCTGCAGGTAAGGGCAGGGGTTCCCTCTGCCTGCCGTCTGATGACTGAATGACACGAATGGACAGGTGCGGAAGACAGAGAGCACATCTGCCTTCATCTCACCAGTCAGACCTGCATCAGGTGTTGAACTTTAGAGTTTGATAACATATAAACACAAACACATTCATGCCCTAACAGCAGGGGGCTTCTATAAAAAGAGCCAACCTGCTTATGAGAAACACACACACACAGTGATGTAAGAAAGGGAGCATTTGGGGTTAGTATCTTGCACAAGGACACTTTGATATGCAGACTGGTGATTGGCAATCTATCTATCTATCTATCTATCTATCTATCTATCTATCTATCTATCTATCTACCATTTGCACATCACTCAGTGTCAAAACGTTTTTGGGAACTGGGGATGTAGTTAAGTAGATATTACACACTGGATGTATTACATCTCACTTGAATGTCAGATGCGTAAGGATTCTTCTGGGGACTATGAAGACAAAAAATGTTGGCTTAATCAGAATTTGTTTCATTTTTTTAATTCCTTACAAAGACTTTCTTCAGATGAGGGGCTCTAACTTGAAGAGTCAAATTATCGCCTCTTGTCAGGTCAGTACTGAGCAGTTCTAGCAACTTGCCGTTCTGTTTTATTTATTAATCCACTTATTTTATTTTTCGGCTTTCTATCTCTTTCCTGGACTATCTCTAGTCTGTGCCTTCCTTCAGTTATGTTGTGTCACCCTTATATTAAGTTATGTGCTGTGCATCATTACAGGAGCCACACTTTTGTATCATGTTTAATTCTGCGTCTTTTAGCTGTTATCGGGATGCACTGTTGCACTGCCTCAACTACACTCTGGTTTTTATAACATGTATGATTTCAATGATTTTTAAGCACTTCCCAGTAAATTATTATAATTCCTTAATTTTCATTTTCGGACATTATTTCTCCATTTTCCTTTCCAATGTTAAGAGTTGTGATAGAGAACAGGGTAGGGCTTGTTGTTCTTCGTATTGCATTTTCTATTTTGCAAAATTCAGATAAAAATAATCAAATGTTGTCTTAATCCAACCAAAAACTTTGGAGATACTTCAGTCTGGACCACAATGGTGAACAGACCAACCAACATTACCATCCACACCCACGCCACTAACATAGCTTAAAAAAAAAAATCCCTTTTATCTAGTCCCTCATTATTCAAAGTACAAAGTTTGACTATTATATAAAATTCAAAGCTTGTTTTTTAAAACCATCACCTCCATAAATCACAATGTGTAAAGATATATCTTGTAACCCTAATATTGTTCTTTATCATCAGCGTGATTTCTATTGAAGATGACTTGATATCCACTAAAGTCTTAAACTACAGTGTGTTCATCAGATCATCATATCTGTTCAAACTATTATGCATTAAAGTTAAGCATTTAAACCTAGTAATATAATTACAATGGCAATAGTGAGGCAAA
>JAPZDX010000006.1:8789002-8811478 GCA_029783625.1 Naso annulatus | reverse complement strand
ATCTTCAGGGGTGTCAGTTTCTGATAAAATTGCTTTATGTTCTACCATTAAGCAGACGTGTTGTTTATGCTTCTAGTGATCCTGCGAACAAGGCCGAAATTTAAAAGAAACAAACAAAAAGCTCTAAATGTCTTCTGTGTTTATGTGTTTCTGTGAGAGACAGCAAAAATGTGAGAGGGAAAGGAGATTATTAACGAATAAAAATTGTTAAGCTTACCAAATCTCTCTGATCTTCCTGCACCAGATCCATTTTGTGAACAAGACAGAACACTTTGGCGTCAGGGGAGTTCTGCAGAATGGCCTCCAGACATGACTGGTAGTAGTGCATGTCTTTCTCCAGCTCACGACTCTCAACATCAAACACATAAATAAGCACCTCTACATTTCTGAAAATGTTGTCTCTCTGGCTGGTGAAGTAGTTCTCCATGAACGTGTCCTGTCTGATGGGCAGAGGATGCAGAGCAGAGGGTTTCAGACTTGAACTGAAATGTCAAAGCTGGTCCAAAGACGGCAAATAATGAACAAATGTACTTTACCCTCCACAGTCCCACAGGTTTAGAACCAGATTGCCCAGAAACCGTACATGGGAGTGCTCAACGTCAACTATATTTAACATAAAAGGATGAAAATATTTATTTACAGGTGAGATTAAAGAAACACCCAGCATCAAAAATGTATCTCCATACAGCAGCTTTTTTAAAAAAGTACTCTTACTTGTTGCTCCAAGGCGGCGTGTGTCTCGAGCTATGTAGTTGGCAAAGATGATTGATCTCATACTGGTCTTTCCAGACCCGCTTTTTCCCATCAGTAACACCTGAAAACAGAAAAGCAACAGATGAGATCAATGAAGTAAAATTTTTATCTATCCTTTCCTCTACTGTCCATTGACAAGCATCAAAGAAATATTTGATTTTTTTAACTTAATGTAACAGTACTGAAATTTAAAAACACTTTCACAAGGCGTAAAGGTCATACATATTATGAGAAACATGTATTTGAAGTAGGCTACTGAAATTAAAGTACTCATATGCAGCAAAAACATGAGATTATTGGTGTAGAAACATGTATGAACATTTTAATCAATTACTGTGACTATCACTGGATTACAGTGTCAGCAAAAAAATGATATTAAATAATGTAATGCTGCAGCTCTTAAAGGCAGATAGCTTTAATTTCTTTGTATACTACGAGTTAACAATGGCTGTTAAAAAAAAAAAAAGCATCACATTCTATTAACTCTCATCATTCCAAAAAATGTTTGGTGCCAAAATGCCTGTAATGTAAAATTCTGAATTCTGTTATGTCATTCATGGATTTATTTGCTCATGTGTATTTTTATTATTGTTGTCTGTCTTCAAAAGGGGCCTGAAATGTTGCTTCAAGGAATTACTCACACTGCCAGGAATATGATTTAGGGGGGAAACACTTTTAAGTTAAGTTGAAATACTTTTATTTCAACTTAACTGATACCGACTCTTTACAGTTTTAGAGTAAGTCTTGAGTTTTGTGTGGATGATTTGATTAAACGATCAGTTTGTCTCCGTAAACACACACAAAAGGACAGTAAATATGTGCATTTTCCGTTGTTGTGGAGGGACTGATAACAGCTTTTTACATTATTTTACGGCATTGGAAGACAGCTTCAGCTCCATAATTAAAAAACTGGGTAGGTGACGTAAATACTTAAGTCTAGTGACATTAAGGTCTGCAAGTTAATAAATGTTTTTAAACGTTGAATGTGGCGCTACAGCAGTCACTGTTCAGCCTCTGCCTTACCTTTTTCTTCATTGCTGTGCTTGACATCACCCTCAGCAGACACGATGTAGGGTATTTCTCCGAGCTGCAAGTCAGATGACTTTTGTCTGAGTCCGCAGCAGCTCTCCTCGTGCCCTCCTTCAGCTGCCGGGCAAACAAATATTTTTTACACAGCTGTCACTTAGCTCTACTGAGACCGACAAAGAAAAAAACGATTTAACTTTAACTAACGTTACGCACGGCACGTTTAAACGCTAAAATGAAGAACTTGTCAAAAATGTGTAACAAGTCGTGAGCTTCGACACTTTAGAATATAAAAGCAGTTTACTAACTTTGTTTTAACTCTTCTGTGTTCCGGATAAACACCTAACGTTAAGCTAATGCTAAGTTAGCTAGCACGACAAAGATAAATGTAAGGTAGCTGAGCCGAGCTAAACGGCTAGCTAGCTAGCTAAGTTATAATTCAGTAGGGTGTCGTCAACTTACCCCGAAAATGTAGAAAGGCTACTTAAATTCACACAGTGTTAGACTGTAGTTTTTACGTGGTTTTGAGAATACAGTTGTAGACATTACTTGATAGAAGCAGGCAGTGAAGTCAAGATCAGCTGCTTCCTGTTTACGCCAAAGTCACATGATAAGATACATTTTGCGTTGCCCCGAGTTCTGTCTCACAGGCAGCTGTTGGTCCGGTCACATGTCGTTTACCGCTTCAGAGAGACAAACATCACAAAAACAAGCAAACAAATAGACAAAAAACTAAGTACACACAGATTTTTTTTTTGAAAAGTTAGTTTCAGGACAGAGTAAGCCTACAGACGCTTAGGGTCTGCAGTTTTATTGGAAGCAGGAGGTTAAGAATGCCTCACAAGCAAAGCACAAAATGTAACATCTTCCTCCTCGTCCTCTCTTTAGCTGTGTTGAAATCGTTTCATTTTGGTAGATGCTGCTTATGCCTGTACTGCAATCAGGCTAGGAGACAAACGTGTTGTTTATTTACAAGAAACTGTTGAATGTTAAGGTGTTGTAATCAAAATTACTTTTTATCTTTTAAAATTCTCCTCCCCAGATCATTAAATTTACCAACTAAAATCTTCAGGTTTTTATTTAAAGAAACCCATAAACTGAAGTAAGCACTTCCAAAAGTAAAACAGAGGCACAACGGCTGTGAGTTTGGACCACTTGTCCAGTGAAAGAGCGAGGTCACTGGCTATGACACGGTCAAAAATGATAGTCAGAGAGGTAGTATCTTTTATGTAATTCATTAACTTTTTTTTATGGCCCTAAGTATTGTTATTTTGTGCCAAATATCTGACAACAATTCTTATGAAGGCTTATTACCCACCATACTTCTAGTCTCAGCTGTTATTCTTTTGGTTCTCTGAGGATGTTCATTTGTCAGATGGCATTTATTTTCTTGAAAACATTGACATCTACATAATATTGATAAGTGAGACCCATTGTCTCCTTCTTTATCCCCCAGCATTTGTACGTGTGCAACTCAAAAACACACTGCAAAGACCTGAGATGTCAAGTATAAACAGATCGTAACATTATTTTGCATTTCATCTTAAAAATAAAGATTTTACTAAGAAATGGAATCGGGATTAACATGAAATTGAATGAAAGGCTTAATTTATTATAAAGTCAACAAGAAAAGTATTATAAAATTTTATTTACTCACTGTATGTGATCTCTGAACTGTAACCCCTTCCCAAGTGATCAGTGAAAATACTGAAGATGACCAGACAAACAAGGGCCAATCATCCAGTAACTACTAAAAGTATTCTTCAAAAGTAATATACAACAAATCAACACAAGAAGTCAGTTCAACCATAAGGGGGAAGGTCTTTCACATTCAGATACCAAGAGGAGAAAATGCATGTTTTCTGAAATCATGCAGGCTTGAACCAAAATTTGAAATCTACAGTGCAAAATCTTGAGCTATCACCATGACTATAAACAAGGTGATAACTGCCACACCTTTTACTTTTTTTTAAAATGTATGGATCTTTTTAAGTATACATAATAAACAATGAAGTTACATTAGGTGTTCCATATTGATAAATATATGTATTTGTGAAATACATACATTTTCCACAACCAGTATAAGGTATACAAAGATTATAAACAGAATCCACAAGCCTCATTATCTGCCAAAAAAAACGATACAGTTGCTCCTCAAACGAGAGACGTGAGATGTAAGAAGGAGGAAGGACCAGTTGTAGATAAAGGGTGTTTGGGAGCGATAATCGGTAGTGTGCACGCGTTCTTGAGCTCCGCTTTACGGTGCCAGTCCACTGCAGTCGTCCTTTAGATGGCGTCTCGGAGTTTGGCGAGCCTTTGAGACAGTTCATCCTTTAGACAAGAGAGAGCAAAACATTAGTGAGGGAGATGAGGATGAGACAAAAATCTCTCTACCACCCAATCTACAACTATGGTTTGAAAAAAGTTGGGATGCAAGTGATCACATTCTGTTTGTTTTCTGTTGGGCTGTATGTGATAAATCTTGAAATTACACTGCAACAAACAATCTGGTTTACGTTAAGTAACTGTATACATATTTATAGTTTATCTTTGCGAGACTGCAAAAAGATTTAAAACCAAATTTGAACATGTACCTGTTCTGCAGAGGCGACGCTGGTACCCACTGATCCTGTCTGGCCCTGAGGCAGCTCCATGTTCAGGTCCAGTCTAAACATAACCCATGTAACAACATTCAAACCTTTTAGATTAAAAATCCCATATATTTGCACACATTACACTGGAAAATACTATCTACAACACCCCTGAGCTTAATGTCTACCAAATTATTTAAAATAAGAACCACTATTTATGCTTCAATCTAAGCATTTACTCTCAGTATGCATGCCACACACCTGCCTGTGTGATTTAACAGTATTTCACAAAACATGTTGCGGCAACAAATAAAAAGCTTACCCAGCTTCATCAGCCATTTCATGCAGCAACGAATCCACTTGATTCTGAAACACACAAGACACACAGTGAGTGTGTTTGACTTTCAATCACACTGTCAGACAACAGAATAAGAGTATTCGAGCGGAGCAAAGAGATGAACCTGTGGGGTCGTGAGTGTTGTCGTGCTGCTCATGGTGTCCTCCATGTGGGCTGTCTGAACATCCAGAGTTTCAAACTGGCGTTCAAATTTATCCATAAGAGCTGAAATCTGAAAAAGAGAAAGGATAGAGACATTGTTTTATTACTGAAAGGAATTTGTTATCTAATGTTAGGATGATTACATTGCTTTAGCTAAAAAGGGAATGTGGATGACAGTATTAACTGCTGTGTAAATGGCCCCCTACCTTTTCCAGATTCATTGACTTCAGTACAGAATCCATGCCTTTCACCACTCCAGACATGGATTTTGTGACCTGAGAAATAAAAGCACCATTACTGGCATAGAAACCAAAATGACACCAAACGAGCTGTAACTGAGTAGCAGCAGTATGCTGACTCAGTCTTCAATGTACCTGGTTCATCGTGACCGCAGTTTGGACTCTCGCTGCCACGGCATCAACCCGAGCGCTCATCCTCAGGTAGTTCAAAGACTGGTTCTTCTGTCTGATGGCGTTCTCTGCGTGGATCCTCGCCACCTCCATATTCCCTTTCTGGATGGCCTAAATGTGACAAAAGTCGTTCGGTAAAAATCAGCTGTGGCCTAAACCAGCCTGCAATCTTTCATAATGTGCTTATCTTCATGACTGGTTCCAGATATGCAACTTACTTTCTTGACTTTAGCCTTCTCATTTTTCTCTTCTTTGTCACATTTCTTTGAGTTTTTTTGGAGATCTTTGGCGGCAAACTTCAAATTGAAGAGATGTTCTGTATTATGTGGTTAAAGAAGAACACAGTCCAAACAAATACAACAAGAAACCTCGGATGACCAATTTCATTGCTGTGGATATGCCTTGCCTCTAGTATGTGCGGATCTTTTCACCCATGACAGCTTGGCCATCCCGGGTAAGTGCCTGCTTTGCTTAATAAGAAATTCAACCTTGGCTGGATGTTACAAATATTGTATCTTAACTGGCGTGAAATTTGAAATATTTGCTAATGTTTGTGCTATTTAAAATTTATGCAGTTACCACGACTGTACTCTTGACTGGGTCAAGAGGTAGTGTTAAATGAAGGATATGTAAACTGTATTGTACAATTTCCTAAAAATGGAGCTTATGTTTAATACAGCCTCCTTGAAGATACAGTCATGGCGCTGTGATGCATTAAAAACAGTCATGAGATTTCCTGTTTAAACTCGGAACGTAAACACATAACGTTAAGTTAGGCCCATGCCGAGTACAGTGTGTTAACCTAAACCCAGTGTTGAGGAGTAACTAGTTGTAGCGAACTTACATAGTTTAACTACAAAATAAATGCAACTGTAATCAGTTACAGTTACTGAGAGAGAATGTGTAACTACATTACACTTACTTCTGAAAATCATAATAATTACGGGGGTTACATGTGAATATTGTCTGTAAAAAACTTAGGCTACATATTGAATAACATTAGTTTTGTTGATTTGCATGTTTTGATGAGCAGGACGCCCTCTTTGGCCATTTCCAGTCAAGACAGTTTAGTAAAGTTTGATGCTATTCTGATGCTTTTGATTGGCTCTCTTGTTTTAACTTGCCACACATCTGCCATTAACAATGCCTTGTAAGTGGTTAACAGTCGAAAACATTAGTTAGAAATTTAGACAAGTAATCAACAGGTAATCAGATTCTCAGATAAGTTACATTACTTTGACAAAGTAATAGAAACAGCTACATTACTTATTACATTTTAGATAAGGTAACTACTAGTCTGTAACCTGTTACATTTCCTAAGTAACCTTCCCAACCCTGCTTACACCACGACAACATGGTTAAACTGTGAGGCACCAAGTGTCAGTTGCTGAGTATTTCCAAGTCCAACCATTAGCATTGAAGCCTTCAAGGCCCTTGCCCAGTTCTCTCCCATTTTATGACGCTTGGAATCGATGAGGTCATGTTCACGTTATTCAATAGGGCAGCACCTGAGCTACAGATGAGTATCTTGCCAATAAGTAATGTTTAAAGTTTCTATCACACACAGACCTCAGACAGTCTCGTAATGCTGTTATTTATAGTGTTTAAGCCCTCGTATTGACGTTAACGTTACACCAGCCTTTCGTCCTTTTCTCACCACCGTTTGAAAAAGGATACTTTCCATGCTTGAAGGCATCTTCACGCGACTCTTCGGGTTTCCAACAACTTCACGGTCGAATTTTCACGGCGACTCCGCCAAAAAAGTAGCTAAACAACGCCAAACTTGTTAGCAAAACTTCAGCCTCTCGGGTTTCGGTGTTCTCTTTCTTCCGCACTTCCTGATGTCCTACCAAAATATGAACTACGTCAGCGTCACGTGGTAGCGGTATTCCACGTACGTCACGAGCGAGCTGCCCCCCTCCTCCTCCTCGCAAAATGTGAATGAAAAGAAAAAAAAAAACTAACCGTTAACAATAAAACACGACACCTTTAATGTTGTGCTTTGATTTACCGCGTCGTCGTTGTTCGGTGAGTCCGCACAGTCGGATGACAGCGACTGTGGCGTTGTTTCGACGGAGTAGTGGGCGGTGAACGCGGCTGATTGATGATTAGATTTACGGTGTGGATCACGGCGGGGAGAGAGGATGACTCACTCCGTCTGATGTGATGTTCACCCCGCAACAGCTCGGCAGTGCGGTGGCACGCCGGTAGTTCAGCCTGACACATCGGCGTGCTCCACCAATAAACGCGAAAACTTTATCAAACTATTAAGATGCGTTTGGGTGGCACCGAGATAGCTTGCTGGTTGCAAACTTGAGTGGTTGTCACTTCGTAGTTGGGGGGAGACCGAGCGTCGTGATTTACCGTAAATTTCGTGACGCCTGATTGCCATGGAAACAGAGCTCCTGCGTTGAGGGGGAAACTGTCCGTGTTAACTTCAGCATCAACCTCTCCAACGGGGTCGGACAAACCTGTTGGATATCTCAGTATTTTTTATTTCTTGTCTTGTTGCTGTGGCTTTCTCTCGGTTTTAAATTTGACCACAAACAAGGTAAGTTTTTTTTATTTTTATTTTTTTTTTAAATTGTGCTTCTGTTCTGTTCTCGTTCCGGGAAAACGCAGTCAGCGTTACTGCTCTTTAAATGCCCAGTTTCAGCCAAAATATTTCTTAACGTTAAGCTGGCTGTCAACTTGTAATCTGCATTTATGTGACAAGTAGAAATGCAGCCTGAGATCAAATAGAGGCTGGACTCATTTGGAACTAAGTGATGATTTAGTGAGTTGATCCATGGGCAACATTTTTGAGTTCAGAGGACAGCATGGAGCATTAATGGCTCTAGAGAGACAGCAAAGAACAAAAGTGGCCTGTGCGTGAGAATAGTGTTTGAAAATGTCCACCAAAATACATGCATCGAGATCACGACAGTCTGCTGAATATTATAGTATGTATTTTTGCTTTAATTCACTAAGCAGGCTTACTGCCTCAATATTGAATGAATTTCACAGCCCTGAACGCCACCATAAGTGGTGCATTTTGTGTCGTTTGTGCGCACAGGGAAAGAATCCAGGAGAGGCGACGAGTGATGCTTCATTCAGGGGCTGTATGACTCATATAGCCTAAGTCTTATCTATAAAGAAGCCAAGTGGCAGGAGAGCAGTCCTGCTGCAGGACCGAGCTGATGTAACCCCGGAGATTCACTAGAGGCTGCTGTGGGCCATGCTTCCGTGTGCCCCGAGTCACTTCCACTGAGCGCATTTACACTGATGACCGACAAGTACAAACACAGCAGGCTGCAGGTGTAGCTCGTCTGCCCCCCCCCACTGTGCACTCAACAGATGATCAAGTGCTGTTCCCAGCATGTCACGTGACCGGGCCAGTTTAAAAACAATGCAAATTTTCACTAATGCACGCTTAACTTTACTCATTCTGTCATTTAACAGCATTTTGCACAAGTCTGTCATAACTTAATAGGAACTCTCAAAATAAGTGAGTGTAATTATTGACTTATTATCTTTGGTGATACAGAAATGCAGTAAGCTGAGTATTCCTATTTTTACATTGTGGCCCTGTGGATGTAGCCTACACACTCCACTGTTGTGAAATTCCTCTTTCTGAATGATTTATCCCACAAAAAATCTAATGAGAACTGTCTGAGTTTTACCTCCTTCTTCTCCTATTTAGAAATGTATATTTAGATGTTGACATAATTTCATCAGCAATGCAAAAATATACCCCAAAGCGGATAATTAAAATAATTTTATAACAAGCTCAGATATTTTATTGCACACAGTAACAGGGGATGATGGGAACATTCATCTTTCAAAACACCCCGAGGATCCTGAAGTGATCCCTGAACCCCGATGTTGTCATAACGGCAGCTAAAAAGCATGAGGATCCTTTAAAGCTGCGAGCAGCAGACTGAAAATCGGACATTCGCCTCAGCAGTGAGTCAGTCATGGGCACATTAATGATGACGTACATGTTTCCTTTTCAAATAAAATGTTTTCAAATTATAACAACAGGAAGAGGAACAAGTGCATTATTAAGCAATGACATGCTGTTTTTTAATAACATTAGAGTATAGCAGCAGTTTTATCTGCCCTGTTTGGTACGACAAGCTTGGATTCAGCACTCCTGCTTCAGTGAATGAGAGCTTATATGTACAGGTTTAGTAGAAACAGACAAGCCAAGCCCGTCTCTGTATAGATCTGTCAGTTAGATTGTCCCTGCAGCTAACAGCCAGTGAATGACAGACAGGTGAGTCACCTGCGACGAGCAGATGGACATATTATCATGGAAGAATTCCAACATGACATCTACTGAATGTTTATCTCACATGACCAACAAGTGAATTTACGCCAGAGACAACAGGTGACCTTTATAATACTGCTGAAATGTATCAAAATCGCTGTCAGAAAACCTCACAATGCATTGTGGGAAGGGCTGTAAAGTAGACAGATTTTATCTCATACAGCTCAACCAGTCACGGCTTTCAAACTTGTCCCCTACATTAAGCAAATATCTGTTACCATGACAACTATTTGGTGATTATTTGTTATAGGAATAGATAGATAGACTTGTTGAATTACACGGTACAAGTGCACAAAGTAGTTCAGCATGGGAAAATTAAATTATTTACAGTGAGCGCATGGCTGGTGTTTCATGTTCAAGCACTTCAGACGCCATTCAGTTGATGATGCTGTTGCCACCTAGTGGTAGCACACCATAATCATACACTTCCTCAGTCCTCTGAGCTCTCTTGTGCGTGCTCCTTTCAGGGTTGTTCCGATACAGATACCAGTATCGGAAAGGCCTCTTATACTGCTCACAAGTCTAAGAACGGATACCACATAATTTATTTATAAGAAATGGGACCCTGCTTCTTCCCACAGCTTCCATACACCTAAATGCAACTTTGCTTATTTTTACTGCACAAGAAGCTGATAAACAGAAATGGCAAGCAGCTTAAAATATCATCTATACAGGGTTATTAGTACACAGCTGTCAAAAAATAATATTGATGTCTTTTTTGAAAGACTGGTTCTTGATCGGTTCTCATAAATGGCCAATACACAAAGTTCAGGTTTCGGAATTGCTATTAGGAAGAAAAAATGGTGTTGGATCATCTGTAGTCGGAGCAGTGGTAATAAATCAAGTCTGTGTTACGTGCAGCACACGCTGCAGTCCGAGAGAAATGAGGGTGAAAAATTCTCTCCTCGGCACAGTTTCTATTTGTTTGACTGCACTTGTGCGCAAAAGAGAAAATGCAAATTCTTTGAAGACGTAAACTTCAAAGCAAGTAAGAGAGTGAACAATCTTCTCAAGTATAAGAATGTTGACAAGGTGCTGGGATGATGCACAGTCAAAATGTAAGATTTTTTTTTGTGCATTTGAAAAGGGAATACTGGACACAAAACAGAAAGGCAAGGCTAGCAGGTTATATGATCCTAAGAAAAAAAAAAAAACACATTTTAGATTGTAGTTTGTTTTTTTCCCTGTTGTACCACTTCCATCTTTCATTGGTCCTTATGTTGCACATGAGACATTAGCCATATTGTGATACAAATGTCGGATCTGTTTTGAAGGTAAGATGATGGAGCTTCAGACGGAGAAAAGGTTCCACAACCTGACCCTCGAGCAAATCCAAGCTCTGGACAAGGTCTTGACGGAGGTAATCCCCATCCATGGACGAGGGAATTTTCCAACACTGCAGGTGAGAGCGAAAGACATCATTCGCGTTGTGAAGGATCGGCTGGTCGAAAGAGACATCCAGGTGAAAGATATACGGCTTAATGGTGCAACTGCTAGCCACGTCCTGGTGAGGGATAACGGCCTCGGCTATAGAGACCTGGACATCATTTTTGGAGTGGAGCTGCCCAGGCAGGAGGACCTCCAGGTGATTAAGGAGGTGGTGCTGGGCAGCCTGCGAGACCTCCTCCCTTGTGGAGTTAACAGACGGAAGATCACCTGCCTGACAATGAAAGAGGCCTATGTGCAAAAGATTGTGAAAGTCTTCAATGAGCATGACAGATGGAGCCTCATCTCGCTGTCTAACAACAGAGCTAAAACTGTGGGGCTCAGATTCGTTAGTTCCCTTCGAAGACAGTTCGAGTTCAGCGTGGACTCCTTCCAAATAATATTAGATCGCATGCTGGAGTCTTACTGGGAGACCGAAAGGAAACAAGGAGGAGAGTTGGCTTTGAATGCTGGGAATTTGGCTAAAAGAGACAATGAGGATGAACACAAAGAGCGAGAGCAATCGAGCATTCCCCCGGGTGTTGAAGCAGATATTGAAAAAGATTCAGCGATGGCAACCAGTGGAGAAAGCGCGTGCCAGGATGAGGCAGTTTCTGTGCTTGAGAAAGAGCTTTCACATGCAGAGGCAGAGCATGTCGATGGAAGCAGTGAGGCACAGGAGGTATCAGAACCAGTGAGCATTACCGTACAGCAGGAGGAAGAGGAAGTGGAGGGCATAGAGGATGTTCACTCAGAGGAGGACATTGTGTTTGAGCTATGTGATGAAAATAGTAAAGAGAAAGGAAAGTTTCACAGTGATTATCCTTTAGTTTCATCCCCTAAAAGTTTATTTACAGATGTCAGGGATCCACTGATGACACATGCAAGTTTAAAGCTACAGAGTAATGAAGAGCTGTCTGGCTCACAACATCTGCCAGCATCTGTAATGCATACAGAAAAGTCCACTCCAGAGGAAAAAGAACATTGTGAGGAAATAAAGTTCAAAGTAGACTCTGTAATCCGCAGGACTGAAAATACCTCAAGCCCACAAGAGTCACATCTCGAGTTTTCCTTTCCTCCTCCTGCTAAGAAAACCTGCAGCACATCACAGGACATTGTGCCAGATTATTGCCCCTCACCAAAACTGCAAAGAAAAATGTCACGGAACATGATCAGGAAGCCAGAGAAATGGTCTTTACTGAATGATTTGTCAGATCTTACAACACAACTGTTTCCACCCATTGAAATTCCTAAACCGCTTCAGCCAAAGTCCCCTTCACAGGACACAAATGTTTCGACCTCCGAGCCAGAGATCTTAGAGACCCTTACAGTCCCCTCATGCAGTCAGGTTCAGGACGGGACTGGCCTGAATGAGACGACAGAACAAAGTGTTAAGCCAAAACGCTTGAAGAAGCCTCCTGATTCAGACACTCAGAGCCACACATGTGCAGCTGAGGTACCCTCACAGCCTCATATCAGCGAGCAAACACCTGGGCTGGTAGACACTGTCCCAGAAAGCTGCGAGGCAAGCTCATGGGCTGGGGCAGCAGAGAAGCCCACCATCACTGTGGAAGCAGAGTGCATGTATGGAGACTTTGAGCAAGCGATGGACCACCTCCGCCACCGCCTCATCGCCACCCACAACCCAGAGGAGATCCGAGGTGGGGGGCTGCTGAAATACAGCGACCTGCTGGTGAGAAACTTCAGACCAGCCAGCGAGACAGAGATCAAGTCCTTGGAGAGATACATGTGCTCCCGCTTCTTCATCGACTTCCCTGACGTGAGTGAGCAGCAGCGGAAGATCGAGGCCTACTTGCAGTGCCATTTCATCGGCAACGAGGAGGCGAGCAAGTACGACTACCTGATGACCCTGCGGCGCGTGATAGATGAAAGCACGGTGTGCTTGATGGGACACGAGAGGAGGCAGACGCTCAACATGATCACAGTCCTGGCTCTGAGGGTGCTGGGCGAGCAGAACGCCATCCCCAACACGGCCAACGTCACCTGTTTTTATCAGCCGGCTCCATACATGTCAGAGCCGATTTACAGCAGCTACTTCATCACCCAGGCTCAGCCACCGCTTGTCTACCACCCCTACCCTCTACACGTCCACATGCAGACTGGCCTGGTGTAGCTACAGTGACATGCCCACAGGGAGGCATGCAGGCTGCTTTCAGCATGGTGCTCTGCACGCAGAGGCACGAATGCAAGTTTTATCAACAACAGGCAACCACGGGTGCAGTGTTGTTTAACGCTTTGAAATCCCTCCTGCTTATGACATGAGCGATGATGAAAGTTCAGAACTGAAAGGGGGTTTGGAGGCAAAGCATGTCACCCTTTCGAGAAAAAACACTTTTGAAAAGGAAAGAAAAAGCCCAGAGCGTACTTTTCAGACAGCTTCTTGGAGAGGATTTCGCTGAAGTGAAGGGACATTGTTTGTGGCTGTTTCAGCTCAGTTTGGGTGAGGTCTATACTGGTCACCTCCCCTGTTGAGGAGAACATTGTGATGTGATAATTCTCTATGGCTAGACGATCAACTTCTCTAATATTTAAAAACATTATCTATGAAACACAAAATCTCAATTTGGTTAAAGTTTAAGTAATGATAAATTCTTACTGTTTCTGAGGGGCTAAAACCCCATGTAACTGTTTTGTGAATCATCAGTCTCTGTAGAGTAGATTTCAACACCTGTTTATTCACTGTATAGAAACAGGACGCCATTAGATAAAAGTAGCTGTGGTATTTCCATGATATTGTAAGTTCTGTGTTGGTGAATGTAAACCATTAATTTCAAAGGTAGAAACAAGAGATTCAAGTTTCAGTTCCATTAGGGACTTTAAGAAAACATTTGAGGTGATGAGGGGAGCTGAACTGCGTGTTTTACTTTGTAAAAAAAAAAGCAAGGCCCCGGAAAATTTCTCTAAACATGAAATATGCATGAATATATAAGCAATTAAAGATCCAGCGTGTAGAAATTGGGGGGATCTGTTAGTGGAATATGGCTGTAATGGAATCTAATATTAAAGTATGTTTTCAGTGGTGTATAATCTCCTGAAAGAAGGAATTGTTGAGTTTTCATTATCTTAGAATGAGCCTTTATATCTACATAGGGAGCAGGTCTGCTTCCCCAGAGTCTGCCATGTGTCCACAGTAGCCCATAATGGACAAAACAAACACTGACTCTAAAGGACATTCACCTTTTTCTCCAGCTTCCTAGCTGCCATAGTTGCTCCTACATGCTCAAGGCCAATTTATGCTTAGTCGCTCGACACATTTGATCAGCTTCGCTCAACAAAAATGACAAAATTTCAACAAAAAAAGGGTCGCTTGACACTTTGATTTAATGTTGCGTGCCTGGAGACTTGGGTTCTGTCGCAGACATCGCCATATTTTGTCGTGTAATGAGACTGGATAGTGTTAATGGCGCTATGGTGATAGTTTTAACTGAACTTCCTAGTTGATATTCTATCATTTTTGTCAAATATGGTTACCATGGAGACCACTAAAACCTTTTCCAAAGCATAAACTGAAAATGTTTCGCTACTGTGTCATCCTGTCCAGCGACACTTATCAAATGTGTCGAGGGACGAAGCATAAATAAAACTTTAAAAGAAAGCAAGCGGAAGAATTTTAAGTTTGTTGCAGTCTACAACTTCACCACTAGATGGCGCTAAACCATACACACTGGTTCTATAAGATTAAGCGGCTCTACTTCATTGGGACTCTGTGGGTCTGGTTTGATCTGATTTGATTGATAGTTGCTTGGCAACAACTGACATCCCCTTTTTCCAGCAAGGAAAGCGATGACAAAAACAGATAAACAAAAATCTCTCATGTGAAATGACTCCAGCTGGACAACGCTGCCCAAACATCCTGAAGGACTCCATAAGTCTTAATAAACAGCTGATTGAAAAAAATGTTTTCAGGGCCTTTAATTATTTTATTTGAATGTTAAAAGTGTATTTATGTAACTAATGGCTTAACACTAATGAAAGGCTTAAAATCAAATCGGAAAGAGGAAAAAATACCACCATGCCCTCCCTTTTTTTGACCCTCTTTCCTGCCCTAACAATTTTCACACAGTCCCTCAGAATAGGGATTGAGATTAAGAAATGCCCCTCATCGTAGAGAGTACTGGTCATGCTTTTGCATTGGAATAATATTTTGCTTAGTGTTCAAAGTTATAAACCAGGAACTGTGGCCATATCTCCCTGAATTCAGCCTGTTAGAGAAACACAAGGATTTACCTTGGCACGACCCGGCTTGTCTTGTTTTCAGTGCAGAGGAGAATTATTGTCTATCTACAGTGAACAGCTGAAAATGCAGTGAGCATGTTGAATTCTGTTTTTCCATTTCCATCTTCCGCAGGCTGCGTGTATTATCTGGTGACACTTGTTTGTCGTAGTGGACGTGGTGAATGTCAGTTCTGTCGGGGTTTTGCCTGCCATTGTGAGAAAAAATGTTACTGCACTTTTAAATTATTCAAGCAGTCTTCGATGCTGCAGCCAGCAGTTATTGCACTCTATCCCTGTGTGTTTGTTCCTTGTGTATGCGTAGCTACAGTACATGTACTCGGTATTTAAAAAAAATTTTAAGCACAGGTTAGGACATGTGGGCTGTTCACAGTGATTCGGAGACTGAAGCACAATGTTAATGCACATAGCAGTTGTTGAATAATAAAGGTGTTTCTGACATGCTTGTGAAATCTCCAACTAAATACTGACGACACCTGAAATATTGTGTGCAGTAGTGCCCTATGTAGCTGTAAAGTGATGTATCTATCTTGAGATATTTGGGTATGTTGTGTGTATCGTTAAGGAACTGTTTCACCAGTAGAGAAATTGAAATATCCCTGTTAGGATGTCTAGTTGCTCAGATTGTTGTGTTATTGTGTTAATAAATATAACACAACCTCTCTTTGTCTGGAGTCTTATATTGTTATCCACTGTTATACACTGTTTTTTTTTTTTTTCATAAAGCTGCAAGATCAGTGGTTTGTATATGAGGTGGGACAAGATATAAATACCTTATTGATATTCTGGTGCCAGATATAGATATTTCAAATAAAACATGCAGGCGCTCTGAACAGATTTCCCAGCCAATTTAACCTCCAGAGTTACAACATCATGACATATAATTCAATTTTTCAGCTTTCCGGAAGTTTTTGCCAGTTTATGGTGTGCAGTCTGTGTGTGTGTGTGTGTGTGTGTGTAAAAGAGGCACTAAGGTAAGACTCTATTGACTTTTTGGTCCTTTCTTTTCATCCCAGTTCTGACATTCTGTAAAACTAACATTACAATGCAGTGAATAAATACATAATTCCTGCTTTTTTTTGCCTTTGAGGAGTTCTGTTTCATCTTTGTATATCAGAGATGATTGTCTTACATGCACTGAGTAACGCAGGATTGCTGTATTGTGATACCTCGTTAGTGTGTTCAACTTATTGTGACAGCATCACATGAGTTACTCGGAGATACAACTCCTATTTGTGCACCTGTTTTCGGTTTAATTCTGGTGTATTTTCACATCCTCAGCATTACCATTAGCAACCCAGGTATTAACAGATTTTGCCCTCTGATCAAATGTAGTTTGTTGGTGCAAAGGCATCGTCATTGGCATGCTAAGTGCACAAACAGTTTTACATGCATTTACCAGTGGCAGAGAAAAACACTGTGGAAACTGGAGATTAGTATGCAGCTATTTGTACACATGCATGACATAAGATGATAGAGATGGCACTATTAAAAGTATTCATTCATCTTAAATTTGATGTCATTTTAAGGAAATCATGCTTTAAACATTACCAATCATTTTTTGCTATTATCAGCACTGGAGATTTCAAATAAAGTGGTTCACATTTTCACTATTTATAACTGCGGTCATCTTTCTTTCTCATTTGTTCCTGACACCAACATGTAGGTGTGACACATTTAACATCCTTTAAAGTGACCTTTATGCATTGATCCCTTTTAATTCCCATGATCCTTCAGCACCTCTGCAGTTTCTAGGTGTGGCAGAGCATGGTGCGTCACAGCTCAACCTTGTTTGTTCCTCGTCTGACTCACCCCAGCTTTCAGTGCATTAATGCACTTAGGCAGTTGCAAACAGTGCAGTCAGGTTTTACAACTGTCGATCACAGTCGACAGACAATCCGAGCGTTCTATAACTTGTGAATCTTTGCCTTCGGTGCATGTTTACGACCCTACAATCATGAAGACTACCGATGACTCATTGGCACTGCTGGTGAACAGCCCTTGAAGCTTGTGCTGCAGAAATCATGAAACAATCACAGAACGAGAACGCGATCTTTTTAAAGAGCAAACCACGACCGACAAAATCATTTTGAGAAATTCAATTTTTTATTAATGAAAACACATATAATCAAAACATTGTGTATAAAAGACATGTCACATATTCCACCTACAGTAGAATTTTAATGTTGTATTTGTCATCAACTAATCTGATGCTCGAGGCGAGACTAAGAGCCATCTACTGTATGAAAATAAAATTCTAAAATATGAATCTTAGTCTTCTCACACTCAACCAGAATAATTTCTAGACGCCAGTTAATGCTGTTGCTCGGAGCACCCTTTAGATTTGTGTTTTATCTCTGAGAACCCGATGCCTACCAAACTCTTCAACCTCCCCACCCCACCCCCCCCCAAAAAAGAAAACAATAACCTCTGAGGCCTCTCTCTGATGTCGGCGACCACTCCGAGGCAGTGCGAAGAGGAGGTGGTTTTGAATTAGAGCACCCAGAGTCAGCTTTCCCTGTTTCCTCTGACTGACTCAAATGATTTACCCACCAAGGACTGCACAAGCACATTACTGATGTGACAAAACAGGATGCATCCATTCAGATGCAATTTCACGAGAGGATCTGAGAGACACGTGCAAAAATCACTCGTTAGAAAACTGCAGAAAAACTAGACAGTGATTCTGATTGTAGTATTTTATGGAAAAAGCTGTTATTTGTGCAGCTGATCTACTCGAAAATCCGTAGGTGGTTAGAAACAAGAGGGGAAAAATGGCACAACATACTCAACAAAGGGATGATCGATGATTGCTACCTTTTATTTCATTCCATTAGAAAGTATGGTTGCCAATCAGATGAGACCTTCAGGTTGGTCATACACTGGCTGACTTTTTACTTTTTGAAACTTAAAAAAAAAAAAAGAAAAAAAAAAGATTTAATTTATGTGTGCTGCCACAGTTTAAACATTCTAAAACAAAAACCATGAGCGGTTTCATCTTATTTCTCTTTCTCTAATATCTTATTACTCAGCTGCCATGTGGAGTAGATAAATGTGCAAATACTTCCTTTTCCTCATTACTATTAATGTACGAAATAGCCTAAGTAGCCCAAGTGTAATATCATTGAAAAATAAATATTTATGTGGAAGAGAGCAGGCCAGCGACCTCTTGCTTTTGCACATGCTGGGTGGAGGAGGTGTGATGGAAGCAACCATGAACAGATGCAGGTCCAACCCATCAGGGAGTAAAACAGTGCAAATGCAAACAAGATGCAGTGGCTTTTTTTTTTACCCAAGACATTAAAAAGAAGAAAGAAAAAAAAAAATCACCTTTAACTTTAAAAAACTAAGTCCCCAATTCTAACCAAATACCAGAATCGAACAGCTGAAAAACAGTCACCACCACCAAAAGGGAAGCAGGGAAAACATTTAACATTCACAGGCCAAAGACGTGGAAAAAGTCCAAAGCGGGTCTGTAGGAGCTGGGATGTTACTATGATGCTGAACTCTACTGACTGCAGTCACTCTGATTCCTTAGTGTGGCGAGTGCCCACACTCCCCTCGTCTCGACTCCAGCCACAGATCACACGCACAATCCGACTGACGTGAGCTTTTAAAACTAAGGCTTGTGGTTGAGAGGAAAGACCGAGTGCCAAAAGAGTTGACATCAGTAACCTTGAGTGATATTTCACACACTTCACGGTGGTTTGGGAGTGAACTAGCGACCACTAGCATAAGTAGTTTTGTTAAATGACTCGTCAACAGAAATCAACAAAACAAATAAAAGATGAGCACCATTTTTTTGGCATCTCCGCATCCATCTTTGGTGACCAGGAGTAAGAAGAGTTGTCGGAGGGACGAGAGGAGTAGAAAGGAGGAGATAGTGTTTAATACTGGACGTGAAACACACAGAACCACGAGGAGAAGAGCAGCGCCGTGTGTTGAGGGCTCCTCCAGCGGGCGGTAAGGCTGAGGTGAGTTAGTCCAGTTGGAGAGGGTCCATGTTGAACAGTAGCTCTAGTGACCAGGGAGGGAAACTCCTTGGCAACACATCATGAGGACCAGCTATCAGTTTGAGAGTCATAAGCAGTCTCAGATAAAAAGAAAATCATTTATATATATATTTATATTATATATACACTTTTACAAAAAGAAAGAAAAAAATCCCTGAAGTATTTCTCACGTTAAACAGTTTTTTTTTTTATTGAGGTTTAAGAAGGGACGACGTGTCAGTGACTCCAGCCCATGAGGTGGCTGACACGGGCTTTCTCAGTCATGCGCCGTACCCGTCCTGAGCGGGACATACCCAGGTTGAGGGGGTCTTCCTTCGACCCATGGCCGTCATCCTCCGAGTCGTCCCTGTACCGAACTGTCCTGCGGCCCTGGTTGCGCGTGTTGACCCGCCGTGATTTGCACTGTCTGCTTCTCTGACTGCTAGCTGTGGTGGTCGCTGCAGCCCCTTGCTGCACCTCATCAGAGCTGTCCTCATCCTCATCCTCCTCCTCCTCCTCTTCCTCCTCCTCCTCGGGTTCCTCCTCCTCGGGTTCCTCCTCCTCCGGCTCCTCCTCTTCCTCTTCATCCTCCTCCTCTCCTGCACCCTCTTCATGTCTTACATCCACCGGCTGATGTTGCTGTTCCTCCTCCTCCTCCTCCTCTTCTTCCTCTTCTTCATCCTCATCCTCGTCATCATCATCCTCCTCCTCTACAGGCTGCTGCACTCGTGCTCTTTTAGGTCTCTGTGCTGCGTCCTCGCCTCCTTTGTGTCTCCTTTTCCCTGAGGCCGCCACCTTGCCCTTAGCTGAGAGGCGGACTGACAGGCAGGGGGCTTTGCTGTAGTCGTGATCTCCCCCTTCCACGTACTTCTCCATCTCAGAATCAGAGCTGTCCTCACTGTCCGACGATGAAGAGGAAGACGAAGATGATGAGGTGGAGGAGGACTCTGATGAGGAGCTATTGGAACCGGACCCCTCCTCCTCGTCGTCGTCAGACTGCATTGCTTCTTGCCTGTGCTGCTGTCTGGAGCCGTTACTTAGATGCAAGTTATGCTGGTGTCCTGAACGCAACACAAGAGGATCATGGTTCATTTCTGAGCCAAAACTTAATAATCACATTACAATGAATAGTGCTGATCGTTGCTGGTATTCTTACCTGACTTTTTCACTGGAGTTGCTCTGCTGCGGGTCAGCCGATGCGGCCCTTCACTTCTGCTCTCACTGCTCGTCCCTGAACTTGGGGAAGAAGGCTGCATGTCCTCTTCCTCTGCTACACTGCTGCTTTGCTGAGCTAAAGCAACAACACGTGGATAATTGCTAAACTGCACTGCAGTCAAATTGGTTTTCACAGCAAATTAGCAGTAAAATGACTTATATTTGATCTGGAGTAATTAGAGGATGCCTGAAAATTGGACGTGTAAATAATGTTAGCTACAACATGCTGAATTTAAATATATGTCAAAACTGTACAAGCAGCAAACAGCAGTAAAACGCATAATTTGATGCTTTTAAAAGAGGAGATACTCATCGGCTGTCCACAGCTGAAATCCCTATAAGCAATCTGCCCATGTAACACTGGTGGCAGAAAAACTGCAGCAATCTAATTTACTTGAATGGAGAACAGTGCACAGTGCCGAGGGCTTCGGCAAAAAATAACTTTTGTGTTACAGCTACCGGTGAAGAATTTTGTTTACTTCCAAACACTGATACCAACAGATATATAATGAGATTTGCAAT
Organism: Naso annulatus; assembly: GCA_029783625.1. Lineage (NCBI taxonomy): Eukaryota > Metazoa > Chordata > Actinopteri > Acanthuriformes > Acanthuridae > Naso > Naso annulatus. Next base: position 8,790,479 of record JAPZDX010000006.1, on the reverse strand, counting down.
GATATTGTCACCTTAGCAGTATTTGTCTTAATGATGTCAGAGTTATTTTTTTCTTGAACTGTGGTGATGTGTTCTTGTATTTTAGTACTGTGATTAAATTTTGTGTTGGATGTCGGGTGCTTCTTTGGTTTTGTTTTTTTTTGTCTTTTGACATCTTGTGACCATGTTGGAATTTAGTGTTTTCATTTAACATGTTATCCTTTGGCTTTTTTGCTCATATGTGTCTGTTAAGCCATAAAATCAATCAATTAATCAAAAGTGCAGTCATACCGTGATATGGTCTCTGAGAACGATTCTTGGTTGAGGTCTGGGATTTTTTTGGCTTTGACACCTTCCCTGACTTGTGCTTCCCTTTAGAGCTGGACATGTATGGAAACAAAGAAGAAAAAGAAAAATCAATTAAATTACATTAACAGCAGGGCGCCTGCAACTTTTCTCAGCTTAAAGTAAAACTCTGAAATAACTTTTGTCTCAACAGAAATCTCATTTAAGATAAAACAAACATTTTCAGTGTCTCTAACACTGAGTGTCAACTGTAAAACGGGACTCCAGTTTAAAGTAGCATGTGGGATATTTTCAGAATTTACAGGAATGAAAAAGATTTTGGAAGATGTGGATTGCAGAGCCAATCTCAGTACCTGGAGGATGGACTGATAGGCGGGGAGCTGCCTCCGTTGTGCAATCTGCTCCTGTAGCTGAGTCTCTGACGCGCCCGCCGCTCATTCTGGATGGCAGACTTGTAGTCGGAGATGACGGGGATGATGTTTTTTTCAAAGAAGGCTGACAGGCTGAGGGTCATGGAGTAGATCTAGACAAAAACAAAGTCGTACTTTGTCAGACTGTGCTCAGCTAAAGTCGTGGAGCTTTTTTTAATCCCAGGGCTGTTGCTTCACCTGTGATTTCTTGTTAGGCGTGTATGCTTTGGAGTTGCTGAAAATGAGCCGTATGTCTTTGGCAAACTCCATCGGGTTTTCGTAATTCCCTCCCACCAGCGTCTCTGACACTGTCCCCAGGTCCATGGGAGTGTCAATAATGTCTCGATAGTCCTGAATGAAACAAAGAGAACAGAAATGTTCACCTACTTGTACAGCTATGGGACACATTTCTTATTTCACTTTAGGTGTCGCATGTGACAGTCGTTCCAGGTTGTTTTACCGGATACTCAAAGAGGTCCACGGGCTGTCTGAACGGTTCTGAATCCGGCGAAGCGATCATTCGACGCAGAAGCTCTCGACAATGACCTCGCCACGCTTTCACATCCAAAACCACACCACGCATCTTATTTGCGTTGGCTCCCTGGCGGAGAGAAAAATAAATGATGTAAGACTGGAGCATCTGCAGATCATTTCGAATCTGTAACGGCTTGTGATTGTTTGCTGTGGTCCCTCTTACTCGATGTCCTGAAGATGTTCCTGGAGTGTCAGAGTCTACATCCAAGTCAGCCTGCAGAGAAACACGTACAAACTCGTGTTATTAT
>JAPZDX010000006.1:8745840-8757049 GCA_029783625.1 Naso annulatus | reverse complement strand
TTGTGTCATAAGATTACAATTACGCCTACATTCCTTTTGAAATCTCGTCTGTTTTGTGTGGGAAGTCTTTGCCCACGGTCATGGCTTCCTTGGATGACGGATGCTGTTCCCGGTACCGGTCAAGTATGTCGCCATAATGTTGCTTGCTCTGAGATGACTCCCAGTCTACATCTGTTGTGCAGAATAACAACTTCACCTCTTTGTCTGTCCACGAGAAGAAATCTCTGGTCTTGCTTGTAGCCGTCGCTTCTTGCTCTCGTACAATGAGGTGACCACCTGAGCAATGCTTCCTGTTTACACTGGTAGAGCATGCTCAGTGTACCTGAGTGGTCATGTGACATGCTTTTTAAGGCGCATTAGTATGGATGGAGATTAGAGCTGCAGTGGTGCTAAACAGCTCCTATGGATGAGGATCTTTTTTGTTTTAAGACTGACTTAAATTAAAGTTAAGCAATGTGGATGTAGCCTGGGTTTGTGGTCCATACTGCACCCTCGTTTGCTCGCAGCTGCTGGAAATGCAAAAGCCGGTGTATTCCTAATTGCTGTTTCTGGAACAGGATAAATAGGGAGGGTTGTTTCGAGAAGGGCATCTGACGTAAAAAAAAAAGCCTATGCCAAATCAAATATGCTGATCATAAAATCCGATTTCCATGCCAGGTCGATAGGAGCTTGGTTTCTAGTAACACGGAAACAGATGATCGGCTGTGGTGACCCCTAAAGGAGAGCAAATGAAAGAAGCCTTTATAAGTTGACTTGTTTTGGCCTTAGCCTAACAATTTTATTCTTTATAAGTTGCAGATGTTCCTGTATTCCTTAACTATTTAGAGGTTTTATGCTAAGTCATGCTAAAATAATTAGCAAATGCCAGCATTTGCTAACTACAACACAGCACTAAGTATAGCTTAGGCTGATGGAAATGTCACGATTAGGATCGCTTTAACCTCATTTAAGTACTTAACCAAAAAAAATATATATATATATATATTGAATTTGAATTTGCACATTCCATTGTGTATCAATGAATAGCAATAGTAACAGTTTATACTAATAGAGACAACAATATCTGCACTTAATTTCATGGCAGTCCATCCAGTCAGGGTTGTTGTGACATTTCAGTCATAACCACAAATGTCATGGTGGTGCTAGATGAAAAGATAATGGAAGTTAATTGGATACACAGTTATCAGAATCACACAGAAAACACTGCCATCTTTTTCATGCCACCATGGTGGCGTGAAATACATTTGTCTAATCATTGTAAACAGCAAAGTGTAGCTGCCATAGAGCAGAACGTCCCATCCTTGCAAAATAACAGGTTTTAGATTTGCTTGATCGGCTCTGAGGAAGTTATTTGCAGATATGGACACCTATTTTGGTGGGATGGTGGGATGTCTTTGTGATGTAAAATGTTTATGTGAGAGCTCATTACTTTTCTCTGGCAGGCTGGATGTCATGCATGCATTATTGGAGCTGGCAGTAAAAAGAATTTAGAGGGAACACAAAAACTAGAAAGAGACGATGGAAACATGTTTTAGAACTTTTGATAGGGAATGCTCTGATGTATGACTCTAGTGAAAAAAGGCCACAGTCACTTCAGATCTTTTGTCTCTCTTGTCCTTTCTGTATCCTTTGGTGTAAAGCAATCAGACGAGTCTTGTGTTTAACACTTTTAGCTCTTGTAAACTTCAGAACTTTTATGTTGGCTTCTGGTTTTCAAGATACGATAGCAATTTGAACCAAGTCAGATCTCGCTTTCTCACTTCTTCCTTCATGCACCCATAAATTTGATGATTAAGGCTGTGTTGTGTTTAAAAGATGGTACACAAAAAAAAAAAATGCACAAAAGTTTTGCTTGCTTTTAGAGTTTCACAGTATTCGAGACCCACTTATTTATTTTTTTAATAAACACACTTTGAAATCTGCTTAGTGGTTCAGGATAGAGTCAAAGAAGATTACAGATGTTATTTTCCCTATCCCAACTGTTCTGCACATCTTTGGCATTTTACAGTAAAATCAATTTTGCGGTCAGCTCTCGATCTCGTTCTTTCCGCATTCAGATGTGAATTTGTGTTGATCAAAAAAAAAAAAGAAAAAGGGAATGTTCTCCAGTGCTGGAGAAATTTTCTGATAATAACTGAGTCCTCAAGAAACAATTAGAGTACTATATAATCCAATAGTTTTTAATGTCATTGTGAGCGTATCAGTTGTAGCTAAATGAAAACAAAAAGGCAAACACTGGCTTTACATGACAAATATATATTTTTTCTTGTATGTTTTAGTGTCAGTAATAAAAAAATATTGTTGCTTGGCCTGGCAGCGAGCAAAATATAAATAAATAAATATTAGTAGAGGTACAGAATAATCTAAAAACTGAAACATGTGCTACGCAAAACCCTGCCAAGTAACAACACACATGGATTAAAAATGATGCCTGTTATTTGCGTGGAAGCAGCATTTAACACAACAAGCATGGCTTTCCTATGAGACCGCACACAAGGACGCACTGAGTGTCGATTTGATTGAGCCCAAGAGTCCCTGCTGACACTTGAGTGTTAATAATAACACTTTTGACAGTAATTGAAGACTTATTGATACATTCATGAACAATAATTCCTTATTTCTCGTGTACCGAAGAGGCAGTAACACAACTCCAGGTGGTGATTGAAATATTTTTTATTTCCGGCCTCTGTTTACACTGGCTGACGGCAGTGTGTCTGTTTTTGGGTTGAGTCACCCCTTCCGGTTGTGTTTTGTGCTACTTACAGTTTTTTCTACCACTTGGTGGTCACTTTGTGTCACTGGTGGTTTGGCTGCCATGCATGGACTTCACCCATCTCTGTCTAACCAACTCGGTGTCTGCCATCCACCTGCCTTTCATGTCTTTTGGACCTGAGAGAAACTGGAACAACAGTGTGATCACACAGTGGGAGCTCCGCACAGAAAGGGCGAACACTGGAAATTGAATTTGGCCAGTGTGGCGGGGGGGCTCTGTGGTGCCTGATGGCCCCTGCTGTGTCGGTCTAGCTTAACTGTAACACGCTTTAATGTTTTAAATGTGCAGCAGTGGAGCAGTGGTTTTCTGCCCTCTGTGATTTAGCATTTTTTTTTATGAGCACCAAAAAAATATTCGAGTCTGCTTTAATGTCCTCATAAGAAGTTTTTGCTTGCTTGGTGAAAAGTTCAGCGCTAGCTGTCGTAGATGGTTTGGAAGAGATGCCACAAACTCTTTACTGTTGTGGATGATGAGTGGAGAGACAGTGGAAATACAAACTGCGCTATATGCCAAGATTCAAGGTTCCACTGAGCGTAAACATGTGGCCATCCTGTTGACGGAGGAGGTATAAGTCACTGGAGGACCAGAGAGACCGGCCGTGCCACTGTGGCTCCATGCCTCTCAGGCTGGTTAGAATGGCATCGCACTGGTACCACATCTGAAGCCGGAGCAGTCATTGAAATCTGGACTACCACAACATCTGCCCTTTGAATTTAGCTCTAAGAAAGTGTGACTCATTACATGGAGATGGCCATTGAGACAAGTGGTCTCCAAATGTAGCGTTGCTGCAACTCTTTCTCAGGCTCATGGATGTCTTCAGGGAAATTCTGATTATAAAATGTCAAATATTGAGGTGGCTGGCAGAGACAGAGGCAATCATTTGGTTGGCTTTGACTTGACTAAAGCGATTCAACGCATCCATGGGAACATAAGCATATAAAACACAAGACAAAGAATTTTGTGTCCCCTTTGTGCCTCATTTAGAACTGTACACACAATATGTATTTTGCTATATCGCATCTTTGAACTTGCAAATTGCATCTTGCAAAATGTTCAAAGAGACAGTTTGTACTCACTGGCCCACACTTGCCCTGTCCACTATGAGCAGCTCGATTTGTGTAATTGGGAACAATTCACTTCTGATTTTCTGGTGTCAAAGGCAGACTTGTCAAAGCATTTGATACTCATGTGCTCTGTTGTCTGTACTCTTCACTCACATGACAACTGGTCATTATCACAAGACTGTTCATTATAAGAGAAACGTATCCATTCAACCTGAACATCCTGTATATAAAGCAAAGGACAATTTGAGATTATAGTTTAAGAGAGGGCATGTTCAAATTAGGAGCTAGAAGTGTCCTAACAGCACTGAGGCTTAGTCAAAATGAAAGACCCTGACAACCACAAATTTTTTTTATCAGTTTTTCAGAAATCACTAAGTCAATACAGGCCAGAGGGGAAAAAAACATTTAGTGTGATTATCATGATAAAAAACAACACAGCAGCTCGTGTCCTGCAGTATCGGCGTCACAAGAGTCGTGGTATGAACGGTAACAGTGACGTTCTCGGTCTGACTCAGACTCTTGACCATTTTTGCAGATCAACCTTCATGCTCAGCACTTTTTAGACGGGTTGGTGGCGTGGTCCTATGGTTAGCCAAGCACATCTGTTAGGCTACCCACCACTTTGGTAAGCGCTAGACTATCTGAATAACTGTTAATTAATGGACTTGCAATTAACTTTTTTCATTCATCTGTCATTCTTGGTCCTCAAAGAACTGGATTTTTTCCTCTGTTGCATAAATGAATGATCTAAATAGCTAAATAGCTTGTTATGAAATTTGGCGCATGCGTTCTTGTTCCCCTCAGAATGAGTTGTAGTCCCTTTGGTTTTTCACCTATCACCAACATCAAGTCAAAATTTAAATTTGTTCTTCATGATAAAAGTCCGTCATAAATACTGACATTCTCATCAACCTCTGCTAGATCGTACTTCTGCTGCAGTTTAGGCTGTTTTTACTACTAATGAGCAAATGTTAGCTTGCTAACACAGTTGACAAAGACAGCAAATAACACTTAAATTACTTAAAATTAATATTATGGCTGTCAAGCTGTTGTTCTTTTGTCTTATTGATGCCAGTGTCAGTCTAAAAGTGCATTTGCGCGGCTGTGCCCAGTGATGTATGCTACCTCCAGGGTCGATGGGGGTCCCCAGTTTCTGGCACTGTTATTTTGGGGGTTGCAGGCTGAAAAGCTCAGGAACCCCTGGACTAGTGTATCAGTGTCCATTTGTTTGGGTAAAAATCACACTGGACTTTAAAAAAAACAGTCAGCTCTCCTAGATCAGAATTGCTTCTTTTCAGATTTTGTTCTTTAATCAGCAAAAACACCTTCAAAAACACACTGAGGATCGTCTTAAGAGAACATAATATTTAACATCTTTCATCTACCTAATGAAAATAACCCAGAGCAGCTAAATTAAAGTTATGTCCAAAACAGTAGTAATAATATATTTTATTTACTGAGCACTTTAAACGGCACTCAAAGACAGCTCATAGTTTAAATAATCACAGAAAACATCTCACGAACAATAACACACAAGAGTATTCACACAATAAGAGCAGTTCTGGAAAGGTTAGCTGTGGTTGGTGATTTTAACGTGGAGCGATCGGTGCAGACTCAGTTGTGATCTGCAGAGAGAACTCCAGAGGGAGGGGTCAGCCGTGGAGCCGTGTCGCTCTGGGTCAGGGCTTTGGTTCTGAGTGGTGGAGACAGCAGGTTTTGAGGAGCCGAGGCTGACGAAAGGAAGGTTCTGAAGGACGAGGTTGATGCGGTCACGGCAGCAGGAGCGGCCGACCAGTCGAGCAGCAGACTTCTGAATGCACTGGAATTTGTTTAGGACTTTGGATGATGTGCCATAAAGAATGCTGTTGCTTCACTTCTGGCATGTGATGAAGGCATGGATCAAAGTTTTTGGCAGTGCAGAAGTAGAGCGATGGGCGGAGACGATCTATGTTTTTCAGGTGAAAAAGGCAGTTCTGGCGATTTGATTGACAGACAGTCTGAAGGAGGGTTAAGTAGTGAGTTCCCGGCCGTGGTCACTTAAGACAAAATCAAATTCAAGTCCTTACTATTACAGTTGTTGGCTCTATGGACTCAATGGAGGCTGTAAAATTAGATTAACTATGTCAGGGATAACGCAGGCTACTGATAATTATAGCAATAACAAACTGATAGGGTTGTGTCAGAGTCTAAAGTTTCACCTCATTATCTCATGATAGTGTCTTAAGTCAAAAGCTAATCTTAAACGCTCACTTTCAGTCGGATTAATATGTTAAAAGTTCCCAACTCTCTAAATGTCTGTCTGCATATGAGTTCATTTGTGTAAATAGTTGACGGATGCAAAACATTTGGAGCTGGTCCATCATGAGCCCTTGAAATTAGTCATGCAGCAGACTGCTGACCCACATTTGGGACTTCAGCAGAGGGAAAAGGCAACCAGGAAGTTGTTAAAAAAAAGAAAGAAACACAACAACATAGGAAGTGGGGAAGTACTTGAGGGGAAAAAACAAAAGCCTTCAGCTTCTTTTTTTTTGTTTATGGTTGCGGTGTCATCCTTTCGTATGACCCGGACTGTTCTTCTCTCTTCCAGACTTAAAACAAATGATTTTATAAACTTACAAACAGGGTCAGACAGGCTAATCTGCTCTGTCTTGCTGGCAGGGAGGAGACACCACTCACCCTTTACCCCCTTTACATGCGAATAGCCTTTACACTGTGGACTGACAGAACCTGATGGCCAGACCTATTCGGTTAATGTACATTTATGTTTTTTCTGTCTGGATAAATATAGATCTAGCCTGACAGATGAAAGGCTTCTGTGCTTCCACGGCCAAGTGGTATTAGGCTACACTTTAAACCATACACATCTCCACACCCAGAGGAAACTGTGTCAGAGACAAATATCACACACAGGATCCTTCTCCCTTTTGCAGAACTCAATTTGACGTTTAGTGTGGCGCTACTATGCATTAAGCACGTGTTAAAGATTACAATCCGCCTCCTCCTCCTGGTCACTACAGGTTTCTTTCGGCTGTGTGCTTATGCTGCTGCCGTCGTTAGCCGAGTATTGAGCTACCAGCTGACCTACTTTCTCTGCTCTCAGCCACTCGGTCCTGTTTACAAGCCACTGCCAGCGGAGGATGTGGAGTACGGTGCCTGGAAAATAGACCGACTCAGCCTGCAACTAGCAAACACCGCAAATGAGAAGATTCGCTCGTGTGCTGTTGATAAATTAGGACTGCCGCGGCCACCGACGGCTCACCGGCGATTAATAACAGCACGTTATTAACTTAGGCGTTGTTATGCAATTTAACGCTTTCGGGGCTCTCGCCTGGTCAGTCAGACGCTGGTAGTTGCGCTCAGCTGCTATGCTGTAGTTTGTTTTTCTTGAGAAAATGACAAGAGTGGCTAAAGTTAAGTGTGGATCTGTAATTCTGCTGGAGACCCGTTGTCAAGGTACGTGAGATTTAATTTAAGCTTTCAGTTTTGCGTCACTCTTGACAGACGAGCGCAAAGCGCCGCCGTAGCGCTGCCGCCCGTTTACACTGTTTGTAACATCAAAGTTCACGAGAGGCCTCTTTCTAAACGACGGTCGCGGTGGTCGACCGCATGATTAGACCTCTTTCAAGACCAAGTTCATCATTTTCTCAGAGAGCCAGACTGTGTAGGCTGGAGGATACGGGAGTGTGTGTGAGCAGCGTTACATATACTCAGCGCTCTTGAATGCTGCTTACATGTTTTCGGCTCTCAGTCATCAAGTGCCCTGGTTACAAGGTTGAAATAACCTATTTTTTTTTTCCCCCGTTGCACCGCCGCTGATGACATGCATGGAGAAACACTTGGGGGATTTTCGTCATTGTCTCATCTAAGACGTCAGATAGCAAAATGTTAAATGTCACTGAGAAGGAAATGATTAAATAATTTTCTCAGCGGACTTAGGTCAAGCTGATATTACCCAACCTGGCAGCATTAAGTCTCCTGGAGTTCACATTTCTCTGACTGACCCATTGTTTTCCCCTTCACATGGCATTTTGCGCTTCTCATTTGCAGTTGACATGGTTTACTTATGGAGAGAGGGAGAGATTTCCACCATTTGAGCTTGAGATGGAGTGTGGCAGAATTACTTATTTACATAGTACATAGAGGGAAGTCAAAGGGTCATTGAGTGCACTCATTGCACTTCCCACTGTTTTTCATTAGGTGTGTGACCAATAGAGGTGCTTCTTGTTTCCGTCTCACTGAAGCGGGGGCTTTACACACACACACACACAGCAGACATTACAACAAAAAACTGACCCAGGAAACTAGCAGAGGTCCAGCAGATACATTCGTGAGCACAGACATGTTGGATATTTGCCACTTTATATTTAATTAGAATATGTTTCCGAGAATTGGAAGTAATGAATTAAGGGGTTGTTTTGTTCTGATGTGATTTCAGGTTATATACAGCCCTAAGCTGAACCAACCAGACCTAGATACATGTCAAAGCAAACCTTTCCAGATTGACTGAAACTAAGCTTGTCCAGGCCCAGTTAATGTTTACCTGACAGCTTGAGCTGTCGGCTCAAAACCAGATGCAGGTTGAGGTGGTCAGGCAATGTAAACTTTTGCACAAGCAGACGGTAGCAGTCACTCCCCCAGACTCAACGGCTGAATTAGCAGGGAGCTTAAACTCATCTATCAGCACAGGAGCAGCAAAAACACTGTGAGCTCTCTGGCTGGAGTACCGTAGTATTTTGTCAGGATATGTTAGCATGAGGAGGAAGGACCCTATTAAAGTTCCTGTCTCCATGATTAGCAGTGTACTTATTGTAGTAATGAAGCGAAATGATTTTTGCCAGCAGTTTCAAGTAAGCAAACTTTACAAGTTAAAAATAATGGACTTATGGATTGTTGCTCTCAGTCAACAACAAAACTTTGGGATGATTAACATTTACATAATTGTGAGCTTCAGTCTTTGAACTTCATTGTCCAGGTCTTTGCTTATGTTTATTTTATTTATTTATTTTACCAGTAGATTTGTACTTAAGTGCCATTATAGCACAATGTTTATTATTATTATTTACTTATAATAAATTATTTATAATTTATAAATAAATTATATTATTTAGAAATTATTTATAACCAATTATTTATAACCTTCTCAGTTTTAGGCATGCATTATTTGGAAGCACAACAGATATATATATAAATATGTTTTTGTATACAGTTTAGCTTATGACCTAAAGTAGTTTTTGTGCATTTATATAGTTTTGATGTAGAGACATGAGTGCAGACAAGTATTTTCCGATATGTCAGGCTGAGCCGGTGAAACTGGCCGAGTATCAAGTTTTTTTTTTTTTACCAGCGTCATATCAGTGATATGTGTATGCTATACTAATAAATAAAAACCAGGAGCGAGTGCGGTCATTAAGAATTTTATGTCGATAAATATTGTGATAAAGATCTGAATGTCAATTGAAAAAGTGTTTATGGACTTGCATTTTTTTTTTTTTTTTTTGGCCGATCCAGCAGATTAAACACCAGACAAATGTAGTTGCTTCATCACACTGATGCACTAAATCCATTTTCCCATAAAGCTGTCCTGCTTCTTGATTTGCAACATATCCCATAATAGCCTAATATGCCCAGAGATATTGCAGGAATAGCCAAAATCTCTGACGGCTGATAAATTTATTTAGTCTTACCCAAAGAAAAAAAAATCTCTAGTTGAATTATTTATAAACTGGGCTCTTGTAGATGCAGGGTTATTGTGCACGTCCTAATTCTAACTCCTGTGTTGCAGAATAAATCAAAGGTTTTGTAATTACACAGCTCCTGCCCTGCATGATACAGATCAACAGCACAGGTTTTCTTTTGGTATTTGGGCTTTCTGTAGATTAAAGATAAACTGCACTGCATGACTACTATCTATGCTGAAACATTCCGAAGTGTTACGAGGTCCGGGCTTTGCTCTTATCTACTTCAATAAAATGCTCAGCATGGACATCAGATAAAATGCACACATGTACATGCCGTCAGTAGAGTCAAGTGTTACTTGTGTCTCTAATAAATCACATTTGTCGTAAAAATGATCACAATTGCAATCCTTACATACTGAAGCTGACAGGTTTGCCAACCACTCCTTAATCATTGGTGCCAAACAGGTATTTTGTCTTTGACAGCTACGGGGGAAATCTCTGCAGTCAACATCTGTCATCTCTGCTCAGGCATTTACAAGCCATCATTATTGTAAGTTATTATCGTATAACTTACTGATGGAGTCATATAAAACCTGTTTGTTGAAAAGCTACGTATAATCCATCATTAACCGAGAGCCACCCACAGGTGTTGATAATCCGTAAGTGAGGCTCTGTTGGATAACATGATGAGTGATGTTGCATTAACTCAGATACCTTCAATTTCCATTAGCAATATGACAAGCAGCTAGCATTTTCAAAGACTTGCACCTGTTTGTTTGAAGGGAGCAAAGGCTTTTTCAGAGGCCCTCTCTTACACTGGAGGTGTCACCAGCTCATTTTGGTCTCGCCAAAGCAATCAGTGCTTTTTAATAATGGCATTAAATTGACTGGTAGTAACTTTTAAATTCTGCTGGATGTGCAGGTGTATTACACGGGATGCAAACGATGTATACGTTAATCCTGTTCGCCTCAGGAAACCTTGCGAGTACAATGAAATAAATACACAAACGCATAGCATTATATATCCAATAACACGCTACAGGGTGAGGGGTGAGGTGTGAGGTGTGAGGTTCAGGTGTGGTAGCAGGTGTTTTTTCACCATTAAACTTTAAAATGAAACCTACACTCTTTCAAGGAAAAAAAACAACAACAACAACTGTTATTCTCACGTTGGATTTCCTCGCCGCGATAACAAAGGGTAAAAGTCTCCAATCCTTCCACAGCTTGTTTACGTACACTTTGGTCATGAATTTGAACTTCAGTGTACTGACTTGACTGTTGTGAGTTCAGGTTGCTAGTCAAAGGCTTTAAATACCCAAGGGCACAAGTACAACTAGACTCTGCTGTTTTTTAGCTGTTAACCTTGCAAGGTGTGGTTTAACCTCAATACATTCAAAGAATGCAGGCTGATATGTGAGGTGTCCGTTTACACAGCTCTGCAGAGTGGAGACGTATATGCGTTAAAGCTGCATATAGTGAATGTTGATGCACCTAAAGTTGCACATGTTTTATTTAGTTTTCCATGTAGACTTTTTTTGCACATTAAGCTAAATTAAATTGTTAGTATTAATCAATTATGTAAGTATTGTTTTTAATGTTGCATGTCTTTTTTGGAGTAAGGAGGTGTATGTCTCATGCTGTAACACTGTCATCTGTACAAACAGCAGTTTGGCAGTGAGAGCAGACAGGACTGC
>JAPZDX010000006.1:8699263-8710012 GCA_029783625.1 Naso annulatus | reverse complement strand
TGATAAAGTTCCTGGACATTTTGTGTTTTTCCAGTTATCAGCTGGGCTTTGTTACCCAACTGACATGTAGGCTATCTTTCACAGAAAGTCATTTTTGATATGTCCACACAAAGTAGCAATAAGGTTAGAGGAGTGACAGGATAACTGCATTTTTATAAAGTGATTTCTAGATGTTCAACTGACCAAAATGCTTTACAACACATGTCAACATTCACTCATTTACACACTAACAGCAGGTGGTTTCTGTAGTTTCTGCCAAGATGCTTATTAGGAACTCAGACACGCACACTGACACAGCAATCAAAGAGCCATCGGTGAGCAATTCAGGATTCTATAACTCACCCAAGGACAGTTTAACATGCAGACTGGTGTCTGGAATTGAACCACCAACCTATGTCAGCATGAACTGAACACGACCCTTTGGGATGTCATAGTGTAACAAACCTACAGTGGACTGAACACAGTTGAAATCAAGGCTTTTCATTGTTATGTCACAGTGGAATAAACACATCCAATTATAATGTCACAGTTAACGGAACGTATCTAATCGTGCTGTCACATTTAAATGAGCAAATCCTATTATTGTTGAACATTTAACTAAACAAATCCTGTGACATCAAAGTTGGATTTGTTTGTTACACTGCAGCGTACAGATTACTTATAATGAACCATTGAGTTGGTCTAAGTGTGAGTTTCCAACTGAACTTCAAAAAAATAAAATCCAGCTATTTCATCTCTTAAATCACAGGTTTGTTTTTGGTTTACGTAACACTCAGTTTAAGTTAATATAATATCAATATTTAATAGGAGCTATAAGAGCAACAAAAGAAAGAACAGAAAGTGTTTTGTCTTTAACAAGACAACAAACTTTCCTAGCTTTTAATTTCATTAATTTACATGTCTTTTTACAGTTAGATATAAATTTTCTCCAGCTGCATATAGTATACATCTGTCCGTGTAGTTGAATGCTGATAAATGTAGTTAAGCTCATTACAGTAGGTATTAGTTTATTGGAGTAATCACAAACTAGAATTTAACACTCAGGCAAACCTTTTATTGGCTGTTACATTGAACAACATCGCCTTTCCCTTAAGCTGGTACATTAAAAAAACAAACAAACAAAAAAAATCTTGTTATTTTGATTTTTTTTGTAATCTCCTTTTTCATTTTAAGCTTCTATTCTCCTGCAAGTAATGTGGTATTAAGTATTTTAAACCAGCAGGTGCCAGTGGAGCCAGCAGGGGGCAACAAATGGATTAATAAACATGGAGGAGGACTCAAAGGGCTCCAACATGAGAGAGCTCAATGCATTAACTTGAAGCAAGAAAGTGCATGCAAATAAACAAAACACAAGCAAACTAACAGAACATGACAACACAAACCGAGTACAAAAACACACGTCAAAATCAGGCGAACCGAACACAGAGAGGAGCCGCATGCTGTGATATGAGTGACATGAACTCTCGCTGCCTTGAACAATCTGGACCCCTGCTGTTCAAATTAAGTTATTGCAAACCAACCTCACCATACAGGAAGGTTCTCTACTAACTTTCTTACACAGTATTTTCAGTCCAGGTTTGTGGTAGGAAATCTTAATTCTTACAATTACATTTAACATGCAATTTAATATTCCTATTTTAACTTAGAGGCAGCATCTCAGGGAGGAACCTTTCCTTTCCCAACAGGTCCTTAAAAAATGCGTTTTGAGTTTTCAGTGGAAGAGGGGTTATATGGGTTTAATAGTTATTCAGTTTCCTGACCACTGGCTATTCTTTGCCCCAACTTCCTGGCAAGTGAATCATCATATGGCACTCTCAATTCCTTCAGTGAAGCATAAATAATCCATTTAACTCTGGCAGTATTGGATTTGACAGGCTGAATGGAGTTCAATCATGTGTCATGTTTAGTATAAATTTCCACCAGTAGAAGTGACAAAATATTATCATCTGCACAGCGTAAATCTCCTGTTTTTTTGTGCAGTTTTACAGTTTACATTTATAAGTCAAGTAGCATCTTTAGAAAGTTTCTTTGGAATTGAAGTTTTCCAAGCCTTACATGTGAAAATGAAATAGGCCAAAGTGAGCAGAAATTTATTTTACAGGTCTGTTTTGAAGACCTATCAGATGGTATTTATAGGGGTACTATTAGTGTTAACATGACATTTTTGAGTCATTGGAAATTTCACCAGTGAGGCAGTTTCCAGAGGAATGGTAAGTGTTAAGAAACCTTTAGACACTAATAACTGAAGGGATACATACAGTCATTTATTTGCAGTGGTGTTGTAGAGACTGTGTGCTGATACGGGACTGCTTTATTTCTTTCACTGCAGTGCAGGTACAAAAGGCTCTTTTAGCTCTGTTTCTTAAATATTAAATCTGTTTGGTCTTGAAGATATCAAGTACAAAACTATTACTATGCCATTCAGGTAACGTGAAGGATTCAGACCAATGCAGCCAAAAGATTTTCCAACTGGATGGTATAGAAGGTAAAGACAAAAATGTGAACAAAAGAAAATACATAAAGTAGGTTAATAAGCTGTCACAAGAAAATTGCTGTCATAGTGTTCTTTTAGCTGAAATTTAAAAAGGAAATTGTGAAATAAAAGGAAAATTAAAAATAAAAATTGCACTTTTTAAGTCTTAGAAATCCCTCATTCACATGCTTGCATTTTTTATTCGCCTCCATTGTGCTGCTGCTCTTTATGATGCCTGTGTGCATGTTATATTTCATTTAATCATTCAGTGATCTAGCCTGTCTATTATGTAGTTTCTACCCTTCTCCGTTATCTCCCTTATAATGTGAGACTAACATTTTGTTGAGTGACAGAATGAATTATGTCTGTTGAATTAGGCTATTTTAAGAAATGAAGGCTTGAGAGAAAAAAGAAACAAGTTTCACATTTACTAAAGATGAAAAATATAGTCTACTGTTAATGGATATAAATAAACCAGTTAATTAGTAGTTTTTTCCCCCCAATTTCATTCATGAAAAATAGCTGAATGTCATAGGACCGCCCCTCTCGTCAGAAACTACAATCCCAGAATGCCTTGCAGCTTTGGCAGCATTTCTTGTCGACGTGGGAAGGGAGGGATTCGGACACAAACAAATGTCCACGGGTTTGGTTTGATGTGGGGCCACGTTCCAGCTAACCGTGACATGTCAGGTGGATTTGATAGCAAACTCCAGGACGTTTGAAACATGTGGCTCAAACCTGAAGAGATTCTGCTGAAAAACGCGTTTAAATTGTGGGTCACCGAGGAGGATAATGAGTACTTCGTACTGCAAAGGAGACGAGGGTACGGAGAAGGTGGAGGCGGTTTGACAGGTAACGTTAACGGTTTGTTAACTTGCGCCTCCTCGCACGTGAAGGGCAGCTGCTGCTGCTACTGCTGCTTCGTCCTCGGCGAAACCACACTGAGAAATTAACTGAATTAAGTTTTTAACGGGTTAATTTGCCATACGTTTGCGTAGCCAACCAGCTGTCTGCCATGTATAGGGCGGGTGCCTTTATAGCCAACTCGTCTACAGTAAAAAACCTTCGTAGCAACAGGTTTAAGCCAAGTGTCAACAAAAACACAAGAGTTAGATAAAGTACTGGACAGCTAGTTTCCTGTTTGACACGCCAGTCAGCAAAAGCGAAGGTCTGTGTGCCTGTAGTACGTATTTATGTACTTCATTCGGTTTGTGCCTGTATAGAGTTGGCAAGGAGGTTACATGGAGAAAAAGTGTCCACAGTTAATTTCATTTCCTTCCTGCGCCTGTGGTTAAGTTACAGGATGTGCTTGCGCCTAAAAAACTTTGAGCCACTGTTGTGTCACATTCAGACTTTAGTCAGATTAGCAGCCGACAAATTAAGGCTTAAATTCATGGAAATTTTGGGAGCAGCTAAGCGGCCGTCTGCCCCCGGGAAGTTCACTCAGTTTATGGGAATTTGCAGCACCTTCGCCCCGAGGCTAGAAATACAAAACGTCATTGCAGTGTCAGGAGCTGCTGCTCCCTGCCAATAAATGGGTCAGCAACTGTGGGGACAGTGATGCTTAGTTGTGTTGTCACAATTTAGGTTACATCAAAATTTGCTAAAATGAGATGTCATATTTTTTTAGCGTGGAGAGAAAACGCTGACAGTTGTTTTTGCAGACTATGGTTGCAACTAATGGTTGTTTTCATTATTGATTGATCTGTCAATTATTGCCACGAGTCCAAAACCCAGAAGTTATTGAATTTTCAATGATTTAAATTGATAAGGGCAACAAATCCTTACCTTTGAGAATTCAAAACAAGTTCATGTTAGACCTTGATACTTACTGTTGGATTTCTTATCAATACGATTTAACTGCAAAAATAACATATACTCCAAAAATACCTCTAAACACATATTGATTAGGACTTCTTTCATGTCTTGAGGGAAGGAGGAGATCTGTCTGGATTCCTGTGCTGCACCGCATGTGGAAAAATTTGATTTGTTTCATTAATTCATATTGATTTTATATCTTGATTTTGTATTCAGCTGTCTGATTCATTGTTTGTATCACTTCCTTATTATACGCCAAATCACCTCTGAGGGACGATAACTCCCCTGAACATATTTTGTTCTTCCAGTTTCAGGAAAGAGTGTTGCAAGCTCAAAGTAACTGGCTTAAGTGTTAAAAGCTGTCTTTTTAAAAGCAATGTGTGTAAACTCATAAAAATAGTGACACTGTTATTTAGTTTGTGATTTAGACACACCTGTTGTGCAAGTGTAACTTCGTGATCTTCTTTTTTAAGAGTGCATGAAAGTAGTGCTTGTAATTACGCAGATGATTGTACCCTACAGTTTCTAGCCACATGCAGCAGTGTGACAGCCGTAAGGTAATTAACAGATACGTAATGATAATGAACAGTGTTGTAGCTAAAGACCGAAGGACTGATGTCTCCTCTGGTTGGATTAATGGTAGTGGAGGTTAACTACCACCTGATTATACATAGCTTGCCGCTCTTGAAGCCCTCTGCAGCACGAGAGCCTTTTACGTCTAGAATCTTTTATGCCTTTAAGTCTGTGCTCACATGTGTGATGTGTTTCTACACCGATGAGAACATAAATAATGTGAACTGTGTTTGTTGCTGCACTGGCAGAACATGTGGAGAGCTGATCCACGTTCAGAGGGCAGGCCAGTGTAATGCTGATGATGCAGTGCATGAATGCGGTTTCACTGTGACCTTGTTAATTATTCACGGAGGGCATGTCAGAGAGAAGAAGTAAAGGTAACAGATTTTGCTCTTTTTAGTTGTGCGGCTCTGATACGGACTTGAATGATTTTTCATTTCACTGGCAGGATGAGTCCAAAGGGAAAGTCTGCGATTGAAGTATAAGTAAAATATAAATGGAATGCAATTTTAATGCACCGACTAAAAGTAAACTGTTGCTGAATTAGAGGTTATTAACGATTCCTGATGCTGTCAGCTGGTGGTTTATCAGTTAATAGTACATTAAACAAATGTGGTAAAGAAAGGTTGTTTATTTGTTTATATATAGAATATAAATCTGACATTAATCTTTAAGGTTTTCAAAGGCATCACATGGCTGAAGGGTCATTTGTGACGGTTAAAAATATCAACGTGCTGTATGTTGCAGGCCTCCTTGTAGGAACTCTGGATACTGTGCTGGACTCCACATCCAAAGTGGCTCCTTTCCGCATTCTGCACCACACACCAGACTCACAAGTGTATTGGTCAATAGCATGTGGTATGTTGCTGCATTTTTCATCCTATTCTGGCAAACATTTCAATAGTGCTGCTGTCAGTTGGGTAGCTAGAAGATATTGCCTATGAATGTAACATGTTGAATGTGTATAAAAACAGTCACTGTTGATGTATTGAGGTCCAGCAAAATTCAGGCATATTTACAATAAAGCCAACATTCCCAAAACAAGGTTAAAGTTAAATGATTGAGAGGAAAAACCGACATACATATGATATTTAATATGATTTTTTTGTCATTTCTTTCACTCATGTTGTTGGCTCAGGTGTCACCAAAGAGGAGATTGTGCAGCACTGGGATTGGCTGCAGCAGAACATCATGAGGACGCTCTCTGTGTTTGATTCCAGTGAAGACGTCACCAGCTTTGTACAGGGCAAGATTAGAGTAAGAACATATGAAAATCTTTTTGTCTCTCTGATCTCTCAGCAGTGCTGTAATCTTGAGCTATAAAATATTAATGTTCATGTTAAACCTGACTGTCTGTACTTAAAACCTGCTTATTTGGACTCATTTTATGGCCTCGTAGCTCTTTGCATAAAGCAACACCTTTTAGATTACACACTCTCACTTTCCTCTTTGTTGATGTAAAGATATTGATTCAAAGAGCTTTAAGGTAGATGATGCATTGTTCTATTTTCATCCTCAGTCTGCAGTAACCCTTGATGTTTCATGTGTTAGGGTCTCATCGCTGAGGAAGGAAAGACGTCCCTGGTGCTGGAGGAAGATCCTGAGAAGTTCCGAGAAGCACTTCTGAGGTTCGAGAAGTGGTTTGAGCTGCCACCGGAGGAAAAGCTGGTCACGTACTACTCCTGCAGCTACTGGAAAGGCAAAGTACCCTGCCAGGGCTGGCTCTACCTCAGCACGAACTTCTTGTGCTTCTACTCATACCTGCTGGGAGCTGAGGGTAAGTCATTTCTGTCCTCTTTGTTCTGAAAGTGTTGAGTGGTGGTAACAAAGACTGTGGCAGCTCCTAATAGCCACTGTTGTGGGTGTTTATAGCTTGAAAGGAACATTCTTTGAACATTTTTGCATTAAGAAAGGAGCTCTAGTTAATGACAGCTTCCATTATTGTTAAAAGTCATTATACTGTAGAGGACATAGAGGAGGCAAAGCTCGGAAGCAGCGTGGATAATGGGTAACACTGATTTTCATGACAATGAGTGACATTTAGAGAATTTTCATAATGAAGCTCTAGACATTTAAATCTTTTGGAATCAGAAATTATTTATAAGAAGTGTGTTGGTACTAGGGTTGGGCAAGGACACAATCATGCTCAATAGAGATTATCGGAAGACCATCAGATCGCACGAGGGGGTGGGAGGAGTTTCGTTGCCGTACGGCAGCAAGAACTTGAAGCCAGCATTTTGTGCAGATGAAGAAAGAGGATTTTTCTGCTGCATCTGTGACAAAAAACGCAGCCGTGTGCAGCAGGCATGGGGTCAGGATTTTAATTTTAGCTGGGCCTTGCATTTACAAAGGTTAACACTGCCGGACATAGAGCTGAAAATGATTCTTGCCTGACATTTGCCTCTGTAATGCCTTGAAAGCACAGACTGTTTCTGTTGAGACAAGCTTAAAAAGTGACAGCCCAGTGCGCCCCTCTCTCTCTCATTGAAAGTCAGTCTAGCTCTCTCAGCAGACCTCCCTCTCTCTCTCTGTGTCTTTCCCCCATTCTGTGCTACAGCTCAGCCAGTATGCTATGCGAGACAGGCTTGATACAAGTTAATAGTCACGCATTACTTTTGGTTACGGGTTACGGTTTCTCACCAAGTCACAAGTTTGTGTGTTGATGCGTGGTGTGTGTCGTGTCATTTCTGCGGGAGGGTCATTCCAAAAAGGTGCTACATCACAGCATGTTCCATTAAACTTTATCTTAGGCTAATTGAATATCACCTTTCAAATCATATTCATGACATTATAGGCCTGTTCATATGGAGCGTGGAGCAAAGTTTTGGTGAGCATATGAAAAATGTAGATGCGAGGTGTCAGCCACAGAAAAGTGCCACAGTTGGCAAACTTGTTCATAAATAAGGATTTAATTCACTTGTCAAACTACTCATTAGCTGCTCTGCGCCTGGCAGATGTGTCACTCTACTAGAAACAACATCTCTAAATGCATGGGATAGGGTGCAAATTATAGAGATTATTTTTTATAACATTTAGGAAAGTAAGTTAATTAAAGGTGCCTTAATCTTTGGAAAGAGCAATCGTTATCTGTCCATTCAATCACTCATTAATAATCTGATTAGCGATCGGCAGAAGCCTAGTTGTTACTTCAGTGCATTTCATTTATTTTAGTTAGTATGAGAAATTGGATTCAGTTGGAGAAAAAGAAAACAGAATTGCACAATAGGGACAACGGTGATCCTTATCTTTAATGCTGATTTATTGGGATATCTTTGCAGTGAAACTGGTCATCTCCTGGGATGAAATCTGGAGGCTTGAGAAAACCTCAAACGTTATACTGACTGAGAGCATCCACGTCTTGGCTCACGGGGAGGATCACTACTTCTCCATGCTGCTGCACCTTAATGAAACATTTGTCATAATGGAACAGCTGGCCGATTACTCCATCAAGCGACTCTTTGATAAAGAGTCTTTCCAGAGAGAGCCAGCGCTCTATGATCCCCTGCAAATTACCAAGAGGTACTGTCTGTCTGCTACACTGCACCGCTGTACATGATCCTGTTAGTGCTGGCTGCCAACTTGAAGAACCCAAAGTAAACACAAAGTCTGACTGCAGTCAAGCAGCATTTGTGTTTGTTACATGACAATAAATATATATATATATATATGCTTTTGATTCAAGGTTGACCTGCTAGAATCATGCTTTTTAATTTGCAAATTTAACTTCTAAACATTGCAATGCAAGTTTATAATGATAACAACAATGTAGAAACTTGTCTTTAATAATATACTGTAATCTACCTGTCCTTGCTATGATTTGTATATATAGTATATTGTATGTAAAAATAACCTCATATTCCGCTGCCTAAAAGCAAGACACAGAAGGTGACATTCAGTAGAGGGGGGAAAAAAAAAAGGTTATCATGAGACCTTTGTGTGTCTGAGTTTTGAACATGATTTTCTGCTTTACTCTCCGCAGAGGCCTCGAAGCTCATGCAAAGAGCGAGCAGTTCCGGACGTTTTTCAGGCTTCCCAAAGAGGAAAACCTATTAGAGGTCCATGAAAGCTTCCTGTGGGTGCCCTTTAGCCATTTTAACACACTTGGCAAGATCTGCCTGTCTGAGAACTACCTGTGTTTTGCCAGCCAGGATGGAAGCCAATGCCATGTCATCATTCCTATGCGAGAGGTAGTGTGAAACGAACGCGACATTACTTGATTGAAGACAACACTGCCAACAGCACCTTGTATGCTAATGAATGACAGCGTCAAAAGTGACTGGTCTTCCAAATTCTTTCAGGTTGTTAATGTTGAGAAGCCAGACTCCAGCAGCAGGGCCGTAACAGTGTATGTGCGTGGCAAGAGGGCGCTGCGTTTCTCTGAGGTGCGGGACTACCAGCGGCTTGCCAGCTCGATTCGTAGCAGGTGTGGGATTAGCGCCAGCCCTCAGCACTCTGCTTCAACAGAGGTAACATGTTTAATTTTTTGTTTTACTTGTGCCGTCTCTCTCCTTACTGATTGTTCGTAGTGTTTTCTGACGTTAAAAAATGATTTATGGTTATCTCCAAGGCCATACGAGGTGAATGCCAGTCACTCATCAACCACTTTGAGGACAATCCTGAGGACGTCACACTGATGGTGGGACAGAAAGACAGCAGCAAGGCTGTAAGCACCGAGGCGCTCATGACTGTTTTCCACCCTCAGGATGTTGAAAACCTTGACCCCAAAATGGTAAATGTCAGAGTTTTATTCACATCAAACATACTGTTTGTATTCACCAGCGCTTTGTAGAAAACTGCCGCTTTCACTCAGAAAATGTGGCTTGATTTTCATGAAGTAATAAAACTGCAGGATGCGGGTGTGCAGGTGGGTGTCTAATCAATTCATGGGTTGACTTGGATAAAAATCTGTTTACAGTCAGTTTTGACAGCCCTGCACAGCAAGAACAATAACGCTGTGGTGGGTGTTATATATGTGTTTGACAGCTTAAAGAAAAGATGAAGGAACAATCTTGGAACATCCATTTCTCTGAATATGGACGTGGCACAAGTATGTTCTTCACCAGGAAGACGCGAGACCTGATTGTTCGAGGTGTTCCTGAGGCCTTGAGAGGAGAGCTGTGGATGCTGTTTTCAGGTATTCATAGCAGACATTAGTCTCAGTGGTATGTACGCTAAATGATCTGCACTGTCATGGATTTGTTGACGCAGCCTTGCATGCTTGTAAGTGTTAACACTCAAGTGCTCACTTGACATAAATAATTAAATAAGCCATGGTTGGTGTGGGATCTCATCTGTTTTTGGACTGACTGTGATTCTGCCTGCGTAGGAGCTGTGAACGACATGGCCACTCACCCCGGCTATTACACCGAGCTGGTCGAACAGTCTCTGGGCACAAGTACTCTGGCTACCGATGAGATCGAGAGAGACTTGCACCGCTCTCTGCCAGAGCACCCTGCCTTTCAGAGCGACACAGGGATCTCGGCACTACGCAGGGTCCTTACTGCATATGCATACAGGAACCCTAAAATTGGCTACTGCCAGGTACTTTCATTTCTTTAAACACATATTCATTTGGCAGAAAAGCCCAGATTGATGCTTTTAACAAACTCAGAGGTTAAAAACTGCTTATAGGCTTCAACTAAAATGCAGAGAGAGTCCTTGACCAATCACTGTATGCAGCCTGGAGTATGTTATAAAAAGATATAATGGATGTGAAAATGCACACAAAATGCAATTATCAGGAAGTGTTTAGCTATTTCGCTGTAATGGCAATTCATTATTTGCGCCACTCTCGCTAATGTACAAGATTTTCACAGTATGATAACCGTCTCAGAATATAAGAGCTTGATAGTGTCATATTATTGTAATTATTGTTATTATTATTT
>JAPZDX010000006.1:8687712-8699163 GCA_029783625.1 Naso annulatus | reverse complement strand
ACTAATAATATTGTCGCTGCTGGGAGGGAAATAATATCTCCATATTTTATCAGTTTTGTTCTTTATTTTTCATAAAACAATGCAAATGGCCACCCTACATTTGTCTTTGGGTTTAAGACACATGTAAGCATCTGACCTCATGTAAAGACACACGACCAACAGATAGAGTGTTGCCTTTTAAGAACAGGGTTTTTTATATTCTGTAATCATTTTGGATTCTGTCAGCCAGCGATGGAGCATTTTGTTATTGCTATTACACAAATTTTAGGTGTGGGAATCACTATCAAAAATAAAAAAATCTATATCCCGACATCTCTAAATACAAAAAGGATTCTATCTAATAAAAGCAAGTAAATGTCCATAATTTTTCCATGTCAAAACATTTTAAAAAATGCACACTACTGATAACATTAATGTATATAGTTAAAATGTGCACCTAAAAAGGTATTTAAAGCCAAAGAACATGTAAAAAGTAATAAGTTTTTATAGAAACTGTTACTTTCCTCTCCGTAATACACCTGGATGCTGCATGTTAATGATTATGCTAGGTGTAAAATAGTGGTGGGAACTTACAGTCGACTGGTTTCACCCTAAAACTTTTCTTTACAAACTACAGAGCTTATCTGAAAAAAAAGTGTCAAAATAAAAAATGTGAGAAACTTTAATGTCTACAAATTTTCACACAACTCCCACAATCCTCTTCTGTATGCACAGCATCTGTGTTGGCCTGGGCTACCTGTTTTCATCATGACTGTGGGAAAGCAGCAAAGAGGAGACACATTATTTTCTCTCTTTTCATGGTTCCAGTTAATGTGAAGGCAGACGTTTCCAGTCGGCGAAGCCAAGAGCATGCGGACACACAGGAATCCTCCACAGCTATAAATCCATTAAATCCCTCTCATTAGAGCACGAGCCTCATCGCTGCGAGGTGGGATGCAGAGCAGAAGCGCGTGCTGATTTTCACACCGGGTGTCGCCCTGCCCACGCGCGCACTCCTCTCCGCACCGCACTGATTACTGGGTTGCTGTGGCTCTAATTGCCTCATTTTGTTGACAACAAAAACAACATAATATCAGCACAACACATGCTAGGCTCATTTCAACACCAGTGTAACTTCAGCAGAGGTTGTCATACACAAAAATCAGATCCTTTACAAGGGTAAAAATAGTACTAACACCAAGTAAAACTACTCTGTCACGATAAAGTCCTGCCGGGAATGTGATGTGAGTAAAAGTTATAATACTAAATAGGCAGTTTATTTTTTTGGTGGCATTTGGCGTGTATATATTGGCTGCTCCACGCTACACTTCTTAGCAACTGGTGACGTCACTATGAGCTGACTGGCTATTAAAACAAGTGACGTGCGTTACATTCTAAAACGGGCAACTTGACAAGTTGAGTTGCAGATGACAACGTCAGCCATCTTGAGTAGAGCTGAGACGGAACAGATAACACCGCTGCAACTTTCTCTACGACCGTTTTGTCTCGTTGTGAATCTTTGGTTTGAACTGGCTGAAGCAAAAACAGGGAGGGGAGGGTGCATTGGAGTTGCTTCCTTAGGAGTCTCACGCTACACCTAGCTTGATCTCCAGACATTGGATACACTAGCTTTAAAGGAGTTAATTTTTTTGCACATTAAGTATCATAACAAGGATATTTCCAATCAAATACAATGTTCTACAGCATTATTATGATAAACGGTGCAGTCCCAAGAGCTGGAGCTCATTGCTGGCATCACCACTGGGTGAAAACAGCTGAAATCAACAAAGGAGCATGTGCACTTGGCCAATCTGTTGAACAATGCAACAAATGCTGGACTTAAAAGACATGACACTCGTTGAATGTGAAGTGGTGTCCTCTCATGTGCCAACACGACCTCACAAAGTTTAACACCGGCAGTTACCTGGAAACGGGTGTTTGTTTGCTTGTTTCATGAGGCCGCTGAAAGATCCGTTTTCAGGTTATATGCCGGTGTCTAACCTCTTGTTTAAGTGTCGGTACATGAGAGGACACCACAAAACATTCGGTGAATCTCACATCTTTTAAAACAAGCATTTATTGTTTTTTTCGACAGATTGGTTGAGTGCACATGCTCCTCTGTTGTTTTCAGCTGTTTTCACCCATCTGTGACGTCAACAATAAGCTTCAGCTCACAAGACTTCACTGTTCTTCATAATAGTGCTGCAGAACACCATATATGATGATAAATATTCTTATCATAAGGCTTACTGTGCAAAACAAATGAACTTCTCCTTCAAAGTGACGCATAAGAGGAAATATTTTACTATATGGGCAAATTAGATTATTATGAGTAAGTAGCACTTTACGATTGTTTGTCAAGGTGCTAATTTTCACATTCATTTACACTGTGAGGTAGTTCAAAAGAAATCATCTTAATTTCTGAGGAAAATCTTAATTTGTAAAGTGACTATAGTTGTGGAATTAATGTAATAGAGTAAAAAAGTAATATTTCCAGTATTACCCACTAGTGCAGCACAAGTATAAAGTGGAATAACAAGAAAATACCCAATTCAGTACAAATACTTCAAAATTGTACTTAAGCACTTGACAGTACATAAATCTACATTACTGAGTTGCATTCCACCACAAGTCACAGAAAGTGAAGCAGTGCTTAATAAAAGATTTGGGAAAACATCCAACCATCTATTTCTGTGCCGCAATTTCCCAACATACATTGGGGGAGAAGCCAAGAACACTGTGGACAGGTCGCCAGTCTCTGGTTACATTAAAAACGTCTACTAATATAAACAATAATTCATTTAATTCTACGATAAACACAGCAGTTATTATTATTAATTTGCTAATACTGCACTTATCCAAGAGTGGGCTACAAGACGCATTCAGGGGACCTATAACTGAAGGTATTTCTTTACAAGCAGCAGTCTTAGTAAGGTCCAATTCAGTGGAAAGCTATTTTACGGTATTATTCTATTTCATTTAATATAGTATGACACACTCTTATTTTTTATTGTTCCACTGGAAAGCGAGTGAAAAAGGAAGCTAAAATAACAAACCCCATATTTTTTGCCAGGGCAAATTTATTGCAATCCAAAACATCTAACGGGATCGCTGCTCCATTTTAAATAGGAAAAGTAAGTTGTTTCTATAATACAGTGCAGCCCGAACTTGATTTATAGGCCGTTCCATAAATCACTGTGACATTTTCAACTGTGTCAGCTGAATCCTGTTTTTCACGGTGTTCTCTACACTGTCTGTCAACAAGTGATACGTCTGTGTCAGAGGGGATTAAGACATCGGAGCCATGCGCGTTGTTTCTTCAGAAAGAATATTTGGATTTTGTTCTGCACAAGTGGAGGAGATGGAGGAGAAGAAAAATAGCGGGAGTTCACATGGAGGAGGAGGAATAACGTACATGGATGACAAAGACGTGGCACAAAGATGGAGAAGTAGGGGAGGAAAGTGAAAGGAGGAAGACAGGGAGGTGAAGGAGAGGACAGCAGGCACTCGTCAGGAGGAGAGCCGAAAGGGGAGCGGAGGCCACGGCGTGGAGAGCGAGCCCTTGTGAAAATGGAGATGTACTAAACCTTTGCTAACCTGGATCGCCCAAGATAAAATATTTATATATGCTATTGTGTGACAGCGCGCTGGGCTGAGTAGAGCCTTAATTTGTTTTCCTCCAGGGTAAATTAATTCCCTCCCCATCATCAGTGGAGTGAACCTACAGTGATTACTGCCCAGTCTCCCTCTGGTCCCTCCTGCAATAAGCTTTCGAGAGATTTTAATGGTCAAAGTCCACCTTATAATTATACTTCATCTGCTCCATAGATTTCCATAGATTAAAGGTGAAGTAGGAACACTTAAGGGAGATGAACGCTGATCCCTCGCTGCCTTGTCTCCTCCTCCCCTTTCTCTTTTCTATATTGCCCCATCAGTCCTTTCTTTCTTAACCCCCATCTCATTCTCATCTTTGGTGTCGACGGTGGAAAACAATTTAAAACAACACACTCCCCAATGAAACATAACTGATTTGACAAGTGCAGACAGTCACTTGTTTACCCTTTAGATGTAGGCTACAATATTGTGCCAAGTGGGTATTTATATGTAAACATGCAGATCATTTTTAACAGTGTATATGTACAGCATGAATTCTCATACATTAAATAGATATATAAACAGGATCAACAGAATGGAGACAGGGCGACATCAGCGTATGCTAACCGTATGTAAAACACATAGTCAAAGGACACACAGTGTGAACAACATTTGGAGCCCAGCACAGATTGACACTGATTGTCATGCTATTACAGGCAAATAGCAACACTTGGTCGGCAGTCGACAGGGCATAATCATGTGTGACTAACAGTGATGGAAAGAGCGCTACAAAGGGAAGGCGAGGTGCTGGAGGTACAGACTCTTTGTCTCCTCTGCCATCTTCCTCGTCTCTGAGTAGCCTGGAGGGTCGAGACCGAACAGGAGATGATAAAAAGATGGAAGCCACTCAAAGTTCAAGGCAGGGGTGCCCTTTCATCTTTTTTCAAGACAATCATGTTGGGTTCTACATGTACATTACTGCAAACTACCAATCTTTGCTTCCTCCAGACGAAACAAAAAAGGCAGGAGGAAGTGAAGAGGTGGTGGCACAACTCCTGCATAATACTTTTTTTCCTCTTACTTTGGCTGTTTGGAAAAATAAGTCAGATCTAAGAAAATCGACAGAGTTCAACCTATTCTTGTTTACATTATCCATATTTATTGTATACGCAAATACATTTCAATGTCCACTAGCAGCAGCAATAGTACTCTTAGTTTTATACAGTTATGTTTAGGTACACATTTGTTAAAGGGCCATACCTGAGTTTTTTTGCCAGATTGATATATTGGGTTCCTGAAATTATCTGCCGATACTGGCCTATTTTGTATATATCAGTATTGGCAAATATGATGTCCAATAAATGCCAGTAATAAAACTGTTTTTTAAAGATGGAAAAAATGATTGGACTAGTAATTTAAAATTGTGTAATCACATATTTTATCAAGCAGGGAGCAGTCCATTATCTATTTGGCATTAAGCAAAGTGTTTACTGTTCAGTGAACTGATTTTCGGAATAAAGTTTTTTAGATATCCTGCCTTCATTACATATCTTTATCACACATATTTGATAAGCACATTTAAAATATTATATATAGAATATCAGCTGATGCATCGGATAGTGGAATTTTCTTACTCCCTAATATTGGTATCGGCATCGGCCCAAAAAATCCGATATCGGTCAGGCCCTAAAGATAAGTGTCAGTGTTCACAGCATGTTTTACTTTGAAACTGTTTTACCACTGCGACCCTGACAGCGGGTGGTCTATAACCATTTATAAGCATTTTTTAGAAAGATACCAATTCTCCAAAAAATCCACCTCATCGACACACATACATACACATTTACGCTGGCCTCTTTTCCTTAGTTAAGCTCACTGTTATAACCAATGTGGTCTGTTTTTGAAAGTGTGTCCTTTTTTCCTCTTCAGGCTATGAACATTCTCACCTCCGTTCTCCTGCTCTATGCAAAAGAAGAGGAAGCTTTCTGGCTCTTAGTGGCCGTCTGTGAGAGGATGCTGCCAGATTACTTTAATCGCCGAATTATTGGTGAGAGGGGAAACGGATGCTGTTCTCCAACTGCTTCTGCTGGTCATTTTCAAACATCAAATTGGAATGATTTTAGGAATTTGCTTGCACTCTAAGATGTTGCCGATCTTGTTTTTATCAGGCGCTTTGGTCGACCAGGCGGTGTTCGAGGATCTGATTCGAGAAAACCTGCCCCAGCTGGTGGAGCACATGACCGACCTGAGTTTCTTCTCGTCTGTGTCCTTGTCCTGGTTTCTCACTCTCTTCATCAGCGTCCTGCCCATAGAGAGCGCTGTGAACGTGGTCGACTGTTTTTTCTATGACGGCATAAAAGCCATTCTGCAGCTCGGCCTAGCGGTGCTGGATTACAACATGGAGGCTCTGATCAGTTGCCACGACGATGCTGAGGCGGTCACCATCCTTAACAAGTCTGTATTCACACAAACAAAGCAGGGCTGATTTTTTAAAACATTATTTCTGTGTTAATTATTGTCTGTTTCTCTGATGGTGTTCTTTCAGATTCTTTGACAGTGTGACAAACAAAGACAGTCCGTTGCCTCCGACAGTGCAGCAAGCTTCAGTGGGCAATAACGACAAAGCGTCCCGCTTCAATGTGGATATCAGCGAACTGATCCGAGAGGCCTACGAGGTAATGCAAGGCTTTATACTTGTCAGCTTTATTCAGAAATATCAGTGGTGTGGCTGATTTAACTAAAAATGCTTCATTTTAGAAATATGGAAATATCCGTTCAGAGGAAGTCGAGAGTTCACGGAAAAGAAACAAACTGCATGTGATCCAGACACTCGAAGATACAACAAAACAAAACGTCGTAAGTGGCCATTCAGTTTGGAGGAGTCGGTGAAATTGCTTGTTACTGTGATAAAATGGGTAAATTTGAAATTATAATTTCAGATTCGTGTGGTGTCTCAAGAAGTCAGATTCAGTGCCTCACTGCTTGATGAGCTCTATAATTTATTCAAAGTGAGTCAGAGACGTGATACTGTTCCTTCAGTGCCTTCACACAAAATACTATCGTTTAACAAAAAAAAAAAAAAAAAGATACACATGTCATGTTTTTCTTTTCCGTTTTCAGAGGCAGCATTTCCTCAGCTGCTACTGGACAATGAAGAGTCCCGCTCTGCTCCATCACGACCCCAGCCTGGCCTATTTGGACCAGTACCAGTTGGGTTTCCAGCAGTTCAGTCTGCTCTTCTCCCTGCTGGAGCCCTGGGCTTTCTGCACCAACAAGAGCACCCTCTCCCTCTGGATCTTCCGACTGATAGACGAGAACCAGGACGGCCTCGTCAACTTTAAAGAGTTCTGCAGTGCGCTCGGTAAGTTCATTCTTTCTCTGCCATCATTAATGCTGCCGTTAATGTCAGTGTCCTCACTGTAATCATTTTAAACTTCTTCCCCCGCAGATACTTTGTACAGTGGATCTTTTACAAATAAGCTGAAATTCCTCTTCAAGCTGCACCTGCCACCAGGTGAGTAATGACCAAGTGATAAAGCTAACAGCAGCTAATCTACATTTAAATGACACAGTGATTATTTTTAGTGTTTAACATGATTACTTTAAGCCCCGATCCTTTGTGTCGTATCAGCCACATCTGTCTGTCCTTAAAAACTACAAAATAGATCTGTATAAGTGTATTTTCAGCTTTGCACTCCGAGCTGTTTTTCTCACAACATATCTACAGTGACAGTATTCTCCTGCACGTTCAGCTTCAAGGGCAGCAAATAAATTCAGCCTAACCCCGTCACATGACAGCAATAACACAGCCGAAGCAGACATACAGAAGTAAAACACAAGGTCAGATAGACTTACACCCGTCTGTGGTTTAGAGTGAAGAGTATGAGTTGTCATTTCAATGATCCAGTCCATAACTCAGCATTCGTTCAGAGAGCACATTGCCTGGGGGGAGAAACTGTCCTTGAATGTGCGGCTCTTGTCTGCATGATGTGGCGATGCGTGCTTGAAGGCAGGGGTAAGAATAGTCCATGCTGGGTGAAAGAGCTTTGCCATGGCAACGATGGGTGTGAGGAGCTGTAAGGGCATTTTGCAATTGGCTAGTTTCTCTCCATAAAGAGGATCTGTGATGAAGAAGAAGTGCTCAAATTACAACTGACAGTTTAGCAGGACCTGAGTATTGAGTCACCGTTTGTGATGTGTCAAGCCGGTGAACATCAAGCAGCAGAGTTTGTTTTATGTCTGATGGAGTGTGAACGTCGCTTCAGCACCAAGGACAGGTCCCATGCTGTTGCCACAGAGTAAAGCCGCAGTTCCAATGTTTTATCCTAACGGCCTGAATGTATTCCTGAGCAGATGGGCACCTCAGAGTGGTAGTAGTTCTGTTTGAACTTCATACTACTTCATACTGGAGCTGGGTTAGAGGGCGCTTTCTACAGGTGCACATCAGCATAGATCGTTGTGCAGTGCCATCATGCACCCTCTGATGACAAAATTTATGTCATGCAAACCTTGCGCACATGAAAAATATAATTTTGGTTTATGCTCTAAGTGCTGAACCTTCAGACTGTCTGATTTGTGGAACAGCACTTTTGTAAAAACAACGTTGGTATTTATTTGCTCAGACAAACGTGATGCTGATATTTCAGACTGACAGACAAAAGACAAACAACCACACACTCAGCGTTTGGTTTGTTTTTCTTCGTAACGTGAAATTCCATTGTCAGTATTTTTCACATCACAACGCTTTGCTTTGTAGTTTTTTTCCCCTCAAGCGAAAACTTGAACTTAGGGAAAGTGTGCCGAAAGGGCTAAAAAGTAAACCGCAAAGACCTCGATCGCTTGCCAATTTCACAGTGGGACTGCCCTGAGCTGCCATGGGCTTGAGAGGGAGCCACATCAGAGTCTGTCATTGGAACTGGGCCAAACACTCCATTGATCAAGGAAATGAAGTCATGTGCTATTTAGAGCCAAGAGTCTGCAGGCTTTTCAGTGCAGCAGCAGTATTCTCTTATCAGCCTCAGTCAAGAGGAGGGGCCACATGGTGACATCATCTGTGTCGTAAATGGTTATGTCATGTTGTTGTACCTTAAATTTATAACTACATCTCAGCCGAAGGCTGCAGTGTTCTGCATGGAATGATGGGAGAACATACTGAGTTCTTTTTTTTTTAATTTTGTAAACATTACAGATAGAAATGCTGAAAATATTAACAATAGGATAGACTGTAACACTGAACTCCATCTTGTGTTTTAGTTGAAATTAAGTGTGTGTTTTCACACCAAAACAGTCGACTTATAGTTAGGAAAGGGAAAGGTCAAAACTTAACACAAATTCTTCAGAAATATCAAAGAGTTCAATAAATTTGCCTTTTAGATTTTACGTGTAAATTTAAAGCTGAGTCTTAAAACTGAAGAAAGCTCATCACTATCCTTAAAATTCACTCTGTTTGGATCCTGAATATCAGCAACACATTTCATGGCACAGATCCACTGAGCGATCCTCATGCTGTGCTGCTCAGGCAAATATACTGACATTGTTGCCCTGCGAGGGTAATTGTTTAGTCCAGTAGTGCAAACTGACACGCATGCATGAACACGCACACACATGCTCACACACAGTCGTTGGTGGGGGTTGGAATATAAATGCAGAACAAACATGTTTTACGAGGAAAGGCTATATTTTATTTTCAAAGCATTTCACAGACGTTTGCTACATTATTCAGCTTAGCATTACTTAAGTGCTTCCTTACACAGGCGTAATAATACTGTACGCACGTATGTATATATTATTTAACAAAAATGCTTAATCAAAATTTCTCTAGATTTCTGATGTGGATCCTCTGTCACCTCTGCCTCTTCCTCTCTCCTCTCAGTGCACTCACAGTCAGTATCTTCTAGCTTTCACAGGCAGTCCTTTGCGCTTAAAGGAACAAAGAATCCAACACTTTGTTCCATTGACTGAAGACTCTTCTCACTTGAGTCGACTTGCTGGTTAGCCTCTTTACTCTTTCTTCTCCTTTTAAAACCTGTTTCGCTTTGACCCTTTCCTCCTAAACTCTTTCATAATAGTGTCCTGATGCTTGTCTGATCTCCTTGAATGCTTTGCTCACTCTTAAAGTGCTTCTCTGTTCTTTGTTCACATATTGCTTATTTTTTTCAGCATTTGATCTTCCTGAAGATGGCGTGATAAGGAAAAGTCCTGAAAGAGGTAATGTTTGAGCCAAATTTAACAAAAAACATGTGATAGTTATAACTAAAACCTGCAAATGTTGTAATTTTGTGTGATAAGTGAGAGGTTCTGTGTGAAATGAACAGGTAGAGGAAAAGTTGACCTGCAGGCCTACCTGACACAATGGCAGAATGAAATTCTTAAAAAAGAGGAAACCATCAAGGACCTCCCACGAATTAATCAGGTATTCAGTCCATGTTGTATGTATTCACTCACAAGAACATTTTCTTCCTAAAATGCCTAAAAAAAATAAACCTTAGGGTCACATTTTCACATTTTCATGTGATATGTTGAATTGCCTGATAAATTACATGTGCCTATTATTTCTTCTTCTTTCTCAGACTCAGTTCATCCAGTTCTCCAAGACCCTGTACAACATTTTTCATGGCGATCCAGAGGAGGAGTCTCTGTACCGAGCCGTGGCCCATGTGACCAGCCTTCTCCTGAGGATGGAGGAGGTGGGACGGAGGCTGCAGGAGCCGAGCAGTCCTCTCCAGTCCACAACGCCTGCCGACCCCCCTGCTGCTGCGGCTGTGGACGAGGAGGCGGAGGAGGAGGAGGAAGATTCTTCAACCAGAGAAGCTTCTACCAGCCCGGAGAGCTCCGACACCACCAGCTCCCACAACAGTCAGGATGCAGGGCCCGACCCCTCTGAGATAGAGTGGTCGTTTTCGTTCGAGCAGCTCCTGGCTTCTCTGCTCAACGAGCCGGCCATAGTCAGCTTCTTTGAAAGGCCCGTCGACCTTCGGACTAAACTAGGACAAGCGAAGTTTGCCCAGCTGAAGCTGAAGACAGATAAGTGAAGGGATGCATAAGAAAATTGATACTTTGCTTTGATCCCAGAAGTCACCATGAATTCCTTCTCTCCACCCTGACAGGGCAGTGGGCTTTGGTGAGGCAAAGAGTAAGATGACTGCTGAAGTGGAGGAGACATCAGATTTAAAAATCTGTGTCTGTAGGTGTGGCGCTTGGATGTTTAGGCAGATGATGATCAGCACTGATGGCTGATGAAACAAATAAGGCACAACATCTTGAAGACAGTGTAAACACTGCTGTAACACTGACCAACACCCTCAGTGCATTTTCATGTTAAGCCTCGTCTCAGACATCCTGCAAGCTGTCGTTCCTAAAATCTGATTATGCATTTTCAACCATTAGTGATGAAATTCATTCTCTCACATAGCTTTAGATTCTTTGGATTTGTTAAGTTGGAATTTTTTTTCCCCTGTTTGCTATGGAGCACACGCATTATAGTTTTATTGTGAGTAAGGGATATTCAGTACTGTCCCCCATATCTGTCTCTGATGTCATACTGAAGTACAACTCCAATAATAAATAACTTAGACACAGCGACTTGTACCTGATTTATGCTTCTGCATTGGCTGCACGTGGAGCCCACGCCATTGAGAGCAATTATACCTGTGGGGCGACATGTCCGCGTTGCTCTGCAGTTAGGTCTAAAAACTAAATGCCACTGTGCTAACTTAGAGATGCGTTCTTTATTCCCATTAACAACGGTGCCTACAGATGGTGTCGGAGTTAGTGTTGGGGAAAAAAATTGATTCTTAGATGCATAGTGATTCAGATGTAGACGATACTAAATTGTTTCAATAAAGCCCAATAACTGATAATTGAATTTTTAAATAATGT
>JAPZDX010000006.1:8669130-8680486 GCA_029783625.1 Naso annulatus | reverse complement strand
AGTGTTTTGTACCTGCTAGTCACATTACAGAAAGGTAGGAGTAACTTGTATTCATAGAACTTTTCTTCAGTGTGTACAAAGGACTGAGTGTTGAAGATAGTTTGATACCACAAGAGAAATTAATACTTAAATTATGACTTGAGTTAGAATTAAGCTTCCTTTTTCTGTTATCTTTAAGTTTTATTCATCGCATGCAAATCATGGTGAGATCAAGATAAAGTTTATTCAAATGTCACCATATTAAACCCTGTCACACTGCTATCTCTCTTAGGTTTACTTATGAGAAAAAATGTCCATAAGAGCCATTTTTGTCCTTGTAATGACCTCTGACGTTAAAAAAATCCTTAAGAGTTTTCAAAAAATCCAGATTTTCCACTCAATATTTGTCCTATACATTACAGCTATAATCTGTCTTGTGTTCTCTCAGTAGTTTTGTCCCCAATAGTCTTCCATATCCCCACAGTCTTCCACTTGTTGTGCCTGAGTCGTGTTTTAAAGCAAACGAGGTCCCTAGATCTTCAGGTCATCCAGCCTGCTCTTGTTATTGCTGTGCTTGCTTGACTGACTGTTTCGACGCTGATTTTCAGCGGGCAACTCAGAGGCAGAAGTGGAGGTTTTCCTCTCCTTTACTTCATCTCCCTCTGCTTTTCCTTTTCTCTCCACGGCCATGTTGTCTCTGTTCTGCTTGTAAACCACTTTGCTGTTGTAGGGGCTGTAAGGAGAGTTTGGCTCCGCCATACCGTACTTTGAGTCGGCAGGAAAAGGTTCAGGCACTGCGGAATGACCACCGAAGTAGTTATAGCTCGGGACAAAGGGCATGACTGCTTCAGGCAGGGCCTTGGGAACCTCTCTTGCTGCCCGGGATCGCCTGTAGCGAAGGCCCTGATGGCACTTTGTGAAACCTAGATGGTACATTTCCACCAGGTTGAGCAGCAGGGAGATGCAGGCCACAGCCAGCATGAAGAGGATGAAAACTGTCTTCTCTGTAGGTCGGGAGATGTAGCAGTTCACCATATTGGGGCAAGGCCAGCGGTCACAGGTGTACATCGGCTTAAGCTCAAAACCATACAGGAAGTACTGAGCTACAATAAAGGCCACTTCAAACAGGGTCTTGAAAACAATGTTGAAGACATAGGTTCGCAGCAGCGTGCCTTGCAAACGCACGTGGCCCTGGTTGTCTTTAATTGGGGCCTTCTTGGCCTTGTTGCCAACTAACTGCTGCTGCTTTTCCATTTGAATTGCAAGGTCCTTCTCCTTCTGTTTCTCCTTTTCCTCCATGCGCACCAGATGGAGGATGTGGCCCAGATAAATGAGAGTCGGCGTTGAGACAAAGATGATCTGCATTACCCAGAAGCGGATGTGAGAAATAGGGAAGGTCTTGTCATAGCAGACGTTCTGACAACCGGGCTGCTTGGTGTCACACGTGAAGCCGGATTGCTCGTCGCCCCACACCTTCTCAGCGGCTGCTCCAAGCACCAGGATGCGGAAGATGAACAGCACTGTCAGCCAGACTTTGCCCACGACGGTGGAGTGTTCCTGGGCACTCTCCAGCAGCTTCCCCAATAAGTTCCAGTCCCCCATACTGCCTCACAAATATTGACTTAGTTTTACCCACAAAAGCAGGATAAACACCTGCAAGGAGAGGGGAAAAAGTTTCTTTAGCGACAATTTTACTTGTGTTGTTGGGATGTCATATGACCATATGAAGCAAGGGAAGATTGTTTTGGGACACCTGCAGCTCTCTCTCTGTACTCTGTTGTGCAGAAAGTGCTGTGTAGTGTAGAAACAGTGCGGATGTAAGCAAGCCCGGAATACAACAGTTAAAGGAAGATGGGTCACCGTATACTCACATAGCATTGGGAAACAGTTCCAAATTAAGTAACGTCTAAAAAAAGAAAATAATTTAATTATTTATTTCTAATGAGCCAAAAAAATTATTAGTCACCACTAATTTTTTTGTCTTTCTTATTGTCCTTTTAGCTCTGTTTTTGTTCCCCGTAAACTCCTGAGGGAAATATCTGGATATTTGACAGTAGCCAAACTTTGCTAACCTTGCTTGACTGTAGTTTCGTGCTGTGCAGGTGGCATATAGTGGGTTTCGCTGAAAATGGCTGCCTGTTGGGTTTGAAAATCACAACGACAGCATTTAAAAATGATCTGGCCAAAATTTTCTGTAGGGGACGAGAAGATCTGCAGAGTTAGATGATATGCTTCTGTAGGTCACTATGAACAACCTTTTTGATATTACACATTTTCAGTTGATCTATTGTTAATAAAGATATCGACTCTATCAGAC
Source organism: Naso annulatus (assembly GCA_029783625.1). NCBI lineage: Eukaryota > Metazoa > Chordata > Actinopteri > Acanthuriformes > Acanthuridae > Naso > Naso annulatus. The sequence continues at coordinate 8,678,190 of JAPZDX010000006.1, read as the reverse complement.
TTAAAGAGAGAAGCAAGAGGTCACAATGTAAACCTAATCTGAAACGTAGAATCTTGTGTATGCATTCATGTGTGCACAGTACCCATTTTACACACTTAAATGTGGGAACCGTGATTTAAAACAGTGTTAATAATTTATCTGATTCATCTTAAAAATATTTTAAACTGACATTTTATGCTTTAATAAGCTAATCAGATAAAAATAAAAAAAAGCTTTATTTTTGTGCAGTTTACGCATTATTTTCCTTTTACGCATATAATTAGAAATCTTGTATATTTCCCACTATCACAGTTTACTCTTCATACTCTGGTAAAGATCACTTGACTTCATATTAGCACTGCTTTTAATCAAAAATAAATTGATGTAGTAAAGATAAGTCAACCTTGTCTTGCAGATCCTTTACCTTCAATGCTGAAAGGCTACTTCAGAAAAGGAGACAGTAAAACATTGATTGATCATGAATTCACCGTTTGTTTTCATTTGATAAAAAGTTAGTGTTTTTATCCAATGAAAAGGCCAGGACACAGCTCACTGTGTGTGAGAGAAAGCCCTGGAGCAGGCTGGAGAGACTCGGCATAGATCTTGTGACACAGTCGCCAACAGAGCTCCCAGACTCCAGAATTATGTTTCTAGTTCGGATTCCAGCTCGTATCGGTTACAACATGGCAAATAGTAACTTTAGAAATAGTTGTACTTGCCCTTTAGAAACAGAGATCATTGATGAGTAACCAAAAAAGTCTGAGCACATGTTCAAAATACATAGATGACAAACTGTCTACCAGGATTGAAAGGAAACAAAAAACTATTTTCACACACTAATAAATGTTGTAAGTGAACTTAAAACTGAGCCTCAGTGTCATTCATGTATTTATACCTAAAGCTAAACTATGCATATAGATACTGTAGATGGCCAAATTATTGGTATCAGAACTGATATTTTTTGGATTAAAAAACAAGGCATTCAAATAATAATGTTATCCTTAACAAGAAAGACATACCTGATAATGTTCATCTCCTTCAGCAGTGCAGATCCGGAGTCACTTGGCGACAGAGCCTCTTCAGTTCACAGAGAGCCCATGTTCTCCTGAAGCACTGAGGAAACTGCAGCGTCTAGACAAACTTCTCACACAGTTTTGACTGGAGGCTCTATGATCCCGCCTGCTGCCCTCCCACTCTGACCTGATCAATACTCGCCATTCAACAACAAGCCACCATGACCAAAACCTTTCTGGTGTAAGTGCCAGAGTGGATCATAACAATCCCACTTGTAAAAAAGTTTAAAACTCCTTGCTGAAGGGCGTGTTTGCTCAACTGAGTGGCAGCTCAAGAGTCCAGTGAGGATGCAGGTTGGTGGTGCATGTCAGAGTGCTCTAAATATAATTCACATTAGAGGGAGGGGCCTCGTTGTCACTCCCATAATGACCCGACCCTTAGCTGTGGAGCAGCATCAGACCCTCAGTGCTGCAGTGTTGAATGCGGACAAGCTGTCTATGTTGTTTACAGATTAACATATACAAACCTAATCCTGTTTCTTAGGGTTCTTTGTGTTTACTCAAAATTTTACAAAATTCTTCATTTACACCATCAAACAAGTATAATTTCTACCTTCTGCTTTATACTTTTACTTCACTATGTTTTAGGCAAACAAAAATGTTGCCATTACTTTGAGATTCTACAGTTTGCATTTTATAGTTGCAGATTATGATATTAAAATATTTATAAATAAGTTTTACTAGATACACCTTGAAATCAAAATGCTGTGAATTAATGCTGTTAATTTGATTAAAAAACAAACAAACCAAAAACTAGAAAATTGTTTTCTAACATTCTGAAGGGAACCCTTGTACAGGATGAAAACTTAAACTTCAATTTATAATTTAGGACATTTCTATTTAAAATTTAGTTTAATTTTACATTAAGGTTTGTTGTTTTTTTTAAAAAAATAAATTTCCATAACATTTAAATTTGTATTATTTAAATTACACACACACATAGCAGTTAAACAATGACAACTTTTGCCATCATGATCAAAATTGAACCAAAATTGCATAATGGACTATTACAATTTGTAAACATCACAGAGGGCACAATATTTGTCCAAGGACATATGTTTGTGTCAAAATACCGTTTAATTCTAATATTGTGGTGCTTCGTAGTTGTCCTGGCATTAAAGTCTACAGACTTAAAAAGAATTCTTTGTTTGGCACAGATCCCTGTAAATTCACACTATAATCTTTTAAATATGTTTCTCAATGAAAACAAGAATAATTATGAAAAAATGATCATTCCCTCTGATATTGAAAATCTTATCGCAATTGCAGTATCAGCACAAATTATTGCTATTAAATATTTTTTTCAAAAGCATACAGCCCTGCTATCATCTAAGCAAATAACTATTGCATTATGAAGAAGATGAGCAGTATTGTAGCTGCCTTTTCCTAACAGGCCAATAACTGTTCTTTCGCTTAAACAATCAAATCAGTCTCCTTCTGATGAACATCTATTAAGAGACTCCTCTAATCCTTTTAACAAAACGTGGGTGGGACTGAGATGCCCCACAAATAACATGAACTTTGCTCACACACAGTCACCACTGACAGGAATAACAGATCGGAGGAGTTTGTTTTTGGTACAGTGCTGCCAAAATGCTTCATGTCAGTGTGAACTCTATAGAAGGTGTATGTTGACGCGGTCCATAAAAAGAGAAGCGTTCAGCACGGGTCCAGCTGTCCACAGGGTCAACCATTGTCACCCACGCACTGACCCCTCACATGGCGAGGCTATTGATAACCCAAAACTCTGCACTCTGGCCTTCAGAGGGAGAACTTAATCAGCCTGAGACGCTTCCTCACAGGTGGCATCACGACTCCAAGGAGCTCTCGTCCAAAGATGGTGACGAAGCTACTAAATGTGTCACAAAGTTTCGCTCATGTTTTTTCATCATTTTTCCGCAAGTCAGACTGCTGACAGCTGAGAGGAATCACAGAACCCACCATGACTGCAGCTTAATTTATTCTTGAAATAAGTGCTGATCTCTGGTGATATGTGCTGTAAGTCAATACATGAACTATTTCCACTGAGGAAATCCGATGAAAACACACAAACCTATATTATATGTTGAAACACTTCCATTGGAGTCAGATACTGGGACTATTTAAAAAGCAATGTGCAATAATTCTCTCTGATTTTTAACTCACATTAAGGAGTTAGTGAGAAAACAAAGAAGAAAAAAAAAACACAGCTACACAAATTCTGCTTGATTTTATTGAGCTCCATACTGAGAATATATAAACATCCAGCTTCAAGATAAGTACACTTAAATAACACGTTCAGGAATTAATAGTAAAATCAGGAAAAAAAAGGTCGGCAATTCAAGTTTTCTTTTCTGTGTTTTTGCTTTGTTTAAATCTGAAGTAACCATTTAACCAACATGATAATAAAAATGAATCAGGCAAACTCTTCATAATTCAACATTTATGAAATGCATCATGTTTTCAGTGCATTACGGTAACAATTCATCAAAGCTGGAAAAAAATTTGATTTGAGTCGCAATTTTATTCATGGTGAAACTTGACATTTGTGATCATTTGTACGTAAATTGTAGCATATGATGGAAAAAAAAGGCCAAAAATGACACAAAATAATATTTCTGGCACATTTTTGACCCAAGCTGACGATTCTAAACAGTATGTGACAGGGAGTAACATTTTATTTCCATTTCATATTTTCATTTCAAGACAATAAATCAGAATCAAAACAAGTCCATGACAACAAAAGCCTAAAATGTGGTCAGTTGGAATATTGCTACATAAAACTATTAGGCCTAACATCAAGCTGTTATATCATGTCAGTACAAAGTGCTGCTATACAGTCTTTGGTCATTATCTTAAGTTTGGTGAGAACAATTTGTATATTGCACACTTGCGTGAAACTTAATGTCTGAATGTTACTTTTTCCCCGACGTTGGCACCTTGTGGTTTGTCACTGAGATAATAAACACTGGACAGATCATCTCATGTCAAACTGTGATGTACAGTACATAATATGCACCCTTCTCGCAAGTTAGGTTAAGGCTGTTACCTGGGTCGAAGGTCACTTATCTGTCCCTTGGCACAGGTATGAAATCTGTGTTTTGTTAGTACGAGCAGAGCTTTTGTTGGATCCAGGCTGACATAGTCGAGTCTCCAGCATTGTGCAAATGCTTACTGCAGGCCTTCCCCACCAGGAATACCACCTCTGCGATGTTGAGCAGAATACAAACCCCCGACGCAGCCAGCATGAACACGGTGAAGACAGTCTTTTCTGTGGGCCTCGACACGAAGCAGTCCACTGTGTTGGGACAGGGGTACGAGTCACACTTCACCAGCCGGATCATCTTGTAACCAGGGTAGATCATGTAAAACACGTACATAAAGGTGACCTCAAAGACAATACGGAACAACAGGCTGATGACGTACGTCCACCAGAGAGCCCCTGTGATTTTCATCTTCTGGGTCTTTATCTGCTCCAGATCTTTGGGGTTGGTCCGCCCTGATAGTTTGTACAGTCTCTTGTCAACGTGGCGGCGGTGGGCCACGTGCATGGCGACCAGCAGGGCAGGAGTGGAGACCAGGATGAGTTGCAGCGCCCAGAGGCGGATGTGGGAGATGGGGAAGAAGTGGTCGTAGCAGACGCTGTTGCAGCCTGGCTGCTGGGTGTTGCAGGTGAAGCCGGACTTCTCATCACCCCACACGCTCTCTGCTGCAACCACCAGGACCAGGATACGGAAAATGAACAGGACAGAGAGCCAGATGCGACCGATGCCTGTAGAGTGTCTGTTCACACCACTGATGACAGCATAAAATGATGCCCAGTTCATCTTTGGTTCCGGGTCTGAAAGATGATGGAGAAAGTACAAAAAACACATGATTTTCTTCCTACTTTTTGTCTATTTTTGTATAAATTACAAAAATTAAAACAAAATTCCAACCATAAATTTACTTGTAATTATTAGTCTGTACAGATTAAGTTCACTAATTTAATTCATTTAGCAAAAACATACTTTGTTATCTCCACTGGCGAAGAAAAATCCTTAAATCGTCAATAAAGCCTAAAAATCCGACAGACCTGTCACATACACACAGCTTTGCCTATTTTGGCCGTGATTTGAAGCCGCTCTTCAATACTTTCGGTTGCTTGATTGCACAGAAAGGGGAAACAGCAGAACTTTTCCAAACTAAATAGATAAAAGTACCTTGTTCATCCCCACAGTAATTATATAATCTTACCATAAACCTTAATAAAATTGCATACCTGCCAACTCTATTTAGCTGGGGCCAACTGTTGGCCCACAACTTGCACTGATGTATGCTCAAAGCTTATTCAGAGCAGATTTAAAAGGACTACAGTAGAGCCGAGACAAATATAGCTGAAAAGAAAAAGAAAATTAATACACTAACTGGAATCACTTGACTACTAAAATGAATCAGCCATATTTGTTATTAAAAAGAGTGATTTTTTTTAGGCATTTTTCATGCAAAAATAGCAAACGTTTGTTGGTTCAAGCTTCTCAAATATGAGGTTTTCTGCTTTTCTTTATCCTAAAACTGAATATTGTTGGATTTAGCAGCGTCTGTTGGATGAAGAGAATTTAAGAATGTCACAGTGGACTTGAGGAATTTGTGAAGGCTTTTTCTAAATATTATCTATATAGTCAAAATGATTAAAAAAAATTGTCAGAATAATAAATTATAAAAAAAATTATTAGTTGCAGCAGATGCTTGAGTAAATTCATAGCACTGCAAAACAAGCTGTCAATAAAACCTCATAGTAAAGAGGCTGCAGGTTCAATAAATATACAAATAAAATATAAACAAACATTTCAATCAATCAATCAAAAACCAGCTTCCTTTTCTATCCTGTCCAGTGATGACCAGAGATTTTAGGAAATGAAACATTATAAAAAATTGTAGAAACATTTTTAAATTTTTGTAAGAAAACTCACAAATGGGTTAGTTTGGATGTGCAAAGTTAAAATTTACAGAACAGATATAATACATATAATACTGAATGACAATTTAGTCCCAGTAGCTCAGAAATGGCTAAATTTAGAAGTGACTGTATGTCAGAGCAATTTGGATACTTTCATTAATCACACTTCCACTTTTAAACTTTTCTTTCCACCAAATTAGTGAACCATAGGTGTTTTAAGTGTAGGATTCATTTTAGTTCTCAAAAATATCCAGAATCTTTCATCTCTTCTTTGCTAATCATTATTGGTTGCCCTGCGTCCCCAACATGTGAAGATGTCGGCGTTGTTACCCGGCTCAGCAGGAGGTGTAAGAGGCATAGGAGGCAGCGTAGAGGACAGTGTTGACCCGCTGGTTTGGCATGGATGTGAATCCAGAGAAGAAGGAAGCCTCTCTGCCCCCCCGCTGCAGTTGGCAGGCCACTTAAGAGCGCAACACTGAAGTCTGGCACCATGCATCATGTGACATGTCTTCACCAGTCGCCATGGTGTAGCATGCAAAGTGGGCATCTGCACCCAACGTAATACTGTCTAATTCTTGGCAGGAAAATACTTTGTGGTTCGAATGTGACTCGACGCATTTGAGAAGGAATCCTCTGGTTTTAAACTTAGATTGATTTAGATAACATGAGCAGGATGCTTAAACCTAACATTTTGATCAGCTGTATTTACATAACGGATAGAATAGGACATAAATACTGCTTTGTGTAATTTGCACTATAAGGAAGGCAACATTTTTTGGATTGAAAATTCTAAAAAATATTTCCGGGAGTGTAACGGTTTTATCTTTACCAGTAACTGTTTATTCAAATCAGTAAAGTAACACATGAAACTACCCATTAAAGCAGATTTAACCAGCTGGACACACTGAGAACAAACTGTCCCGTCACTTTTCTCAGCTACCTGATCGGAGAAATGAGTTAAAAATGAGGCAGACTTACCTTCAGCTGGAGTTTCGAATAAAGCACATCCAAAAACATTTACTTTGACATTAGCAGATGTTTTTTTTTTCAATCTGTGACTGTGGACAAGAGTATCAGAGCACCATGACTTTGCATTGCTAATGATTTCCCTCACACTAGCCACTGCCCTGCACTGCAGAGGTCATATGCTTCTGTGCCCAATATTTGCATACAATAGCCCCATTTACTGAGGCCAAACAAACAGCTTCAGAATTCAGATCAAACGTTTTCATTTCTGGCCAGCTGAGGAATCTGAGTGGGGACAGCAGTCTGTCCTCTCATCCTTTCTGTGCTGTGTTCTGCAGAGGATGTGGAGGGTGCTTTTGACGCAATACGGAGTAAAACATAAAGGTCTACAACAAAGAATGACCCATTAAATCTAAAGATAAGAGGACAAAAGTTTATTATCAAAATAATCAGGCTCTGATCTAGCTCATTTTATGTTGTCTCCTAGGCATTTAGTTCCACATTGTTGCTGCCCCCCTCATATTTGACCACCAATTTACTCTGGTTGCTCTGTGCTCACAGTCTGACGTATTTCTGTGGGATCAAGTGCTTGTTTTTTAGACTGAATAACCTATTTAGCTTGCTGTTTTAGATTAAACTAATTTTTAATTTTCATCTGTAGAAAATTAGAGATACAGAACTTCCAAAGGATCACAGTCCCTCAAAATATGACTTGATTTTCCGCACAATAACTTTTTTTTCTATTTGTGCAAAATATAATCAATGGCCTTGACGATGGCCCTGAAAAATATAAGTAGCCTAACTGCATAACTGTGCTGTATATTGTTTGAAGTATTGGACAGACTATAATTGCACCCATTTCTCTCAGTCCCAACCATCTGTCAGTTTTGTCTTGCATATGATATTCTCTCTTTGTAAAATCTCTAAATACCATAAACATTAAATTCTCTACTATATTGTAACCTGTATGCTCAATTGATATGTGGCTCCTTAGCTAACCCTAACTCTCTGATGAGGCAGTTTCCCCCTGTTAAAAATGAACTCACCATGAAATGAAATTAACTCACCAACAAACTGTATCCAATAGATTTTCAGTGAGAGTTTGGATCCGAGTTGAAATATCGTAACTTTCTGCTGTTATGAAGTGCAAATGTTGACTAAAACAAGCAGCGCGGACAGCATACAAGATGGTATTGTCAGTATATAAATGGCCACTGACCTGTTGATTTTGTGAATGAGCATTGTTTATGTATAGAGTAAATATCACAGGTTCCGACACTGATCCTTGCGGGACACTTTTTTCAAGCATGGAGACTTGAACTTAAACTCTACCGGATTTGATTTGAACCGATTTCTTTCTTCATCTTCTTCTTCTTCTTCTTTTTTAAAATTTTTTTTGGTTAACAAAATATTGCAGTCAAGATCCTTGGGAAGACCTATAAATTTTGTAGCACAATGCTGTGTTTAACAAGTATACATGTTTGGGGAGAGCATTCTGAACACTCTGAACACAAAAATCTGTTTACATACTCATATTAGGGGGACAAACCATCTTTGTTTGAAAAAGCAGAACTCAACAATGTAAAGTTCAAATTAAGGTTAGGATATCACCAGGAAATAAATAGAAATCATGCAATGTTCTGCTAAGTGTGTGTATTAGTGTGTGTATGATTATTTATTGTACACTATAGAAACAACCATCAACATTGTTATTAGTTACATCAATCAGCTGCACACACTATGAAGACTGTGATACTCATAAAGAGCTTAACATTACACCAAATGACCTTCTTGTTGATTTTATCTGGTACAGCGGCCTGTAAGAGAGACATCACCAAGAAATGTAATTGCGCACAAACATTCCAATTGGAATCTAAGATGATTTATTATCTCTCATGACCCGTTTTGTAACATCCTCCAACATCCCAAAGCGAAGTCATAACCCTTGCATTGGGCTTCATTTTCAAATGTACTCATTGATGAAGCTTTTTCTGATGAACTGATCAAGTTACAGTCCCTAGTGCAAATTTAAGTTAGCTTGGATTTTAATTTACATAGGTGACAGTGATAGTTAGAAGCTTGGGGAGTGTTTACTAATTCAAATAAACATTTCAACTAATGTGT
>JAPZDX010000006.1:8579397-8591590 GCA_029783625.1 Naso annulatus | reverse complement strand
GGGTTAGGGTTAACCTCAACCATAAACATAACCACCTATAACTAATTATAAGTGTGTTCATAATATGTCGTAATGTGTTATATATGTTCATAATGTGTTATAATCATCATGGAGACAGGCCTCATAGAAAGTGTTACCAACTTTTATTTATTTATTTGAAATTGATTTAAAAAATACAGTAAATGGCAGTGAAGGAGTATTGATTATTGATCTGCATCCATCTCCTCCTAACTAATATCCAACTGAGTTACACTTAAGCAACATCTATCTCATCTGCACTGTTAATCTCTTTCATCAGTAAATTCGTGTAATCACCAACGTGTTATGCTTCTGAGGTGCCATTTTTCATGAGGATTTTAACTAAACAGTTTGTGTATTTAAATGTTAGTTGCGCATTAATATGTAAGAGCAGCTGCAGAATCATTTAACTGGTTTATTTAAAACCCAAAGGACCAAATAACCAGATGCTGAGGTCATAAGTCCAAAATTTGATATTTTTTAAACTTTTTTCTGAATAAGTACAGTCAGTTAATTTAATACGGCACAGCAAAGGCTAACAAAAACTAACCAACTTGCAAATGTTTTCATTGGCCTGTCCTCTCGCCCCGAACACACACTCATGCACAAACACACAATCTCACACAAACATACAAAACCACAAATGTTAAGATAATATTATATAATGATTATGTTAATGTTAAAGCAGTTTTTATTAATGTTTCTGTCGACTGTTTGCTTTGAAGGCCAGTCTACAGAGTCAGTGTAATCCGTAATAATAACTGAGCGTGAGAAACTGCAATCCTTCATGGGCCCCTAAAAGGTTCTGGGCCCCGATGCATTGCACCAATTGCGCATTCTGTACAATTTAATTTTCTTTTAATTTTATTTCATTGATGTTTGTAGGCCTTTTCAATTCTCTCTTTACATTATTAGAACCATAATTCTAAAGCAGAAATGCTAAATCCCACTTTTCATCTTTGTTTTATTTTTATTTTATCTTTTTTAAAGACTAATCATTTATGTGCATTTATAGAATGTATAACCTCATCCTCAAGTCATCAAAACATCCCATTTCCCAGAAATAAAATAAGGACATGACCTCCGTTTCCGCAATTGTAACTTTAAATCTGACTACTTTTGCTCTCTGCCTTAATGTTATACTTTTCTATTACATAAAGACAAATCAGGAAGTCTGTAAAATGACAGTCAGGGGACATTAAGAAGCTTGTTAAAATAATGTAACAACATGCAGCTCAGTTCATTTAAATCCATTAAAGAATCATACAATGAATAAACTCTCATTTAAAATTAAAACCAGTTCTTGTCATATTTACTGGAATAATTACAGGGAAGATCACTGAATCCTGCATGTATTGATTTGGGTGATTTATATTGTTTGCTGTGAAGCAAAATGTCATAAATACCTTGTTACTGTTGCTGGTATTGATGTGTGGATGATGTATGACACTTTGCTGCACAACACACTTGTGCTGCAGGCAGGAAAAAGACATTCAGGCAAACCTGTGAAAAACAGTTATTTTGTGTCTCAAAGTCGACTTTTTCCCATTATCACCTTGCTGCTTCAAATCTATTGAGGTAACTCGACAACACAACCAAACATAAATTTGTGTTTTTTCATTATCACTACCAGATCATGAACACAAGCCTGACATAATGGGCTCTTACATGTACTTGGCAGGCATAACTGTGATACGCTGTCAGTATAAAACATGACAGCTGAGATGTGCAGACCTGCACAACAAAGCCAAAGGAAAACCAACCAAACCAAAACAAACTAAAATAAACACAGCATCGAGCAGCTAAGTCTGGCATATCCTTATGCATGCAGAAAACGTCAATAAATGAAAAGCCAACAGAACAATCACAAGACGGGAGTGCACCTTCAGTGACCGTGTCATATGCATTATTAATGAGCCCGGTGTTTATTGTCATTCAACGGCCATTAAGTAGCATTTTGTTTTGCCATGAGTGGCTTATGGAGGAGACGCTGCCAGCTTACATTGCACTGTGCAGGCGGTGTGTCTTGGAGTTAAATATGGAGATGATTTCACTGTAATTCAATCACTCTGCCAGCTCATGTTCCACTGACAGTGACGTCAAGTCGTTCAGACAAGTGCTGGACACTGAAGACTGGAGATGCGTTGTCTCTCCACACTGCAACATGTCACTGAAAGTTTGGCAGCGACCCTCGAGTTTGTGTTCCTGAAACTATCTTGGGGGCAACTGTCGAACACCCATGATGGACGAGCAGATGACATTTCCCCCAATTTTTTTTTGTGTTTCAGCTGCTCGCTGAAAACAGAGATTTTTCAGCATCTGATGTTGACTGACATGTTGGCAGGAAGGTCTGAGCTTGTCTGAGCTGGCGGTTGTCAAATCAGCAATACCTTCTCCTGCTGTTCAACTTAATTTAAGCTAGTCAGTTTAAGTTTGTCTAGTTTTGCACACATCTTTCTCCTCCAGTTGTGGTGTCTTTAAAAAATATTTGTCTTGACATGTTTAATATAGCTCTCTTACTTTTGATTTTGCTGCATTTAGAATACTGCTAAACTTCCACTCTTTGAGGCCCCTGAATACAGCAAGCACATGCAAACATTTTGCAAAAAGGTCAGCACTGCCCTCTTTTTTTGAGTCATATAATACTAATTACATCCCTTGGGAGCAAATTATGGTAACACTTTAATTAATGCATCTATCTATAATGCATTATGAACATACTTATAATGCATTATGGTGTGCCTATAGTGCTGTATAGTCATTATTATGAGCAAGGTTAGGGTTAAACCCTAACCATACATAATACATTATACGTGTGCTCATAATGTGTTATACATGTTCATACTTCGTAATGAGCTATAAATGCATTATAGGGACAGGCTTCACAGGAAGTGTTACCCAAATCATATTTACAATAGTCAAAGAATAAAAACAGAGAAAAACACCCTTATTTGATCAAGTATTCCTGAACCTATCGGAACCTTGGCTACGCGCCTGTAACCCGCAGTACAGATGAGTTAACAGACAAAGATTTATCTCCAGACTGTGGCTGGTGCTTTCAGTTTGGACCAGTGTAACATAAACGGAGAAAGTACCCAGCTGTCAGTCAGTTAATCCAGCTGCGTTGAAGCTCCAATTCATTCATCACTCCTTATTTGTTAATGTCTTATGTTGCTGCTGTCAGCTCTGATCAAATGTAGAGAAACTGTGCCTCCACGCAGCCTTCAGGAATGTTTTTTCTGTGTCTGTGCAGGCCTGTGTGATGATCAGAGTGATCATACTGTAAGTTCGGTGTCATTACCATGGAGACTGTTGCCATTATTAAACTTTTCTCTGTGAGCTTCTCCAGAAATGCATTAGGAGTTCTGTAGGTGGGCTGAGCAGAGACTTGAGATGTGAGAAAGAGGAGCTAAATATAGAGCGGCTGCACGTCCAGACGCTGTTGATTAGTGGAGCTGTTTAGGCTCCGAAATGGCTGCATCTATGAAACACTGTGGTTGATGTCTTGGATAGTGCATGCACTCAACTTCTTACTGACGCAGTTTGCTCCTGCTTGTGTCTATGTCGATGCACGTGAGCGTGTTTTAATGGAGAAGATGGACGATTTGTTGAGTTTCATTTCAAACCTAAAATTCGTCAGACAGGAAAAGGAATCCCTAAAGTCCTCAGTGGCAAACCTTTAAAAGCTTACAGAAGTGGAAATCAATGTGTATTACAACACTAACAAAGAAAACACAGCACATTAGTAATTCTGAAAAAGGATAAAAGCTTTTGCATTTCCTTTTCTAACGACTTAGTTCACTCCAGAGGAATATTTTGTTTACTTCCACTCAAAGTTTGGATGAAAAAAGGCAATTGAGATTAAATGTGACAATAAAACAACAAATTATTCACCAATTCAAAGAGCCAAACCTTTAGTGGCATTTCATTCCCTTCATATCGGACTGGAGGAATGGTATTTGTGTTCCAGGCGACAACATAAAAACAAGAAAACATTTACTCTGTATTTTGAGTGCAAAGTAATGTTTAGAAATTGTAGCAGCATGGTTGGAGTTTTGACCCATGAATGCTTTAAAGCTGCCAGTCTGATGCCAGAGAAGTGAATTTTTTTTTCTCAAGTTATCTTGTAGATAATTGAGAAAAGTAGCAGAACAGTTGTGTCAGGTTGAAGGTTTGAAGGGAATTGGTCACTGCACTAAATATGTTCAAGGTGGGATTGTTTTAGGTGGATTATAGGTAGATGTATCAGGAGTTTACATTGATCCATTACATTATATTTTAAATAATGAGTATGGAAATCCTTCTGGGGTTTTTCTTGCACTTAACCCTGTAATAATCTGTAATGAGGTGACCAAATTGTGAACACTTCATGTTTTCAGGATGATCCTCTCCATCTTTTTCCAAATTTTCCTCTCTTGCGATTAATTTATTTATATACCTGTAATAAGTTTGACTTCTGAAACTTCTAATTTTGAGACCAAAGTTTGGAATTTCATTTGTGGTTTGTAAAGAATTTCCAGTAACACTTTTCTATGAAGCCTGTCTTTATAATGCATTATAACACATTATGAACATATATAACACATTGTACCATATTATAAACACACTTATAGTGCATAATGTATAGTTATGGTTTTGGTTAGGGTTAGGGTTAACCAAACCAATATGCTCCTAACGTTTTATAGATGCATGCTTTAAGCAAAGTGTGACCAATCTATCAAATGGAGAACAGAAGATTTTAGAAAATAAAGGGCATAACTTGGTGAATGGTTGTTTGGATCATACTTAGACCATTATTTATTCAAATAACTTCCAAAATAATAATAAAATAATAATGATATAACACAGTAAAACTCTTAATGGATATCAGACGGAACGGTAGAAAATTTACTATGTAAATGTTGGCATGTCATGCAGTTTAAAATTACAATTGCACTTACAAAAATTTACTCTGGGAAAATAAATAAAAAGTTATTGTAAACATTGTTGTTGCTGGGAAACAAAGCATTTGGCCTGGGAAGAAAGATACACCTTCTTCACAGAAATTAAAAATGATGTTTATGATTTCCCCCCGCATACAAAGAACCCTCACACATTTAGTGTATATTGCAGTACTATTTTTTAAAAATTACCCTGTTTAAAAATAACAAGAAACATTTACTGTCAGGTTTTGTTTTTCATTTTCAATAATTAAAGAAATCATAATGTATTTTTTTATTTTATTTCATTAACTCGTGTAGGTAACACAGACAATGCTATTTCTCTGTTTATTAAAGTCTCTTGCTCTATAATGATTGATTTACACACAAGAAAAATTTCTCTGCAGAGATACAGATTATTTTTTGTCTCATTGTAAATCTGGTATCTGAATTGGTCCTCTAAAACCTGAATCTTTCATTAGACGTAAGAAAAGTAAATTTCTCAGAAAAGTTATACAGGTGGAATATGATCATGCAGCTACATACAAATAAGGTTTGTGAGGGTTTAAAATTCATTATTTAAAAAAGTGGAGTTTTTTTTAAATTTATTTAAAGGCAAAATTCATGAGAATTCAAGAATATCACTACAAAGTTTAGCCTGAAACATCTTTGCTGATTTTATTCTAATGTATTTCAGACTTTCCTGCTTTTAGAAATGGAAAAAATGGAAAATACATAAATTTTTGTGGAAGCAAAGGTTCTTGCAAATGTGAAAACCTTTTTTTTCTATTAATCTATATCTGTCACCTCCAGTAGAAATACTTGTGCTTCAGCCCATTAAAGTGTAATGCACATAATTTAATATTCGACACCAGTTTGACACGGTAATTCTGCTGAATGATGATACCTCTAAAATGCAGTCTGACACTTTCGAAATGAGACCGCGGGGTGTGCCAGCGGGGTGCTTCAATTCAAAATGTGATAGTACGGTACTGTGACAACATCAAGTACAACAGGTTGGAGAGCCTTCCTCTAAAGGCTTACGGAGCTTTACAGTAAATTCTAAAATGTTTATTTTGCCTGTCCTCAGTAATAAAACCTGCTTTTAGGGAATTCAGTTTTTATATGTCAGGCTTTCATTGGATATTATACAAAACATTTTCACCTTATTTTCAGAAACACAGATGAGGAAATTTGTATTGAATGTATATATGTTTGTTTGTCGTTAATGACAAAGAGATATCGATGGATGTAATTACAGGGAAGATGATGGAGAATCTCACAGACTTCTCTGATGTGAAAGACAGCCATCAAAGATGCTTGATGAAAAAAAATGATAAAAATGATCATGATGCAGACACAAAACACCTCCTTGACCTTTTTCCACTGTTAAAGCTGCTGAAGAACAATAAACCATTGGTTAGTCTGTGTTACAAAGTCATGTTTGTCTTTGCAGTAAACTAACTCCTTTTGACTCATTGTGCAGAGTCATTATGCTAAATCATGTTGTTTCTACAGTGTAATCCGATATATTTGCAAAAGCCTGCATGTTGTTTAAAGGAAAACAGCTGCAAACTGCTCGTTTTAGATTCATATGCTTTTACTGTGCCTATAAAATCAATGATGATATGTAGGCAAGCAGTATTTAGTCTAAAAGATTTGTTATCTTAGGAAGCAAACAACATGTCATTGTTGACAGGTTACTTGTGTTGAGCACATGTTAGAAACCATCTTAAAAATATCTCTAACTCTGTATAAACGTTTAAGAGAGAACAACAGTGACCTGAAGCGCTCTTGTTGTGATTCTTGTCATTGTAAAATGGACCAATAAGTGTCTCAAGTGATACTATCTACAAACAACACAATACTTGTGTTCATTTTACATTATATTGTGCATTGTCTTCCACTAACTTCATCCCATGCATCTTTCTGAACACTGATTTTATACTTGACTTGCTGGTAGACTGAATAATTTACCAAAAAATAGGGGAAAAAAGAAAGATAAATACCTGAGGGTAAATAAATTGTTCAATCCTTGCCCTTAGACATCTCTTTAGATATCTCCATAATTATTTAATACGGAATACTTAATGATTAACTTAACATAAATGGACACTGATCTATGTTGCACTCACACCAACTTCAATGCCCATACAGACGACATGTTTAACAGATAATGTGTATTACACCTCAAGAAATAATGAGGATCTGTGAGCGTGTGCTGTAGCAGAATTAAACTTACACATGTTGTGGTTTGAGATTTTCTTTGCAAGAAAAACAAATGAATGTCTCGACAGTGTGATTATGTTAGCATGAGATTACCTCATCTGTGTATTGTGTTCAATAGCAAAAGCCTTTCATGTGAAACTGGCTTCATTAACAGAACAAATCAAAGAACAGAGCTCTACCGCCACTTACTGGGCAAACAGACGGTGGTGTTAGAATTACAGCAACAGATGCGAGAAAGAAAACAGCAAAAAAAAAAAAAAAAGACATGGAAACCAAATAGGAATGTAGCTGCAGCTTGAAACAAAATGTTAAGAGATTTTTACACTGTTTAGTAAAAATTTTGAACAATTTCCTACAGATAGCTGTCAGAATTGATCACATATCACCTGAACTGCAACACAAACACCATAATTAAAAAATATAAAGTGAATCAGCAGACAGTCGACGTCAGTGTCCATGTTAATGAAAAATGTGTGACATGTTGTAACCGTTTGTAGGACTGCAACAATTACTCTGCAATTCACAGTCATGTTAGATATTGTAGGCGTGGCTTTTTGTTTCATCTTGTAAACAGGACGGAACTAACACAAATAAGTACTGTAATGCACATTTTTACAGCCTTACTTAAGGCCCCTTTGCTCTTATGCAATGAAAATCGGTTGCGAACAAAAGATTGCATTACCTGATTGCAACCTGGGTGGCTCAATAATGTGAAGGAGTCACAGGAGTTCAATGAGGAACTGATCTGACAAAAATTTAAAGGATCCTTTTACAGTTCAATTTATTTAAATGGCTTTTAAGCAAACATTTGAAGCCCTGCTCCAGGCCATTATTATCTTAAGAACATTTCCAACAGCCTTGGAGGGTCGACAGGATTCACTGTACAGTACTGCCAGACATGTGGACAACCTTCAAAAACAAAGTTATCTGGAAAGCAATAAGAGAAACATGATATGCTTTTTGCTGCTTTATGCTGCAAAACATATAATTTTTATTTGAGGCATAAATGGTGCTTGGAACCTTTACTACTTTTGTGTTACCACAAATGGAGGTCCCTTAAAAATTTGATTTGTACCATCCATGCTTAAAGCTGCGCAGATAAAACATGACTGTATGTTATTTTTTTACGTTATTCATACTTAACACACATGATAGATGGTGGTGTGCAAAAGTTTGATGCAGATGTGAACCACAGCAGCAAAGTAATTTTCTGCAGCCAAGACAGAGTGCACGACTTACACCACATGTTACCAGCTGCCTCATGCAAAGACACGCTGTCGTAAACTTTACTATATTATGATGAGTAATTGAATTAGATGTGAGTGCTGCCCGCTGCTCATTATTTAGAACTTTTCAAACCTTTTATGGCAATAAAACCTGTTTTGCTGTAATGTTGCAACTGCTGAAACAGATGTTAGGAGCAGCTGTGGTGAGACAGTCATTATTAATTGGTGGTTGAGTGTCAAACAGACTTATTCATTTATTCTCGCACATACAGGCAATACAACATGGCGAGAAAGAAACAGGAAATGCAAGGCAGACTGATAGGTGACTCAATTGAGAAGTCAGTTAGATGATAAGCTTCAATCTGCAGCAGTTCAACAGTTTTACATTGCAAGTTTAACCTTAAAGGGATCACAGATCAGCCAGTAAAAACTGCACCTCGTTCATCTTTATAATACACGACTGATGCATTTTGGCAGATCATGTAATGGCACGTTAGTTCCCCAAAGAGGAGCCAGAGGACACATGAGGACACATGAGGACACATGAAGCTCCTGGTTTATCACATATTTTATTAGGCCTTTTCTTCCTCTATGCATGTCAACCAAGTCCGAGTCTGTTTTTTTACTTCTGAAAATGTTAAGACACGTGACTCCATGTGTTGGCTGAGAGAGAACACTTTCATAAAGGTTGATCAAAGCAGATAAGCAAAATACTGAACAGGAGAATTGAGACTGACTCTTTGAAAAAGTTTACAGAACTTCACACTGGTCATGCTTTTAGTCCTTTAATTACAAACTGATCATTTTGTTTTTACACTAAACATATATGTGAACTCATATAATGTGATAATATTTGCAACAAGCTGTTGTACATGAAACTCAGACCTCACATTTAGACTTTTATCAACAATACTTCTCAAAACTTTATTTTAACCTCCGTAACCGTTTGGATGCAATTTGTGTCAAATAAAACATAAAAAGGATGAGAGAAATGATGGAAAAAGGGTAGTCTTACTCAACCTGCAAGTATCAAAATGTGGCAACATTTGAAAAAAATTAAAGTGACTGTGCTGTAAGCCAAGAAAAAGAGACCAAAAAAACAAAATGAGGTTCAAGAGAAAAGGCTCTTTTTTAAATTAATAAACCTACTGACATACATTTCTTGCATTAATACATCTCTATGTGACCTCTATCAATTCTGTGCATTTAAATTACATAATTTAGCATAATTTGCCTATAATTACCCATATAACTGACAGTTAGCGGACAATACAAGAACCAAGATTTGTCCATTACGACTTCGGCCAATGTAAACTTTGTTTCTTTTCTGTATCCTCGAAAGTTTCACAAGAAAAGCATTTCACACTACAGCTTGGTAGATCACCCTGTGAAGGTAGCAGCCCAGTCTGTGGAGGAACCCAGGAAGGGTTAATATTGTAGACAAGTGACACCTCACTTGGGGTATTTGACAAACTGACACTCACTGAAAAAGAGTGTCAAACTCAGCTTATCAAATACACTAAGTGGGGGGCCTGATCTTGGAAATTCAAAGATGGCTCTGCGGAATAAATGAACAAGACACAGATAGTTTTGCAACCAAACGATTATAAAAGACCAGAAAACATGCACACACTTTCCTTTTCATATGAAGATATTGCTTTTTTAGGCTTACAAAGCATATTTGAATGAGACACCACTCTGTTACCTGTGTTCAGATCTGTTGACGTTTAAGCAGATGAGTCCGAGTGCAGTGCTCCCCTCTCTCTCACAAGTGTTCACAAAGATGACACCGTGCACAAGACAATCCGTTTGACCATTGAGCTTAAACGCTGCAAAGAGGAAGTCAAAACAAGGAAGATAACTGCAAAGCTAGCTCTCAGGAAATATGTGGAAATGAAGTGTCAACATGTCACAGTTGTGAAATGCTGTTGAAGCCTTCGTGGCTCGCAGCTTTTGAGATAAAAGTTTGCTGAGACATATCGAACGGCTTTGCCTGCCTTTTGTGGCATTCAAGTCTTCTACTGTTATGTTAATAAGACAAGTGCTAACTGAGCTGTATGTTTTTCGGTTTATATTATTAGAAATCAAGAAGCAGTGACCTCCCATGTAAGATATATTTGCATTTAAGATCAGTAACTGTGGCATAGATGCTAAAGTGCTCCACTTAAGAATGATGTTAAACCTGTAAGATCACATTAAGTTTCATGTTCTGTTTCATGCTCTCTTTCTCACTGTTCCTTTTACTGTATCTTCATTAATGACAATGTCAGCAGCACTTTTCTCTTCTCTTGTGCTATAAGCCATCAGAGGCCATGATCTGCTCCTCTTTGCTTCGAGGACAAGCTTCATTGTTTAGTCTACGCTGCAGACTGATTGTCTGTCTGTCTGTCTGTTCCCTCTGTGCAGAAAAGCCACAAGGATCAGGTCAAAGGCTTCCAGCTGTTCCAAAAGCCCTCCTGCAGAGCTTGAAAGCATTTACTTTGGCAGAGAGCACCCAACACCTTCCACTCAGCTTACTTAACCGGTACTGGACTCCTCAAATTCCTTGAAACCCTCTTTAGAAGTTATTACTGTCACTTTTTATTGCCATGCTATTGAGCATTACAAACTTTTTCCCCCCAACGACCAGAATGTACGAAGCACGCTGCTGTGTAACTTCCTTATGTTACTCTGGACCAATGCGCCATGACTCACTCACAGGACTTCCCTCTGCAGCGCCAACTGTACTGTATGTTGAGCTTCCCTAATACACAAAGTCACTGAACACTGAACACAGCCTAAACTAATTGTTTATTGTTTTGTTGCCAATTGTTGTTCTTGTGAATGCTAATGTGTTTAATGACGCTGCATGCAACCACTTTATCAGCATGCACCATAAATATCTTTGCAGCAGCAAACAAAAGGAGGAAGCATCAAGGTCACGGGCATACATGAAAGAAAAAGACTGGTGTTGAACACTTTAGGGAAGCTAATGGAGGGGGAACGGCCTACACTGAGCTTGAGCTTAGACATAAACTCCCACCAAGACTATAAAGGGTAAGTGCAGCATGGAAATCAACTGCGGCATACATTGATGTATCATCAGTGTATAGTGTGGTAATCTATGTATAGTATAGTACAGTATGGTATAGTATAGTATGGTTAAGTATGCCTGCAGCATACTTAGCAGCATAGTAGAGTAGAAAAAAGTAGGCCTGTGGATTAGCAAAGTATAATAATGTAGTGTAATGGTAGAGCAGGTGCCCCACATACAGAGGCTGTGCCTTCTGCCACGGGTTCGAATCCACCTGTAACCACTACTCCTGGCAAAAGATCTGCCGTACTGCGGCAGCCCACTGCTTCTAGCATGTGTAGTTAAGGTTAATTACAAATAGGAGGGGTTAAATGCAGAGGATGAATTTCACCAAGGGGATCAATGAAGGAAACATTATACTGTTTATTAAAACAATATAGTAGTAATATAGTGTGGTTAAGTATGCCTGTAGCATAGTAAAGTAGAGTAGAATAAATTAGGCCTGTGGAGGAGCAAAGTATAGCATAATGTAGTGTAGAGCAGTGCAGTACAGTATGGTATAATATAGTATCTGCCGCCGCAGCGGACCCAGGTTTGATTCCACCTGTGGCCCTATGCTGCATGTCATTCCCCCTCTCTCTCTCTCTCTCTCCCCTGTTTCCTGTCTACTCTTCAGCTGTCCTGTCCAAAGAAATAAAGGCCCAAAAAATATCTTTAAAAAAAAAAAAAAAGAATTTGCAGCGCTGGCACGTTTGCCAGTTGAATCCATCCACATTGCTGCTCAAAGC
>JAPZDX010000006.1:8517258-8528413 GCA_029783625.1 Naso annulatus | reverse complement strand
ACATCTTTAGCTTGAAAAGAGAAATACTAAATTTAATCCAGCTTCTCCTTGTGTCATTAGGTCATAGTGCACCATGTCTTTATGGTGCATTGAAAGAAACACAAAGTAACACTAGTTAATGCATTAATGTTAAAATTATAAATCTGTGAAAAAACGCAAGTGCAGAAGGCATTTTTCATTCTCTGATTGAAAGAAAGGTAAAAAAGATCTTTACAATCTTGGCTTGATCAAGTCTGTGCATGGCTTAAGAATTGTTTCAATATTGTAAATAGAAATGTTACCATTGTTGTGCAGTTTGTGTCTTCATCTCTCGAACTGTCCCCATTCTGATGTCTCCTTTCAGGAGGTAAAGAGTTCACTGAAAAGCTGCAAATACACAATAACAACAAATTTAGGAAGAATTCTTGTCAACTTAGCAGCCAACTATGAAGTTCTCAAATATAACCCTGATCCCAAAAAAAGCTGGGACGCCAGATGCACACTAGACAATATTTTAATCTATAAGCTGTTGATGATGTCAGCATCAGAATTAGATATTTTAAGATACTTTAAATTATGATCAGTTGAGGAACACATAAAATGCAGGGATAAATAATCTCTTGACTTAACTTAGGTCACATTGATATAGTCAGAAATAAGTAAGAAAAAAGAATCTGACCTTAAATGCAATTTTACCACGGTAATATTTATTTTGTCATCTATTTAGGCACTGCTCTGTAAATAACCACGTGAAGGAAAGAGACCTCTTTTCTCTCACCATGATTCAGTCATTGCTCTGCTCAAAGGGAGATGAGTGGGACATTCTGTGATTGTAGAGAGGCCTCTCAAGTCAAGAGGTGGAGGTCGAACTGTGAACCAAGAAAGGGCATAGTTACTGAATTGCTTGTAATTCTCTAATGTGCCATGGAAATGCTAGCTTTCAAACAGTTACGTGTATTAAAGATCACTGTGTAAACAAAGGCAGTGTCTGACATTTCATGAATCCTCTACTGACTTTATGGATATGTATCATTAGCACAGTGATGTTTAAGGCTATTCCTGTGTGCCTGTGAACTAGCATGAGGACAAGGACATCTCAGAGACCACTAGTCATAGAGTTCATTTGGCTGAGGAGAAGTAAAAACACAGCTTTCTCCACACAATGCCAACAAGCGCCCATCAGTGCTGTCATAACTCTTACCCCTCCTTAAGCGAGGCTTGAGATGCCGGTGAATTGGAGGTGGTGCACAATCTCCAGGTTGATACATTAGTGGGCTGAGAGTCGTGGAGGACTCGACTTTGTAGTTTGCATTGAGAAAACTAAATGACCTGGGGCTCATGGGGATGTAACCATCACACTCAGTGGTGGTAATGAAGGGAGAAGGGGAACTCATGGGGACGTATGAGTCATCCTGGGAGCTTTGAACTCGTACCGTACTTAAGCATGGCTGTTGAGAGACAAACATCATGAGATCAGAAAATGCACTGCATGGTCCTTTTAGTACAAGTGGAGCATTTGTTAAAAAACAATGTAGAATTTGTATGTGCTTATTAATAGGCTCTTAAAACTTAAAACTGATGGCTTATTATATTTGTAGTAAAAACACTACAGTTTTTAACATAAAGACTCTACAATAGAATAGCTCAAGAGACTTAGATGAAAAGGTAAGATTAGATACCTAGCTCAAGATGTATGTTAAAGATGAAGGTAAAGCAAACAGCTGCGTAGCTTAGCTTAGCTTAGCTTAGCTTAGCGCACGACTTGGAACAAGGGGATGCAGCTAGCCAAAACTCACAAAGTCTGCCCACCAGCATCTCAAAAGGCCACTATTTAACAAGTTAAAAGAATTAGAAGTTGTGGATGCTAATGTATATGCCTTTCTGAATCACTATGTAATGGACTACTTTTTGGCTAGGTACATTAACTTGCTGGGGTCTTGCCTTCACCGAGAGGTTGCCAGGAAACCAAAGAAGACTCAAAGTATGGTATGATATGTCCAAAGCCAGGAGATAATTAGCTTAGCCATCTCCCAGCTATTAGCATTAGCTCCAACAGGAACTTCAGAAGGTTGCGGCGTGTGCTACCCAGCTGCTCGCTTTGGTTTCATATCAATGGCAAATACATGAGCTTAGAATCAAACTAATCATGTAACTCTCATCAAAAAGGCAAAATATTGCAAGATATTTTAAAGTGTTGATGATTCTCTTACCAAATTAAGACTCTGCCTCCTGTTCCTCATGAATCTATCAGCATCTCCTAGAAAAAAAGATGTTTTATTGAAAAGTTAGTTTACGATATACATGCTGCCCCATGACTATAGCGCTAGGATTATGATTCACATTGTTGGACACTGTTTTGCAGTTTTAGCATTACACTGCACACTGTGGGACTGTTTTCCTATTGAGGACTTACCCATTCTCAAATGGTCCGGGCTTGAGTAAGAGGTCCTCCGAGGAAATAATGCAGTGTGACTTGAGAAATGCCGTGCACTCATCGGCCTCAGCCTGTGAATTCCTCCATCACTGAGGTGCTCTGAGGGTTGATTGGGTTTGGGTGGCAGCGGAGGAGGAGTTTGTCTGTCACTTGTGGCATCAAACGATGCAGAACAATAAGGTTTGTCAAACTGGAAGACACTTGTGGCACAGTGATGTAGCGGAGAAGAAGACGATGACGGTAAAGTTAAGGAAGGGCATGGAGCGCTGAAGGGAGGGTTCGTCGATCTCCCTTGGGAGAAAAGAGACGGGCTGGGGCTGGCATAAGAGATGGAGGATGAGGAGGAGTCGGCGTACAGAGGCGAGGGGACAATGTCTTGGACGGCATTGTCTGACGACTTCTGCTCCAGAGAGATCTCTGAGTTCGAAAAGCTGCCGTGTCTACAAATATGGGGAAAAAATGAAAACATTGTGTTTGTTAAACATGAAATACTGCCATCATTTCATCTTGTATCCAAGGACTCCCAGACTGTACGTACCTACTAATGCTTACACTCCCCGTCTCACACTGTGTGAGGAGGAGGTAGTCTGGTGGATGACTGGGTTCAGGTTGGCTTGATACAGACAATCGGTCAGAGCTGTCAGGTGACGCCTGAAAGGAGATGGGGGTGTGAGGAAAACCTTCTTCTGAGCTCTCTGTTGACGAGAAGCAAGTAGGGGGAGAGAGCATGAGGGCTATGAAATATTACAAGCACTAAGGAGTGATAAGACAACTCCCATCATGCTGATACAAAGGCTAGCTAAAGCATGCAAATCATACACACACACACACACATACACATACACATTTCTTCCAGCCTTTACTCACATTTACAGCAAATGCAGTTGGTAAATTTTGAGAGAAATACATATATATATATTTTTAAGCACGTTCAAAGTAGCCACATGTGAGCCCTGTTGCGTCTTTTGTTGATATATCCTTTAATCTTTTAGTCACATTGGCTCTCGCTCAGAAATTTGTCTCATTCCATTTCACTCAAGGCCACCGAGTCAAGGATTTTCCCTGCAGAACCATGCGGAGGAGAGAATCCAAAAGTCTTTGCATGTTCTCATCAAACATTTGCTACCCTTAAAAGATGTTTGCGTTCACTCGTCTGTGTGGAACAACCTTTTATGTTCCTTTGCAAAAGTTATGAGGTGCCATCGCACAGAACCCTGTTGTAAAACATCCTAAGAAAACACTTAATCAAAGCAGCATAGTTTTAATCTAAAATTCTCTACGAACTACAACAAGACGTCTGTATCACAGTGTGTGGAATATACGCAATTTGCATCATAATCGACCACTTGTGTGTGTTTTCCTGAGAGCATAATGTGATTTGTAGTATCCTGCAGGGCAGCATATCAGCAACTTTGTGCCGTTGCTTAATCTCCTTCACACAGATGACGGTGTTCTAACAGACATGTCCCTCCTCACAAATACACTGATCACAGGACGGTCAAAGGCAGTGTGATCAAGACTTAATCATATGTATTAAAAAAAAAAAAAAAGCACTTACAGTAAGTGATACAAAATTCTCATTATTTATCTGTTAATTTGAATATGACCTCAGCGTGGCAGCTCCCTGCTGATGCGCTGTTATCCCCTTTGATACCGCTGCAACTTTCGGCTATGTGACATTCAAGTAGCATCAGCATCGTTATGAACTGTTGAGAACATCTTCTGCACACAGACAGCAGTCTGATTCGTGGTAAAACACGAGGTCTGGGTCGTCTTTCAGTGAATGAACCATGCCCGCTGCTCGACTGGAGCACTAAATTCATCTAAATTCATTTCCATACCAGGAAAGTTGTGTGAGGTTCAAACCAATGCAGATTTTACTCTACGCTGCTGCAGCCTCAGCAGAAGAAAACCAGATATGATTAGTATCAAATGGTTTTGACCACAGTGTTGTGATGTAACGTGAGTTGGTTTAAGAGCTCAGTTAAACAGAAATGTATCCACGTGACCACAGCTTGGCGGTAAGCCTGCTGTTTCCAACTGTTTTAGACATTTTTTCACTGAGTTCATGTTTTTAATGTTCGGCACTGATCAATCACTTGATCAATCAGATAAGTCGTAATTTACCATTTTAGATCTTGATTTTGCCGTTAAATTTTCTCAGGAAAAACACTTGCCTTTATACCACTTTCTTGGTGAATAATACCAAAATTTAGGACAACATGGAGTTATTCTAGATGTTTTGTCCATTATTTTATGTATGTGGAAAACCAGAAACTGAAATGACTGAACCTGAAATGAGTTTGCGGTTGTCAACGGACCTGCAGGTACAGCAGATTTGCACAGTTTCTCAGTTCAAGCTGCAATTTTTAAAGCACACGTGAGCTGTCAGTAAACGGCATCCAAAAGCTTCCTTTCTGTTTTTCTTATACCTGAAAACCGCAACACACAAAGTAACCAGTTTGTTTTGACCTCATTCTCAAGTTTGTTTTTCAGCCACTTCCTGCGTGGAGACAAGTGACACAAATTTCTTCTGGACCAGCAGAGCGAATCTACTGAATTGCAGCTTTCTGTTTACGCAATTTTCTTATGACTTTCCGTGAAAATGGGTTTATTTTAGCGCTAGAGAATCTAGTTGAGTGCAGCTTTAATATCACCACATTTCGATGAGGAGGATCAAATCTTATGTGTATGTACCTGCATCCTCCGGACTCCCGAACTGGCAAATCTGACTGATGTTACTGATCCAGATGTTCATCTCCTCTTCAGTTTTGGCCACCAGGTAAAAAATGCGAGATGACGTTTTCACCACGAAGAGGTGCTTTCCATGAAAGTCCCGCTTTATCCTGAGTTGCCCGTTCAGCATTTCCACCTCACACTCTTTCAGGTCAATAATGCGGATCGGCTTCTTGGAGTTCTCACTCTGATAATACTCCAGAACATCAGGATCACCACTCATGCGACCTCTTCGGAGCACAAACCAGCGTTTTCTCCACGCCTGAGGAGGAAAAAAACAAAGTTCATCACTGAGTTACCGCTTGAACTGTAATAGTACTCACAGTGCTGCATAATTCTTAGAGTTACCACTCCCTTGCATCCTCAGCCGCTGTTTTCTTAGTCAAGACCAGTCATGGGAATTAGATCACAGCCCCCGATCACAACAGCTAACTTAGCAACTTTAAACTCTTTTTTTTTTTTTTTTTGCTTTTCATATGGTCAGCAAGAGGAACCTCCACTCAAACTTTCCAGAAGTACAGAGAAGGGGAAGTTCACTGTATTTAGCAGAAAATGTCTAACACAACGAAAGAGGTAGTATTTATACAGTTGCTTTTTCGCCGACTACTTACTGAAAACTTAATACTGAAACTGTAAATAATTTTTATAACACCAGAGAGCTACTTCTACTATGTAACGCCCGAGGCCTCAATGCATAGAGTCAGCTAAGTGGTGCAGGTGTCATATTTCGTATTTAAAAATAAAATACTTCATAAGAGTAGTAATGCAATTTTTTCTGATATTGTGATCACACTTGGTTTTGTGGCTTTGTGTGTGCGAAGCCTCTCCTAATGTTTCAGTGGTGTGAGAGTGTGTGGGTAATCCGCTCCTGCTCAAGTTAGTTGCTATTTTGTGTGTTTACCAGGAAATACATAGATACACCACATTTACTGCCAATAACACTGCTACATTTAAGAGGAAACCGTAACTAAACAGAAGGCGGCTTTGAATATAAGGAGTTTGCAATAAACTAAACTACGTTGTTTTGTATTTAACAGGTGCACCTAATAGAAATAGAATGTGAATGCATAGCCTTTCATGTTGTATATATATATATATATTCCAAAGTTTGCTTTTTCATAAAAATAGAAAGTCGGTGAAAGAGCATTTCAAAAGGTTTTACCGTTTTCTTTGATGTTGACTTTCCTTTTTGTCACCTAGCCTGTGTGTTTACTCACTGCTGAGGTTGAACAACATCTCATTGTCTTCCTCAACAGATTAAGTATTGAAAATTTGCTGAAAACTGAAATGTTGTTGTTGTTTTTTTTTTTAAATTCTATTATTTTGACAAGTTCTCCAACAGCAATGGGCCTTTTCCACAGCAGACATTTTGACTTGGCATAGTAGGAGAATGGGTGTCACCAATAACATAAACAATGTCTCTGTTGTATTCAGGTCTCCCAGTGTGACAGTGTTTAAAATGATTCAATCCCCGAAGTGAAACCGCTACGTGGAATCTAGTTATCATTAATCTGTCTGTTTACACATGAACTGTGCCTGCTGTGACATGTTAGAACGATTTCAGTGAAACAGCCTGTGAACGCGCAGGTGGGAACGCCGCCAACATCAATCATAAAAAGATGCTATATGTGAGCTAACATTTTAGCACCATTACAGTACAGCTCACACACAGAGGTCAAATTAGTTTCTGCGTGAACCATGTATACAGGGTTCATTTAAACTGTGCCGGCATAATGATTGTCACCTGAAAGACATGAACCTGTTCCCTCACTGTTCCCTTGATGAAACCCAACCTCCAGTTCTATGGGACCTGTACACAATAGACACTGCACTTTAATGTAAATTAAGACCCATAAATTAAGATAAAGACAAAAGGTTTGAAGCAGATTTTTAGACCACAGTTTTTGCCACACTCCCACAAAGTCATCTGAGTTCTGAGGAATTGTACTAAATTAATATTGGTGCTAAAACGACAGCAACTTTAAAGGACCATACCAGTCTATTGTTTGACTTCTTGCCATTAGCAGAGATCGCCCCTATCGTCTACAAATGTTGTTAAAATTCAGCTGGATCTCAGACTGCATCTTTGGACCCCATTCACTGTCCTTCATGTTGAATCAGGGTGTAGAAACACTATAGGACACGTGAAAGTTGCTTGGTATAGGTAATTAAACCTTCTAAGGGAAACATCTGCACTTATTTGGTCAAAAATCATTGAAGGAGGTAAAGAGGGGAGCCGCTGAAATGAAAGTTATTACGCCTGAAAAATAATTCCATACAAGTGCTGTCTTCCTAGCTCAAACATTAGTGTGAAGACGGATTTTGACACAGACGTTTTCTATAACTATCGTCACACTTTTTCAGATAGTTTCTGTAACATTGATTGAATATGGACAAAATGTAAACGAACAGGATATCTCATAGGTAAAGCTACATTGGGAGAAATGTGTGGGATCTATGTAGCCTATGTGGCAGATGTTGACAATGGACACTGACGTGTTTACTGTAGTATCAACAATGCTTGGCATGAGCTTCAGATGTCTATATAGAGTATTTAAACTATTTTATTTTATATTTTCTCCTATGTGACCTTTGGGAATAGAAGTTGGTTATTATTGTGAAATGATATAAAAAGAGGGACAGAGGGCTTTTATAATAAAGTGTATTTTTTCAGTAGCCAAAACAACAACGCTGTGGAGGATTCAGGAGCTCATGTAACCTTGAAGGGACATGACAACAACTGATATAAGTGCAGAGAAAAGAAATACTACACTCGTGAGTAAGAAACAACTTCACCACACACTGTAGTGGGTTGGACACTGCAGATGACTGTTAAGAGCACATTTATCAGGGCAAAAAGTGGAAATGCGATGTTGACCTAAAAAATGAGACCACAGTAGTTGTTCTACGTCAGAAATGACTATGTTTTGATACTTCTGTTTCTAAACTAAAGGTCAGAGAAAAGCCAAAGACCTGCAGCCGAATTGAGCAACTCAACAACCAAACAGATGAACACCCTCACAGCTCCATGCTTTAAACTCTGTAGATTTTCATTTCATTTCAAAACACCACAGACGGACATACATATGATCACGATAATCAAATTTTTCATATTTGAATAATAAGGCAGATAGTGTTCCTGTCTCTACAACAGCCAGATAAATATGTATTTACCTTCCTCTGTGGTGTTAACAGAATTTGCATAGGGTGCTAAAATAAGTTTCTATTTCCCGCCCCAAACCCCATCAACATGCACGCACACCTCCACCCACCCTTTCCCTGCACTAGTGTTGACAAATGCCCCCTCCTCCTCCTCGTCCTCCTCCTCAATTCGCACAGAGGAAGTGCAAACAGCCATCATAAAACTGGACTATTTCTGCTTGCCACTTAAGTCTGAAGTGTCTGACTGCCTCTGACATTACTTCCCATGTTTCACAATGCACACGCTCATCACACACACACACACACACACACAGAGCAGAGCGAGTTATCACATGACCCCAACAACCACAAAACAGTGAAGGCTGTATGCTGTTCATGTAGGCGATCACGTATACTTGCTCTGGGAGAATTAAATCCCATGTCTGTCTCAGGCACATCTGCAGTGTGTGACCCATTATTATAGTCAAAATACACTGTTGTTCCAACTGTAAAGTGTATCCACAAGCCATGATACCAACGTGATTCCTCATTTCATAATAGCAATGAGGAAGGCACCATAAAGGAGACTGAATGACAGCTCAGTTAATAAAAGCTCACAAACCCACGGTATGTTTCTAAATCATCATTCCACAGAGTAACACACACACACAAGCAGACACGCTCACACAAACACAAGGCTCAGCAGCACAACCTGGCATTCCTGCTGCTGCCAGAGGACACAAACAAGCGTCCGGTGTGCACTCCTACTCACAAATCTCTTTAGTTTCTTCTCCGGGGGGGATTTAATAAGCCAGCCGGTAAAGACCACATCCCCAGCACTCATCTTGACTGCAGAGCGTGTCGTCCTCACGGCTGCCGCTGCTGCTGCTGCTGCTGCTGCTGCTGCTGCTGCGAAACTGAGAGCACTGCGAAGCATATCCTGTGTTCTGGTATTCAGCCAAGCCACTCCAAAAGGAGGAAGTCAAGAAATTGATCACACAGAGAGAAAGAGAGAGAGAGAAAGAGAGAGAGAGAGAGAGAGAGAGAAAGAGAGAGAGAGAGAGAATTATGTATTTGTTTTCTAAAGTGCTCGGGGCAAGTGGATGGAGCAGTTGGCCTGGGGGGGCTTTAAAGTAGAAAGAAACTACACATTATGAGCTCTGACAGGTTTGAAGTGTTCACGTTTGTTGAGATATTGGTTATAGATTCGCGTAAAATACGATAAACTGATTTAATCTTTCTGTTGTTTTGTGGTTAATTTGTTTGCTAGACTTACGTGGCTCCTGAGCTCTACAGAAACCAGAAGTGGTTTTAGAGGATAACTGACAAAAACACCAGACTGCTGTCCCTCTGTGATGCTTAGAAAAAACTAATAAGGGCACATTTCCACAGGAGCTTTCAAGGAAGCCTTGACATAGACATAATATTTGAAGTAGTCGGACTACAACAATTATATATCAGGTAGCTTTTCTTCCAGAGCTCAGCCTTCTTAAAAACGTAACAGACCAAATGCAACTTATGAACAAAGTATTGAACAAGATTCCAGAGTAAAATATCTTATGTTAGATTCCCACTTTAAATTTGAGAAACATTTTAAAATGACAGGAAAGCTTGCAAGCATACGCTCAAACTCTTAAAAGACTGTTTTGTATAATTTTATGCAATTTTATGCTGCAGACAGATTTATGGTTTCCATGAACTTTTCACATTTAGGTTATTATGTAACTCCTTAGTCACAAGCAGCTTCTACAACAATCAAGCCTCTTGATGATGTATAACCACGCGTTTCAGATTTTGCATACGAAGAGGATAAGATCCCAGCACTGATGTGTTTGTGATTGTTTTGTTCAGTTTGCTCGTGTTAAAGTTTTCGATAAATTCAGAGGTAACCAGGCTCCTTAGCTGCTCAGTGGCGTGGTGGTACCTCTCTGGGTTTCAGAGTTACTCCAGGTGCATTGCTCTGGGGATCAATATGGGTAATTCATTACAGATCATTAAATTGACAGTTGGAACATCTTTTAAAGAGACATCAGTCATGTAGTCATAAATGGTCACACTTTGCATGGAGTTTTATGGTAATTTTATTGTACCTTTGCTTATATTTTCTGCTGTTTGTGTGTATTTTCTTGTATAAATGCCCATCTAGAAGCAGACATTACAGACTAGTTTAAGCTATAAATTCAATTGTGCGATGCAGTGTTCCATGCTATACAATCAATTAATTTGGAGTTTGAATGATCATAGAAGTAAAATTAAAGTAAAATGTAGTGAACAATAGTGGCCTAATAGCACTAGAGTTGGTGGTAGCAGCAGTACTGGAAGTAGCAGTGGCAGGTTTCAGTTATAAGGGATAAGGAAGTTAACTTTAGCATCACTGGATCAAATACATTTGAATGCATCCAACAAAAGCACTTATGAAATGCCCAAACAACAAAGGCTTGTTCAGCCAACCATGAATTTATCTTTCATCCTACAAGAGAAGTTCAGTCTTTAACTTCTAAAGAGAAGTTCAGCTTTTAACTTCTCTTGTCAGTTAAAACACTGACCTGCCACCAAACATCCACATTTCAGCATCACCATTTCAGATTTCCTCACTTACTGGGTGAACATAAATCCTCATTGTGCAACTAAAAGTTATTTCCTATCAATAACTGTCACTGCCAGTAACATCGATTTTATTACTGTATTTGTTTATTTATTTTTTAAACCAATAGACCAACCGTTTTTTAGGTCTACTGCAGACATAATGAACTTTCAAAATCAGCACTCTGCATTTAATTGCAGTCAATTGATAATTACAGACTGTTTTTAAATCCGTTTTTCCTTGGAGTACCCACAAGAGGGCGACATAATGATGTACTGTAG
>JAPZDX010000006.1:8424434-8438250 GCA_029783625.1 Naso annulatus | reverse complement strand
CGGCCCTTTGCATTATCCAACAGCACTCTGCAGTATTTAAAAGCAGGTTCAGACACGGGGTACCAACTTAGAAAGCCCAGTATGGGCCGGGACCTCTCTACCTCCAGGCGATGGTAAACTGTGCAGGAGCCAGATCTCTCTGATCTGTTTCTCGCCTGCAGCCACAGTCGCTCAAATGCCTCACAAACATGTGGAAAGACTGGTTCTCATTCTTTAGTGGTGCAAAATGCTCCTGGTAGAGATCAGGGCAGCGCTATACCTGACCATCTTCAAACACACACTGAGGAGTCACCTCTTCAAAAAAAGTAACCGGACTGACTTCACCTGGATTCAACATCGACTAAATAAAACATGTTGCGATATCTGTCCAAAGAGTAGCCACAAGTCTGTGTTTTGTAGTTCAGCTTTGATAACTGGTACTTTTCTCTGCCTTAAAATGGGACTCTTATCCACTCCAAACTTTCTTTTACTTCAGGGGAACTAGTAAGAAAAGTATGTTGAGTTCCTTAAATGTGAATCTACTAGAGAACTACTGTACTAGACTGCAAGAGTTGTAGTCGCCAAATTTGCAAAGTACAAATACGCAGTAAGATCTTCTCTGGTTGCTCAAATGTACGATAAATAAAATAACAGCAAAGTTAGGAAGATGGTTCTGAGTCAGAATCTTAAGTAACTTTCTTTTTCTTGTTGTGCGACACAACTACGGCTGCGTCGAGGGTGTAGTTTGTTGCAAGTGGCAGACCACTGTGAGAGGTCCAAAATACACCTTGTCATCAGCAGTGGTGTGTCACAGAGAGGGAAGTCAGCCTGCTGTCATTTTGTGTGCTGAGCTACGGGGGTATGGTGAAAGTGCCCTCTGTCAGGGACGGAAAATGTCTTCCTCGATCTCAGGACACTCAGTGTGAGAGTGTGTATCGCTGACAAACAAGCCTCGCAGCCTGAACAAAGGCAACATCTGCACACAGAAAGGTTTCTTTTTAAAGAAACATGAATCTAAATAATAAATGTTGTTCATATGTCAAAATATAATTATACTTTGGATGTGTCTGGGTATGTTAAAGAAGTTGATCTTGTTTTTTCTTTCTCAAAACAAAAAAAGTAATGGCTGTGATTTTGAATCTCAATTTAGGCGACACTCCTCCACCTCTGCATCCCGCCTGCCGGGTCAAAGCAGACTAAATATGTGGTGCTCTATGGGAACTGTAGGTGGAGTCAAAGCACAAAGAATCCACACTTACATCCTCCATAGGGCTGTGTTTCCAACAAAGACCCTCGTCTGCACTAAAAATTTAGAATTTAACAGCAAATTTAACCACAAGAATTGGTATTTCTGAATTGATTTTGGGCCGAGCACGCTGCAAATTAAATTGTAAGGCAGGACGAAGACGAGCAACATCCCCAGACATTACACAGACGGGAAGGTCAAGCCTAAACAATCATTGTCCAATCTGTGTTCTGTCTGTGTCTTTATAGAGAGACGAGACCACTGAATGTATTAACCCGTGTAGTGTGTTATTAGCATCACCTCAAACACTTCATAAATCATTTCTCACTCTGTCAAAAGCCACAAACCACAGAACAAAGGACTGCTCGTTATATCATCAATGTGCATTGGTGAAGCTTTTCTCTAGAGAACAGAACCGTTAATAAATGGTAACAATAACACAGGAAACAGCTGAATTTGGTAACAACCTACAGACATTTTATGAGGTAATTCGAATCACATTCATTTTCCAAATTTTCTCCCCGTAGTTGCCGTAATGTTCTTGATTTGCAGACAGATTCTGCCATTAACTGAAGAAGCATGGAGCGTTCACTGAGGGATATTTTCCTTAAAACTGCCTCATGGCTGTTTAAGTACTCTAAAACAGGCCCATGATGTCACTGTTTACCACTCTTACCCTCCCCCTCCCTCCCCCCCTCCCTCCCCCTCACCCCCTGTTCATAGTCATTTGCTTGTCTCCCTTTCCATTTGCAGCTGTCAGAATTAAACTGTATATAATGGTTGCCATCACGTCTCTTGCTTCCTGGCTGCTGCTAACCCCAAATCAACATTCCTGCTTCTTAGTGATGTTCATTGCAATTGTTGGGCAAATTGTTTGTTTTGAAAATGCAAAATCAAATAGCGCGATGTGAAAGAAAGAGCATCTGATTGGCTTCCAGTGTTCCCTCTGTTGATTTGAATTAGGTGCAAATGAGGACAGGTGGGGGAATTTGTGTGTGTCTGCATGTGTGTGTGTGTGTGTGTGCGCGGATGAAGGTAGTGTGCGTTCGCCTCAGCCTCTTTCACCGTGCGTGTTCAGCGTGTGCACCTTCATGTATCACAGCACATCACATTACACAGCCATTGTCTGCTGCCTTTATATCTGTGAGTGACGGAGCAGACTAAACAACATTTAAATTAAGATTTAAACAGATTTTTACCAATAAGCCTCTAATAGTATGTCTGATTAGGAAAGACACTTCTCCCTAAAGCCTGCAGGCTGTGCATTCAGCCAGGGGAGCTATTATTGACAGCTCCTGAATGATCTACAGTTGTACGAGTGGAAAAAGCAGGATGTCTAAATGAAGCCAACAAGTCTATCAATGCCGTGCTTAAGACTTGCATCCTGTTTTTTGGCACAAATCTCTTGGCAGATATTCGACAGTGTGTGAATAAGGTGTGTACTGTAATTAAGCTTTAATGGAGTGTGCGCATTGTAAGTCGACATCCTCAGGCATCTCTCACACTAACATAGATGCACTGACTCATCTCTATTTGATTTTTTAAAAACAGCTGTACTGAATCATGGTCTGTACTACAAAACAGTAGAATAAGCTAATTGGCGTAGTGAAGACATGGCAAGCAATCTTTAGTAGCGTCCAAGGTTCAATAAATATCAGGTCATATATTAAATAGATAGAAAAGCATGTGGAAAAGTGATATAAGAGTGGATAAAAACAAGAAAATACGACAGATTTTAGTACAAATTTGTTGACTTTTCTTCTTCTTCCATTGTAATCTGCCAAACACACCATTTTTTTTAATTTTTTGATGCATTTTTTATGTAAGGAGTTTTAAAACTCCTTTAATTCTTTTAACCTACATTTAAAATTTGTGCATCTCATTCATAATCTAAATGTATTATTATGCATACCCATACAATTTAAATGTCAAGAACCGTCAAAATCTTCAAGTATAGATGTCTTAGATCCCCTTTGGTTAAAGTTTTGTCCTAGAAAGAAGATTTTTCCTGTCCACGGAGAACAATAGGCTGCATTATTTTGAAAAATAAATATTGTCTTATTTTGTTCTGCATCCCAAGAAACCTTTTTAAGTAGACCCTTGAAATACCTGTGACTCTTGTTTGTGCTGTAAGAGACGCTCTTGTTGCGGATGTGGAGCATATAGCTTTGATGGAATATGCTGATAAATGTTCCTGCACGGGTCTTATGATTGGACCCAAAAGTTTAGAGCACGCCTTTAACAAACGTACATTTGCACTGATAGCAGTGCGAATTCTTGCTGTCCTTATGAGGTCTCTGGGGAATTAAACCACTTCACACTTCAGTAAAGTTTTGCACTGTTTTCATCCAAGTTGTAGAGGTGACACTGCAGGATGAGCTGCAGGCTAGCAGACATAAAGCAGGAGCAGCTATGTGAACACTGTCGATGTCCACAGAGACTACAGTTAATGTTAGTTGACTAAATATGTCTTTAACATAAGTTAATAGCGAGTTATGCCTCTTGACTGGGGACCTACTGAACTCTGACTACACATAAAATGGTGCCATTTTCAATACTACACCGTTTGTTTGTAAATTGTATAAGTTATGGTTATATTAGTGTGCAGGGGCGCAAACTGCTATTAGGACGTTAGCATGGTAGCAACATTAGCATAGCGTACTGTTTGAGCAATCCACTTAACTGTGTTTTGGTAGTGTGTGTTGTTGTAAAAGCAGTCTTAAAACTGAAACTACTTTCTTTTGCTACAGTATGTGAGCTTTAGATTGATTAAAATGACTTCAGTTATTCATACTTATATAGAGGGTGAGTAAATTCTCTTTGGTCTCTGTGAGAAGTATGGATGGATGTATTCTGCCCGCTAATGCTACAGCTTCTTTTTGACCTGTTGCTGCCATTCAGGTCTCTGTATTGGACTTGTCGAGCGAGCCTGAAATCCAGCCATAACCTTTATTCACCATTCCTCACCTGATCTGTTTTTCGCTTGCTCAAGGTTCACACAACACCCAATGGACTGAGTACAGGCTAACATTACATGTGTGTTTACTTTTGGAATCAGCAGTTTTTGAGCCACTTGCTTCCAAGCAACAATTCTGGCCAGCATAATTTAACATTTGGTTAAAGAAAATTATTTTAATTGCTGTGCAGAGTGTGTTTGTGAAAAAACATTTAAAAGCGCTGGTATAATTTCTTCTCGTTTTTTTCTATTCATAAAATATTTATATACACCTATCATTTGAATTAATTTCTTTTTTAGAATGAGTAATTTTAGAAAAAAATATCTGTAATAATAGATTCAAATGCATCGCCATTACATAAAGTTACGGCTTTAAATGACATGAAAAATGAAAATGAAATTTTTTAATTTTATGCAGCACCTGTATGTCAGAATTACCAGCATGTCCCTCTCTTACAGACAAACAAAGACTTTGAAGATGCAGAGCTGGTAACTGTGAGTCTACATGTGTGTGTCACAGCTGGGTGGGCGCAGACCAGACCCAAAGGAAGTGCTCACATAGTGAGAGCGTGCTAAAAGAACACATCCAGGTGAAAGTGTGAGAAGTTCCAAAAGCATCTTTTAAATAAATTAAGCACTGTAGGTAGTTTGTTGTATATTTACAAGTATATTATTATATTTACAAAATGAACACAAGAAAACTTGCTCCTCAGTGAGGTCGACTCTTAGACTGTGTCCTTTTGAACCCGTGACTAATAACGAATATATTTTACACTAGCAAAAATTGATGAATTAACCATCATCCGAATTCAGTCATGACGTATCTTGAATGAATATTGGTGCTTTTGTTGAAAGATATTAACAGTGTTAGTTTTAAACATGGTTTATTTGTGTGTCTTATAGGGTACAGCAAGGAATAATAAGCATGGGCACTTCAAAAGCTGACAGTGCAGCATTATGGAGGGAATCTCGGTGCTAACTGGTCTCACAATGAGGCCAGAATGAGTTTCATTCTCCTCGACCTTAAATACACATTCAGTCTGAAGTATCTTTTCAAACTTTTCTTACTTCTGAGGGCTCTTTTTACTGTTTACTCCAGTATGTGTTTTTCATATGAGGAATTATAGTGTGGAACCTGAAGTATTTTCTTTTAAAGTTGAGGGGAGTTTTTGTAAATGAGACATTTAGTTGCACTTTAAAACTGTGTGTCTCTTCAGAGGTTCGTCATCTTGGAAACAGTGACTGCTGGCACCCTCAGTACATTTGTCAGTGCTGTGTTGTGTCTGCTAGAGAAGCTTAGTTCAATATGTTCCAGGATGAGTGCTGTGTGGGAGCTGTGAAGGTTTTTAACGACAAATGACTAAACTGAATTTTTATAGAGATTAGGGGGTTTTTTTGAAACTGATATTAAGCACATTGCTGGTGGAAACTGTAATTTTTGTTAAAGGAACGACAAGTATATTTCTTTCAGCGTCTCAGAAATAATTTGGTGCCATGTTCAAACATAAAGTGAACAATGTTTAATTGTCTCTGCTGTGTTATTCTGACCAGAATGAGTACATAGGGTTATGTTATTATGTTATTTAACATGAATGTCAACCTCATGTTACTTGTTTTTTGATCTGGATGTGATTGTTAAAATGTGAATTGTTTTGATGTTAATACTTACTTACCATGTGATGTCTGCTGTGATTTATATGCTGACTTTAATAAAATTGACTAATTCATTTTTTTTCGTTTTGGACTTTTTAATGGCTATGATCAGTTTTTAGTCTCTCTGGTAATCTATATTATTGAATTGCAACAACTTAAAATACTGAAGATTTCTCTTCATAAACAAGGAAATGGTCAGAAAATGTTGACTGAGTTTTTTATAGCCAAATCAAAGTCAGAGTTCTTTTTCCAACATATATGTGCTATGTATGGTATATATAGAGATCTTGGACACAATCTCTCCTGTATGTGTGTACATTGCAGTCAGTCTGAGCTCAAACTGTTGCCGAGTGTGTGCGTGTGGGCTCGGGGGACTATGTCTATGGGGAGAAGCAGAGCAGGAGAAGTTGGAGAGAGCAGCAGCCACACAGAACATGGACAGAGCGTTTACCTGGCCCTGTGCTCTGTGGGTACGCCAAGTAGCCGCCTCTTCCACGGGCCCCCCTACCTGAGCCACGCGCTGCTGCTACCGCCGCTGCCGCCACCGGTCCGTACGCTGTCGCTGGGAAGCCTGCAGGCACATACACACACATACACACGTACATCACTTCCTGCATATGGATGAGTGCACCCCAGAGCTACAGCAGAATGTTGATACCAGCGCTGAACTATGGGATAAAACCATAGCTGTCAGGGGCTCATGTCAGGGCGACATCCATCAGCAGACTCTTACCGAACCCACTGTGATATTCAAAAGCCTGCAGATCCACTGATCCGCACACAGAACCAGAAAGGTAGCCATGAGCAGCTCCCTGAATATTAGATTAAAATAATAAATAACTGACATGAAGTGCAGCTTTAACAGGCCAGTTTCATGGTGTGTTTCCAACTGGTTGTGTGCAAAGTTTTATGTGCATATTTTTCAGGTGCAACGGGGACTATGTGCAGTGTATTATGATTGTGGAGACATTTATGTGTGCAGCTTTGGAGATCAAAACAAATTCCCCTACAGGGACAATAAAGCATATCGTATCGTACCATATCGTACCTTATCATATCATACCATATTGTACCGTATCATATCGTTTTGTATCGTACCGTACCGTATCATACAGTATCGTATCGTATACTATATCGTACCTTATTGTATCATTCCATATTGTATCGTATTGTGTCATATCGTATTATATGGTATCATACGGTATCGTCTTGTTCCGTATCATAATCTGAGATTTTATAAAGACCACCTTTGATTAGACTGGTCATATTAGGGTATTCACCATTATATCTACATTACATTTATTTGCCTCTATATGGTGTCAAAAGGTGCAAATTTGTACTCATGTTTAAAACTGTGAGTAGACCAACTTCTGCGATACACCAAGTCCCTGATTATATTAGTGCAAGCATTTGGCTCTGGGGGGTGTTTATGTCACATGCTTTGGATGAAAGATTACAGCCTCTTCTGAGCTGCACAGACATGGGCATAATAGCCGTGCCTCTGGGGACTACCCCTGCATTTTGTCCGCGAGTAATCCCAATTACTGCGAGTTTCTATGGAATCAGAATCATCCACTTTAATGCAAGAGGCAATGCATTCCACCATTTTTTTTTGTTTCACTGGAAGATATGCAGTAGAAAAACATCTCCCACAATCAGATGGAGACATCTGTTGGATGATTCGTCATTCAGAAGAGACTTCAATCTGTTAGCTTCTGTGAAGACTGAACAAGTCTCTTGAGCTTGTAAACATTAAAGTACTCCGACGCTTTTTCCAAGCCTCAAGCTTTAAAAGTATGTCTATGTAAGCATCCATAAAAACCAAATAAATCAGTCAGTTTATGATACGCTAATAAGAACATAATACCATGCAAATATAAATCCACTTCTTTGGGGTCTGATTATTCCCACAAATATCAGCCTAATAATCAGTCTGTAATTAAGGCAAACGCAGTATCTGTGAATTGTAATTACATTGTTGGCCTTAATGAACACAGTAGCTAGAGGTGGCTGACAGAGGCTAGTCCATGCCCAAGGCCTGGGCTCTTCTCTCAGCACAGGAATGGCATGTCATTAGCGGTGATGAGATTCCTCACTCTGGGCTCAACACCGTCTATGCCTAATCAGCCTCCTAAAATTATCTCCACAGGAAATGCTTTCCACACTTGTAAAAAAAATCATCTCCATATTCCCTCAATTGGAGTTTTTTTCGTGATTTCTTTCTTAGCTGTACAAGTGTGTGCATATGTGTCTTTCTTCTATGTTTT
Organism: Naso annulatus; assembly: GCA_029783625.1. Lineage (NCBI taxonomy): Eukaryota > Metazoa > Chordata > Actinopteri > Acanthuriformes > Acanthuridae > Naso > Naso annulatus. Next base: position 8,430,149 of record JAPZDX010000006.1, on the reverse strand, counting down.
GACCATATCCTGCAGACTGTGGTTTAGACATTACAAAATGGCACAGGACACCTCGGAGGATTATTTCTTGAATGCTGCGGAGGTGAGAGGAGCACTAGCGGGTGACCTATTTTTCCGAGTCAGCCTTGTACCGTTATTCCACGAAGAGAGGCTTGCACAAAAGACTGATGAGAGGGAGGGAGGGAGGGAGGGAGGTGGGGGTAGTAGTGGGGCGTGGGGGGGGTGAGAGGGCAGGGTCAGAGGAGCCGCAGCCGAAGAGAAAAACACATAGCTTTTCATCAGTCGGCTGAGAAGGAGGTAATTCACAACTCTGTCGACACAATGCGACCACGAATGTGCGTGTTGGGTGTGAGGTGCTGTCATGCTGCGACTGGCAGGCAGGTAAAGAAGAGAAAGAAATGCCACTTTCCCCCCCGACTATCTAACAGCTCAGGATAGAATAAGGGTCTCAGGCAGCATGGTGACAGGGGAGATAGAGTGCAGAAAAAAAAGGCGACAAAAGGCGACTAAAATCAGCAGCATTAATGCCGCCGCAGATATTCTCCGCCTCTTTTCACGAAAACACAAATCAACTCTGATACTATGCTAATGATGGCCATGCACCCCTGCATTTCCACTTACAGTGTCCCCATGTTTGCGGTGCGGAACAGCGTTTCATACAGCACTCTCCACCTCTTTCCCCCTTTCTCTCTTTCCATCCTTTCCTAAGTGCTGAATCTATCTTCCCCTCGCTGCCATTGTCATGACACCCCCAATAGACCCACTGGCTTGGAAGTTAGTTGCGGGCAAAGTTGTGGTGAGAGATTAACTTTGCAGGATTAGGTGGGTTAATTAATAGATGGCTGCTGCTCATTGTTTTGTGCTCACGCTGTAAGAAGCCACCCAAGAGAAGCGCTGCAGCATTAAATCAATTTCATGGCCCTTTTATTACTGAGGAGATAAAGCCAATATTTAGCTTTCAATTCTTCACAATTATTGGGCCCCTGCTTTGCCACTTGAGTGGCTGCGCTTGGCTGGGGACAAGGACACATCTGTTTATGAGCTGTGGAGGCCCGGGGGCCTTGGTGTCCGGACTCCGGGGAACTGTCCTCGGCTTTCTCTCCTCAAGCCTGTAGCACAGAAATTCTGCCGTCTTCAGGAGTGCACTCAGAGAGGAAGAGAGATTAGACCGAAAGAAAGATGACGACTGTCAAACATTTCACCATGAAGCGCGAGCAAAAGAGTTACATTTTCCCAACACAAACATTAACGTTTCATAAAGATATTTATATATTTACAACAAGAATAGTTGCAAATTTCTACAGAAATCTTTTCAGTATGAAGTTGTTCTCTGTACCAACTCTCTATGCTCCCGACAAGGAACTTAAACTGACTTTGTATTCTGTGTCCTTACATCTCTGACAACTTATATTTCTCTCTCCATCTAACTCCACTGTTTACAAAAATTGATCGACATAAAAAAAAAAAACCTGTTACCTTATATGTATTCAAATCCCTCTCTAACTAAAATAAACTTCCAGCCAACGGAACTTGCCAAACAGAATAAAATGTCCAATTCTTGATACTGTCAGTTCCGAACAGAGGGAGCAAAATGTGCATTCAGAGCACATCAGGCTCCATTTTCATGACAGTGCATTGCACATACCGGAGCTTTATGCCTATAAAGTGGCATTTTTCTTGGGTGCACACCGGTTCTTTTCTACTTGCACCTGTATTTTGTGAGTCTGTGTGAACTTGACTGTACTGAAGTAGGAGGAGAGACACAGTAGGGGCCGTGTCATAATGATCAAACAGCACAGTGCAATTTTTGTGTCAAGGTTTCCAGAGATTTTTGCCTGCACAGACTGCCTGCACGGACCAGGTCAAAAGCTTTGCTTTCTCTATCACAGAACAGTCAAAGCACTTTGCTGAGTATCGTACTGCTCTTAAAGTGGAGAAAGGACGTGATGTGATTTGATTTGTCACATTAGCCCCTTTTAGACAATGTGGAAATATTGCGTCTTTATTCCACCTCTCTGTTCTGTATAAATGGTGCGAAGATGGCATTGGGCAAGGGTGGAGTGGGGGTGTTGGTGAAGAGAGCGCCTAATCACTTTATGTGTAAAATACGAGTCGGCATGACGTTACGGCGGTGTGACATTTTGATATGTGTTAAGTGTGCGACCCATAGCGGGAGATTAAAAAAGCAGTAAGCAGCGGGTAGCAGCTAACTCAAGCAAATAAAATTGACCACCATATAACGTAGAGGGTAAATGATTGTAATTTTCATGATATGTCATTGTTACTGCTTAGGAATGTCATGCTCATCAGACCTCTTTAGGGTTTCACAACACCAGCATGCTGTCTAAAATCACACACTGTGGCAGTGTTATGAAGAAACTGTTTGGATAATTGCAAAATGAGCTATTATATTCTAGCCTACATAAGGAACACTGAGGATTTATTCTTACTAGTGTGATCATGTTTTTTTAGCTACTCTCCAGTTGGATTGCATGATCTTAACAAATAAAATAAATGGATTAATGAAAATAAATTAATAAATAAAACACACAAAAAAACAAAAGTTGTTAACCATAACCTGAGACACCTATGCTGGGCCCTACTTTGCCTGCATTTATACTCCTATACTGTACTAGGCTGGATCAGCTCGCACACACGCTGACCCCTGCAAATTAACGCATATCCTTGCGATTAAGTTGTACAGTTTGATTTTAACTGCTAATAAAACCCTTAAACGCTTCACATTACCTCTGATTTTCCTCCTGATGCACTTCTTCTGATACATGTCTGCAGATCTTTTTTGGCACGCTGCCTTTCTAGCCACAGACTCACTTTCTGATCCTATTACTCAGAAAATGTCACAATGAAAAGTTGTTGCATTATGCATCAATAAGGTCCTATTTATGTCCTACCAAACTGACAACAGCTTGACTGATGTTAATATAATCTGTACTGTTCTTTGGCCCAAAACTGCCAGCAGCAGCCCCGCTTTGTCATTGACAGAGGAGCTCCATCAGTCACAGAGCACTCCACTCATTTCTGCTATAAGAAGACTGTCAACTATCTAATGCACAGGAGGAGCCCAGGGACAGCCGAGTCTATGGAGACCCTATGGATGAAGTAGCCTTGGTCCACATTAGTAGAAATATCTCAAACTCAGAACTAATGGTGCCCAGCACAACTGTGCAACTCACACCAAACTAGCAAACAGACTGATAGCACATTACTCAACATGCTTATTACATTCAATGCTGGAGTGGAGTTAATCAGGGTTAGCTTGCTGGCTAACAGAGTTTCCAAGCTACACTGGTTAACAAAGTGTCTTGTGTTTGGGGAAGAAGCTTGTGAGCAAGCCTTTGAGCCCGAAGCCAGTCGATTTTGGGGGCTGACAGAAGGAATGAGACAGATGAACAGCGCAGCGCAGAGATGAGTAAGACAGATGAACAGAGAAGGACAGCAGCCACATCAGTAGAAGAGGAAGACAAAGAGAAGAAAGGACAGAGGAATGAGAAATTGAGGGAGAAATGAGGTCAGGACACAAGTGTCTAATTCATTGTCATGGAATTATGTATTTTTGACAAGAAACAATGTACGTCAAGGAATAAAATGTTGTTGTTCTCAGGTGAAAAAAAATAATAGAAACAAATTATATATTACAAGTGCATTTCAATTTTGGACAATAGCACAACTGATGGCATTAAATGGCAGTGATTTTAGGAAATTATTCAACTGTTTTGCATGTAAGGTCTCACACACAATCTGCAAAGTATATAAAACAGATGTCACAATGGAAATAAAGAAAATGCTCATACCTCAAAGTGACGGTAAGCACAGCAGCTGGACAGATGATTTCGACTCCTTGCTAACTCGGCTCCTAACTTGCATAATTTAAATACAAAAAACCAAAACACCGACACCAAACACCACAACGCCAGTTTTAATATATCGAGACACATCAAATGTGCATCATTATGTAAGTATTGTATTTAATGATGCACATTTGTAGTGTCTCGATAATTCAAAACTTAAGTTTCAGTGAAACGTTTAAATCTTTTCAAATAAGAAAAAAAAAATCCATTTGTCCACATCAAATTTATGACCATTAAAAGGTTTTACTATTTTGCGATTAAATTATAAGAGTGTTGAAAAATAATTTACAGCTGTTTCAAGAAAATATGTCAAATTAGAGAACTAAAGATGTAATTGCATCGGATTAGGTCACATGTTGGTTTTCACTTTACATCCCCTGTCTATTTAACTGACTGCTTCATATAATATTTCACAAAGCTACAAGGATAAACCCAGAAAAAGATCTGAGCAAAGTCACAGTAAAAAATGTGAGAAAAAAAATATGAAATCATAGAGCAGGAGCATGTTTTTTCCTGTCACTGTATGACAGTAAGAAGGACAAGCCAGCGGAAATAAGTCTGTTGATAAGTAATAGCAGAGGCAGTGAAGCACACTGCCGCCTTCACACAGGACGAGGGAGGTGTTATGTCAAAGATGGAAAACTGACTCCACTTCACATTTCGCTTCATCAATAACCTTTGATAAGATATAGAGAAACACAGAGACAAATAAACAAAACCAAAAAAAAGAAAAAAAAAAAAAAAGAGGAAAAAAAATATCAAAGTTACAAAAGAGACAACCACCTAGCAAGACATCTTTTCATCTCCAGACTGACAAGTGTCCCATTGTTGTCATCCTTCAGCGCTACTTTGTTGTTCCTGAAAGCATCTCTGGGTTGTTGTTATCAAAGGCATAAATCATAGAGCTGGAGAGAGCCAGGTGGCTTTCATATGAACTGCTGCACACATGCTCACGTCTCACCTCTCCTCTGATCAGAGGAGACCTACAGTACACACAGAGGTTTCCTCTCATATAAAATACAGAGACGGGTGTCTGGGAACGAGCCAGAGAGAGAGAGAGAGAGAACATTTACATGCACATCAATAATTCAATTATAACCAGACTAATGCAATACGCATATTATTGCAACTCTCATGTAAACACCTTAACCGGGTTATCTTACTCACATTAAGGTCCTAATCAGAGTAAGCATAACTTGATTAACAGAGCCGGGTTGCTTGTCAATCATTCAAATTAATCTAGCCAAGTGTATGTCTGGTTTTTTTCAGTGTTTGGATTCTGTGCACGCGCCACAAAGGTCACACGGTGAACAGGATGCCGAGCGTCACTTTAAAACAGAATGGATAGAGTAGAGATGTTGGAAAAATTAAACAGCAACATGGAAACATGGAAACTCTACAGCTGACTCAAAAAAAAGTTGTGACGCTGTCTAAAACATAAATAAAAACAATGCGATCATCAAACAATGTAACTGTGTTTACTGATCATGGTTTTACAAAGTGTTCCTGAGACCGCGTAGTAACATCCTTTATACAATAATGTGTTTCACACAGTGTTCGACCACGTTCCATCCTTGCTTGTGAACTACCGGGCCTTTCGTGGATGCACCTTTCACACCCAGTCATGAGACTTTCACCTGTTACAGCTGAACCTGTTTACTTGTGGCATCTTCCAAACAGATGTTTTTAGAGCATTCCACAACTTTCACTCTTTTGTTGCTCCTGTCCCAGCTTGTTTGAAATATGCTGCTGACATCAAATTCAGAACAAACACATTTAAAAAAATTACTGAAGTTGATGAGCTAAAATATTTGCACTATTTTTTATCTGACATTATGTCAAAAAA
>JAPZDX010000006.1:8375071-8388219 GCA_029783625.1 Naso annulatus | reverse complement strand
GTACACACCAGTGATTTCCCCATCCCTGAGACCCAGAGACCCACAGAGTGTGTGAGTGTGTGTGTGTGTGTGTGTGTGCCTGTGCATATGAACATGAACACACACACACACACACCCTCTTCGCTATTAATACTAGGGAAGAGAAGAAATCAAATATTAATCCTTCAACGCCCACCTGGAATTGAAAAAAAAAAATGAGTGGACTTACCATTTTGTTATTGATTTCATGAAAATGAATTTCACAGACTTTCTCTACGATGTCTTCACTCTCAAAAGTTATGAAACCAAATCCTATGCAGAGAGAAACAGAGGGGGTGGGGGGGGTGGGGGGGGGAGAAAGAGGATGAGTTAGTGGAGAGTTTCAAACAAAAACTCCAGCGACCAGAAGAAAAAATATTATCAGGAGCCAGATCCAGAAACTATGTGAGTACATCTGTGGAGATTGGCTTGGGCATGGAAAAGAACAAGTGAACAAGACAGACATTGTCCTCTTTAAATCAGGAATATGATGAAATCTGCCACATTATTAAGGGCACTCGAGGACCTCTTCTACAAAGAGAAGACGGAAAAACAGCACAAAGCTCATTTAATGAGATTCAGGGAGCCAGGGCCCAGCATCTGAATTTCATTAAATGCATTTTGTGTTCTTTTTATTGAAATCTCACTGTATAACAAGCCCCCGTTTTTATGTTAATGCAGGCCTTAGAATGAATGCGTCGTTGACAGTGGGATTTTCATGCCATATTTATAGGATAAAAGCTTAACCCCTCTTTTAACACAAAGACAGAGAGACAAGATGGTTTCAGCCTTTGAACACAAGTGGATTGCAATGCTCTCCTCTGTGTTTTGATGGCGATGCACAAAGCAATCTAGCTTCTGTATAGCCAGGGTTGAAAGGAAAACTGATATTCTATTACTTTTGCAAAAGAGGAAACTGCACAAAAGAGAAACAGTTAGTGAATAAAGCAGCAAGTGGGACTGAAAGGAGATGAGTTTCTTTTCAAGACAGCAAACACCCGACGATGAAGTGAAATCACCTCAGATTGAGCTTAAACAGCTGTCACTACAGACGACACACCATCTGACTAAAACATACTCCACAGACAGCAGCGCCATCAATTTATCATCATGGAGCGTCAGATGATACAGTAAAAACAGTCACCTACCCAACGTGAGAAGGGACTGACGCACTGACGGAAGACAACAGTTTAATAGCGCTTGTTCACCGAGCTGAAAATTGGTGAGTACCGTCCTCTTCATACAAGTTAACACAAATCCACGTGTTCAGGGAACGGCCCACAGTCATCATCCACTTCACAGGACAAATCTCAAGGTCAGAGCCTCCAAGCGGGAAGCTGTTTGGAGCCTCACATCCCGCAGATGTGCACATACTCACACAGCATAATTCTTCTGCATTGTCGGTTCCAAAAACAACAGATTTGTCTTTTGTATTTGTTAAATCATTCATGCCAGAGCTGAAACTAAGCATTATTTTCATTATCTCTCAATTAAACTAGATTTTTTTAGTCCTTGATGTCAAATCAAAATGTCAAAATAGTGAAGGATGAAGCAAGAAGCTGTCCAAACAAAAGTCCAAAGTGAAGCTTGACCGATACAGGATTTTTGGGGCAGATGCCGGTACCGATACTAAGGAGCAAGAAAACTCAGATTTTTGATGCATGCCTGATATTATATAATATCCCAGACATATTGAATATCTTGCATGATATATTCAATATATATTGAATGTTATCATCAAATACTGATGACAATAATATGTAGAATACAGATGTAAGATATCTTACATAATAAACTTTATTACAACCATCAGCGCATTGAACAATTAACTTATTAGATCTGTTATTAGTAAATAACAGATCACCCTCTGTTGGACAAATTATGTTATTAGACCATTTTAAATCACTAATCCAAATATTTTTTTTTTCTTTTTAAAAACTGTTTTAATATTGGTGCATATCGGAAAACATATGCACTGATACTCATATTTCTGTGATAGCCAGATATTGGCAGATGGTGCTGGCAAACTGACATATCAGTCGGACACTAAGGGAACATTTTCACATGTTTTATTTATTTATTTATTTTTTTCATTAAAGAAGCAGCCCGAAACCACAAAGATATTAAATTTACAATGTAAAACAGAGAAAAGCTGCAAGCATGAGACACTGAAGAAGCTTAAACCGAGCACAGCTTGGTCTTATTGATTTAAACATTACTGAAAGAAAACTCATCTTTTAAAACAGTTGATTATTAATTTTGCTATTGATTGGGGAATTAAAATTTTTTTGACTAATTCTTGCAGCGATAGTTTATACTGAGGCAGTTATTCCTTTAATATCTCTGGCTGTTTTGGGCCATTGCAGGCTGAGTTACGAATCAATGTCCAGGACTGCTTAATGGCAGTGTGGGATTCCAAGGATTTTTGAATCAATGCGAGTAAATACCTTCATATGTCAGGTATTTATTTACTCGATAAGCCAATGCCAATTTTGACAGTTTATATAAAAACAGTTTATCATACCGATCATGCGCTAATATCGCAATTTCAAATCAAATAAACCTTGGCACATATTCCAGCCACCTCTACTATATGCATGCCATTTGGTAAATACTTAGCAGCGTAAGCATTTTCATATTCACACCCATGCAGAGGTGGCAAAATTAGTCTCTTAAGCAGCTTATTCTATAAATTCATCAGCCCATCCAAAGAAAGACATATTTCTTTGTTAGGAGCTGCTGCTTACCAGTCAGCCTGTCACAAACACTGGCATTTATAGTTCTGTCATAAAGTCTTTATCTCTCGCTCACATTTTTCTTTCCAGCTCCTCCTCCATAAATAACAAACCCCTCTTCTGCTCCAAACACACGCTAGAACATATCAAAACAGCCCTGTCAAAAGAAGGGCTGGAAACCTAATGTGCGAACTGATTAAACATGGACACCATCTAATCTGATGAGATCTTATGAGACAGAATATCAATTTCCACTGAGACATCTCAACACTGAGTTGTGGCGACACGCATGTGTGAAGTAGGGGGGGGGGGGACGAGAGACCCCACCTTCATGCCAGCGCAAGGAGCACTTTTGACAACCAACAAATCAACCGCCAGGAGTAATTTGTCATGGAGGAGTGTAGGTAGAGGCAGTGGAGTTTGGAGAGGAGGGGGTGGAAAGGGAAAGAGAGAAAGGTGGTGATGGAGGAGGGGGGTGGGGGGGGTGGGGTGTGAGAAGAAAGACAGAAAAAGTGACAAGGAAGGAGGTTAACATACATAGCCCCTGTCGCCACACTCCTTCCTGCTGCTATAGGCAGCTCCTCCATCAACTGACAGGACATTTTCCACTGCACCATTATATCCAGCGGGGTCAGGGCCGAGCAACACCACCACAGATACCCCCCAGCAGGGCCCTTCCACCCATAACTGGATCTGTTTCAGTGAACAAAAAAAAAGACATTTTGCTGTAGTGTAAACTACTACTGGAATGTATCCTCTACATACACACTCACGGGCACACAAAAAAACCACAGCTAACATCCCTATCTTTCTCTCTCCTTGGCTCAGCACACGTCCTCTTGGTCAGTCCCCTGTGGACTGTCTGAACCTTTGGCCCCGCCATTACAGTGCACTCCTTTGCTCTACTATCCTATTTTACAGACCTTACAGACAATTACAGGCCACAAAATAGCACCAACAAAAGCATTCCTCTCTCCCATCCTCCTCTCACAGGGTGTCAGCAGAGGAGATTGCCACACGTACGCCGGCCCTTGTCTTCCACCTATCCACACATGGCAGGAGGCTGACCTCCACGAGACTATTAAAGACTGTCAGCACCGACAGACACGAGGAGAGAGGTGGCAACGCACTCACACAGAAGAACCTTCCCACAGCTTAAACAATACCCTGTAAATGGAAACACATGGACGTCTGCTTGCACGGCTGATAATAGGTGTTGTGTGGCTACTGGCTGAGGCCTCTTGGCTGCACTTCCTCACACTTATTAGCAAGAACTGGGCTCGGCCTCATCTCATCGCTCCACAGAATCGGCAGGGAGCCTGCTTTCACGGCCTTTTACCAGCTTCATCATACTCGCTCTTTATTTCACACTCATTCCAGGTTTCTCTGCTTCTGTTGCTTCAATGCTTCTCAGCCCCCGCAACCTGGAAAAATAAGCTGATTCTGCCAGAAGCTGATAGCGGAAGAACTTGCAAATTGATGCGGCAAACTTGACTTTGACTTGAAAAGTGGCATCGCAGCTTTAAATTAAAAGCGGTTTAAAAACCTAAGAGGGTTCTCTCATGTGTTCACCACTATGTAAAGCGTGTTTAAATTCTTGTCTTAAGTTTTCCTTTTGATGCCTGACATGACTTCCATATGCACGACACAGATATTTAAAATTCTTACCCAGAGTCAATTTTAAAAACTACACGATGCACTTGCAGGGTTATGTGGGTTATTACCAACTGTTCACCAGCCGCTGCCATTGATTCTTGTTTGATATTGTTGTGTTGTATTTCTTCAACATTTTTAAAAGTGAGTAAATGAACTGTTGACATGCATTTGTTTGCAAACCTGCTGCCTCGATATTGCGACTTGATGGAAGATAAAGTATTTTTGAATTGAACTGAATTGAATTAATGTTCATTACCAGCCTTTTCTGTTGGAGGTGTTTGTTAAAAAAACACAAAAAGTCAAAGAAGAGGTGGTTGTAGGAGGAAGATTATTATCTGCCATCCTTTAACAGTAAGGCAGCACGATTTTGAGAATATGTCTCATTGTGATTATTTAGTCTGATATTGCAATTGCAATATGCATTTGCATTTTCATTGAAAAAGATATTATAATGATTATGGTGTGATTTCTGAAGGGATCGGTACCAAACAAAGATGTTTTCTGTAGTCTGCATAACATGTTGTTTAGGCCAGTACAACTCTGCAGCACCACAATTTATTATAAAAAGATATTCTGATGTACACATTTCTCTTAATGTTCAATTTCATTTCGACTTAATTTCAAATAACTGTGCAGCTCTCTTTAACAGTGTTTCTCTTTTTCTAAAGATCATTTTCCAGAACTTTTCAAGGACATTGTCAGTTATGAGCTTGTTGTTATGACAAACAGGGATCTCACCATGCAAATATGTTCTTCTTTGTAAGGCTGTGCTTTATTATTGTTATATGTATTTTTTTTATAGTATACCAATGCCGGATTTTTTATTTTTCATTAGCATTATTTTTCATTATTAAACCAAAAGGTTTTTCTTCTGAATTATAACTAAACAGCAGAGAAAACCTGAACACCACAGACACAAACAGAAATTTTACAGTTTTGCCTAACAGAACAATTTTAACTGAACTTGAAGTCCGAGTTGTGTTTACTAGGGATTATTAACTGCCACTGCCTCTACTTAAGCTCATTTACAAGCTTTATTGGGAGTCTTTAAGAGGATGATCATATTCAGTGTTACAGCTACACAAGTAAAATATTTCAATGCAATGTTATGTTCCATTGTACTTTAATAATGCAACATTGGGTTTGAAAAGACAATGCTAGCAAAGTAAAAAGTAACAGCTAATATTTAGCCAGTGTTTAACTCATACACAGGAGGGCTGTCTCTCATTTATGATTATTCATCTCTCTTCATGAAGTCCAACACATTTGAAACCATTGTTACTAGACAGAGTTGAATCACAAACCTGAAACCTTCACAAGTAAAAATGAGCAAGGACATCAACTTTAACAACCAAACATGCTAACCAGTTTAACATTAATCCAATGTTTGAAACAAGATGGGAGGAAAGCAAGATCAACCTCTAAACAATATAAAATCCACCACATTTGCCTGCCAGCAGTGACTAACATTTACATTTGAAAGAGAAAGTAATTTAAATCACTTGGGGTTTTGGCGCCTTAAGTTATAAACCTGCATCGGCTACTGTGAGAAGCCTATTCAAAATTCAATCATCCATATATGTGGGACACGTGGGAAACCTATTTTAGCTCTATTTAAGTATATGATAATCTTGAACATGAGGCAGAGTTCGGGGTTATATAAATTTACAGCGACAACGTACAGCAGACATCTCCACCTCCTTAATAACAAAATATATTGCAAAGAAGAAGCCTACTTCAGAGCATGTTATTGGTGGTATAGGAAGCATAGACGCTCATTACCTACACCTTTCTAGGTCACTGTAAAGCATGAAAAAGACCACAAAGAAAGGGAGTCCTTAAAAAAACCAACAACAACAACAAAAACTGTCTTGCCTGAGGTGTATGTGTGGAGTTACGATTATATTTCAGGACAAAATGATTCATATTCTGCCATATACAATGATAACCGAAATGCTAGATTTGGATAATAAATACAGTAAGTAGCAGCAGCATTATTCATTTGCTACATCCTCGAAAATATACATAAGCATATATATCCAATGCAATGACATTAGGGGGTTTGCACCGCATCTAATGAGAGGAGCCTGCTGCTGAGCAGTTCTGACAACTGGTCCCGTCAACACTGGGCGAGGAAGTGGGGCAACCTGGAGGAGGTGTCAGACTTATCCTCTGGGACACAGCGTGAAGGCAGCGGAGCCCCCTGACCGGCGCTGCACACGCACACATGCAAAAACACAGGATACACACGCACATAAACATACATACATACTGTACATGTAAGCTTAGCTGCCAGGTCACAGGTGAAATCCCTCTGCAGCTACAACTGCTCCTCCTGTATTTCCCCTTACTGAATTGTTTATCCTGCCCTAATTATGCATGATCCAACTTTCACCTGTCCAATCAGACGTAAGTCTACAGGGGGGCTGCAGCACTGCCTGTCTGTCTGTGTGCCCCAGCCTCCAAGACTCATCTCCTTGTAATGCAGCGAAGCAGAGAGAGGCAGTCCGAACACCCACGGCACAGTTAGAGGCCTTTGATCAGTATTTCCGTCTGCTATTACTAGAGATCCAGAGCCCCAGGCGTTAATCCACTGCTTAATACAGTTAACGCCATGAACTCCCTAACAGCACAGGGCACATATATGGCAGAGAGAAGAGAATAAAGGAAGCACCCATTTCAGAAAATACTCTAACTAAAAATGTCTGAATTTTCACTGTGCTTGGAAAACATTGAAAATTCTCTGGCTGGCGAGGTAGGAGTGTATTTGTGGAAAAACCTTTCTGTATAAATTACTCTGAAGAATCAGTAGTGCAAAAGTATTGACAAGGTTGACAGTTAAAGGAAAACAAATTTGATTGAAATTCAAATTCAGTCTGTGGAAAAACTGTATAATAATCAATTTACTGAAGGTGGAAAAATTCACAATAATTGTTCCACAACAAGACAGATTGTATAAAATTAAATAAAAAAGGAAGGTGAGTCCTGCCTTAACAACTGACACAGAAATAACAGAACCGTGAGCTGTAGTAAGGGTTGTGGCTGTTTCTACATCGATGCTAAAAAAGGTTGTTTATGTTGGTTTGTTACATGCAGGCAGATCTTCTTAAGTCCTTACAGTGTTTTATGTCAAATACAAATGCAGGATCATGAGCTGTATATGTCTTTCTGTATGCCACATGCACTTAATAAAAAATACGATCATATCGTCATACTTATATCACTCTGGAGGCACAAGTGTCCACCACACCGGCACATATTCAAGGACCAGCCTATCTGCTCTTACACCAGCTGATAAAAGCCCAAATACATAAACGCGCCTGCTTCAATGCATGCAAGTCTGCAGGGGGAAGTGAAGATGGACGATGTAAAATGAAACCCTGAAGGCAACATTCAAAAGATAAGACTACTTGGGAGGAGCTGGTTTAGCTGAAAGATCTTAATATAAGTGGGGGGTTTTTTTCTTGATGCATTTCTCCTCCTCATAATGTAGTGTGTTCAAGGATATATTTGGGTTCTATGTTTTGAGTTGGAATTAGTTTCGTGTTTATAATCAGATTTGTTGTCAAACATGCTTTATGGTACATATAGTAACATATATGTATTTGGCAGACCACCACTTTTGTGTGCAAAACATTAGTAATGGGAAACACAGAGAGGGTGAGCAGGTAAACCAAGGACAGATGGCAATATGTAATAAGGATAACACTGAGGTTCATAATATATTTCCTCAGAGAGAGCTTTCAGAAAATACAGCAGTTTTTTTGTTAATTTTTTTGCTTTCAACACATTCTGTTTCTTTGCTCAAATAACAAGGCAATCAGAACCAGAATTAAACGAGTCAATAATTTGAAAACAATACCCACTGTTGCATTTATCACTCTGGACTTTGCTATTGATGTGGACTCATCATGTTACATACAATGAAGTGGTTCCTGACAGTGATGACCACCATGTTCAGTTAGCACAAGAGGGTTTTCAAAAGTAGGGCCCCAACCGAAACATTGGTTTGCCTGTATTATTGGTGATATCGGCACATCGCAGATATATTGGTATTGGCATGTAAGTTCTACGATATGTGCCAATATTAAGACTGTTTTTTGAAGCTGGAAAAAAAAGCTTGGACAAGTGATAAAAAAAAATGTGTAATCACATAGTTTGTCCAGCAGAGGTCGATCCGTTATTTAATTACTAATAAGTGACGTGTCTAGTGCACTGATGTTTGGAATGAAGTTGGTTAAATGTAAGATATCCTGCCTCCACTGCATATCTTTGTCACAGGTATCTGACAACGTCATTCAGCTGATATCATATATTTATAATATTGGTCATTATATCGGATATCGGAATTTTACTGGACCTTCATATCGACATCGCCCCTAAAAATCCCATATTGGTCGAGCCCTTTTCAAAAAGCTTTATAACTGGCTAATCATGACCACTGAAGCACTTATGTATCATGATTTGAGACCAAAATATGGCTGAACAAAATGAACTCACAAAATAATACATAAATAAATAAATAAATAAAACACTTTCATGGCTCATTGAAAAGATGTATTCTAAAGAAACCCAAAACAACAAACGCATCGGCATTAATAACAAAATTCTCTGGGTAAGCAACAACACAAAGCATGGGTCAAAGTCCTGTTGAATAATGTTAATGAACCTTGCCTGCACAGGGAATTTTATTTACTAGGTAATAAGTGTCTGACTCATACACTGAGGCCCTGTTAGCCTTAATATTAATCAAAATAGGCCATCAGCCTTTGTATCTCAACACTATGATAAAGTATTCCAGTCAGAATACTCGGCATATGTGGTTGTCATAAAAAGAACATTTTCTAATGAGAAGTGCAAAGGTCTATTATGCAGAGCAGAATATATTGATCTAAGGCTATGTGTATGAAACAATGATGGCACGATGGAAAACTAAAAGAGAATAAACATCACATACAATGAACACGTCAGGTATGCATATATAACCCATGGCTGGGACTTCACCACTGCTAATCCCCCTTTTTTTGCGCTCTGCAAAGGGTGCAACATGTCAACCCTCAGTTTGACCAAAACAGAAAGGTGATTGTGTTGGTGGTTTTGTGTAGGTGGCTGCGTGAGCAAGCATCAGGTGGCAGAGAAGAAAAAAACAGGCTTAAAATTTGGCTACAATAACCACACGAGGCTCTTTAGTTTGTTTTGCAGCCATTCTGAGGCTTTAAAATGCTGCAACTTATTAGTTGAGACAACACTTTAAAGGACATCTCATTACTGATTACTGAGAAATGTCACAAAGGAGCTTTTAACAAGAGAATGAAATAAAGCATCAGGCCGGAGAATAATCACACAGAAACAATGTGACTGTAAATTGATGTAATTAGATTTTAGTGCGATGGTTGTTTTCTTCACGCTTGGCCTTTATCATTTTATGATGTCGTAGTGAGTGTGCACTTATCAACTCAGAACCACTTGTTTGGACATCTTTTCTGAGACTCTGGTTAATTACTTAGATTGCTAAATTTATCTTGATTTGTACAACGTGAAGACGGAAAATTGGACCTCCAACACCTAAAACAGGTTATGGTGCAAAAAAAAGAAAAAAAGAAAGACAAGAAAAAGCATGCTTTATTTATACACACACACACACACACACACACACACACACACGCTTTACAAGTGCATCCAGCCAGAGAGACTTGCAAAACAGTATGGATGGATCAACTTTACGCCTTTACTAAATTATTACACCAACACACAATATGCCTGCTTCCTCTGCATTTTCTGCAGAGCAACTGGGCTCAGCATGCTTGCTGATGGAACTAGTTTGTCTGTGCCTCTATGTAGGTCAGCTTTCAGAGTTGGCCATCAATTTCCAGTGTCCTACTTTAAGAGACACCCCATCTCCATACAAACACGCAAAAACATGAACGTAAATAAATACATTTTCAACACTTGTATTGTATGACGACTGTCACCGTGTCACTAATTTTACTTTTGCCCTAATAACAGCCACTTGTCTAACATTATCTCTGACCTTAACTTTAACACATGTAGGTCAACGTACAAATACGGGTCGTCA
This sequence comes from Naso annulatus, assembly GCA_029783625.1. NCBI lineage: Eukaryota > Metazoa > Chordata > Actinopteri > Acanthuriformes > Acanthuridae > Naso > Naso annulatus. The sequence continues at coordinate 8,377,734 of JAPZDX010000006.1, read as the reverse complement.
ATACATCCTCAGTTGTAGTGTGGTCAGATGTAGTAGGCATTTAAATAGCAACATTAGAGTGCGTATTTGTTAAATGAATGCAGCTTAATGCAAATTCAATATACTTTTAAAACCTTTGTAACTCAAGAAAGACCCTCATTAGTCCCAAACAATATATCCATGAGTGTGAAGCTCCCTCCTCCTATATGATCACAAGGCTGTTTTAGCTCAATGGAGGCAATTATCCATGAAGAAGGTGACTAACTACCCCTTTACACACTAGCAACCCGACAGCAGGCTAAAAGCAGCAAGCCATAAAAAGCTAAAAAAGGAGCACTTGACAAAGTCAATGAGATTTAACAAAAAGACAACCCCTTTTCACGCATGGGAGGAATATAAGTTTGATTATATTGAAACTGCCGCTAGAATTGCACAGGTACAGACAGCAAAGGCTCCACTGAAATAAAAAGCAGAGGGGCAAAACAGCATATGTTTCCACAGGAGAAACTGTGTACGGACGTTACTGACTGCAGCAGAGGAAATGTGGCGGGGACGTTTACCTCTTTTACCCAAAGGTGGGCTGACAGAGAGTCAGGCATGTTCACAAGCTTATCTGTGTCCTACGATGGAAGAAAATCATCCTGCAGGTCAAACCTGACAAAGACTCTCTGTCCATTTGTAAAGCAGCTGCAGCTCAGGACTTGACCCGAGGACTGAGCAGCCTCCTTAAAAGGTGCCAGTGTCTCTGTGGAGCAAAAAAGGCGAGAAACCACATTTTTCAGGCCAAATTTAGCCTTTTCATCAGTTTCACCATCATGATATGGTGTCTTATGTACAGGATATTTTCCTGATGATTATTCTCATAGTATCTGTTCTACTGTGGGAGAATGCAGTCATAGAAGAAACACTTGGATCTTTTACCTAATAAAAAGACAAACATATCTTGTATTATTATTATTTTTTTTATTATTATTACAAATGTGCAATATTATATTACATATTCCTTTACAATCACAGATGAAGCTTAAGTTGTGCGATAACAAAAGAGACACAAGTACCACAAGTCCCAGCAGACATGTAGCAGTCTTGCTGCCAACAGTAGTGACAATAACACACTAACACGTATTCTGAGACATTACTGTAGTTCAGGAGGCACCTGGCCACTTATTTTAAACACAATGTGTTTAAACAGAAGGTTTAGCTTGGCATAATCAAGTACTCTAAAAGTAAGAGAACACTAAAAAAAACTGCCAAAATTAAGCACAGCTCAATTCTTATGGTTGTACATTGTTTCAGCTACTAGTGTTTATTAGCAGACTAGTGAAGAAAGCAACATTCAATCGACTAGTCCACTTTGTGCACCCATTCATTAGTGACTGACAACAAATTAATTTCAGGCATTATATGAACATAGAGGAGCACTGAGTAAATTATTCCCCCTAAGATGCTCTTAAGGAAATATATGGAGTTCAAGTATAACAGAAAAAATGTACTTGCTTACCAACAAGCACCTGTTGGAGCAGAAAATAATTTTCTGATCTAGTTTAGACATTTCTAGCCATTTTCATCATGCATCACTGTGAGAGGCACAGCTATTTAATGTCTATTAGATGAGTAACATCGCTGGCCGAGAGGTTAATGATTAAACACAATATATTCAGTTTCATATTCCACTTCGCCCCAACCACACAGTGAAGTGCACATTTATAAACAAAATGCACTTAGCTGCATCCCCATTGGCCTTGCACCCATGAGCTAGCACTTTGCCATGGTGACTGTGCTGTGAAGCCACAGCTCTGAATGCTTTTTTTAAGCTTGTGAAAATGTGTTCATGCAAGCCAGGTCACCCAGAAATGTCAAGTTGCTGAGATTTAGAATCTGACAGGGTGTTGGACTCTAGAAACACATGTTGGTAACACACAGCTTACCACTGACACTTAACCAGGACAAATGCATTAACTATTTTTGCAATCTGTGGCAATTAGGTCATGAGAAGACTTGGGCTGGTTCCCGTTAAGCTTAGTCCATTTGGGAAAGGAAAAACTGCTCTCTCTTCTTCTGTAACTTTCCCTCCATTAATTAAATCTCATAACAATCCTTCTCTTGGCCCACTGTGTGTGGATGACGAGCGGGTTAGCTCTACCTCATAACATCAACATCATCATCCATCAATCTCCACATTTCCAAAGCAACACTATGTAACTTTGACGGTTTTCCCTCTGATGTCCTCCGACTGCTCTGTTTGTCTGCAGCCTTTTATTTAGCAAAGCTGTCCTCAACAACTATTCGCTGCTGCAGCTGTAGCTTCGGTCTGCAGGCAGCCTGCATGTTGCTGTCAGTAGCCTTTGTGAGTCACAGAGTTATGACAGAGCAGTTGTAAGACAGAGCACATTTTCTTCCTAAAATATGACCCAATTTTGCTAAAATTGCCGTTTTGTGCGACGTATTAACATGCATCGTTTAGTTTCGTTTTTCGAAGCCACAGGTGGTGGCCAAAATGACAGAGTGTTGCTTTAAAGACGTTCAGAAATGGCCGTTTGTACCGTCTCCTTCCCCGACTTTATCCGAGTGAAAGCACGAGTTTACACGAGTAAGGAAAACGAATTCGATTGGGCGTTATCCAGCGGGCGGGATATTCAATGTTTGGGGCGGGACACTGAGTGTTTCGAAGGAATTTGATTGGA
>JAPZDX010000006.1:8346907-8368215 GCA_029783625.1 Naso annulatus | reverse complement strand
AATTATTGAGACTGACCACGGATACAAAGACTAAGTGCAAGTAACTGGATATCACTGCCACTATAAGACTGTTCAATTTTTTACATCTACCTCCATGCACCCACATACATTATGCACTATTAAAATACTTAAAGAAAGAAACTTCTGAAACAAAATATGCATAAAGAAAGCAAGCTCCAGGGAAAGAGCTAAAATTACTCGACTCTTCATCTGGACTTGCACCTGCACCTCTCCCAAGTCTCTTTACTTAAAATGACAGCTTTTCAATTCAGTGAAATGATTGTGCACACCTGATCTCTGCCACTCAAAGCAGAGATCAGGTGTGCGCTGAACAATTTACCTACTTAAGCCATGAAGTCGTTCCTCTGAAAAACAAGATGCAGCAAATGGGTGTTCAATGCGGTGAATAAAAGCCTGAAATTTGCAAAAGTGAATTCTTGTGATATTCCTCAGTTAGGGGTAAGTGGCTGATACAGAAAATGATCAGAAAATACTTATTTTTTTGGCAGATACACAAGTATCTGAGTATTCATTAGCGCCGTCTTTGTCACTTTTATTCAAGGGTCTCAGGTCTCAGTAAACATGCAAGTGAGCCAGCATGTGTAGTATCGGGACCCTGGAACTGGAACATACAGTTGGACTGCATCCGTTGTTAATAGTTTAAGTTGTACTTTTATAGTGCTGGTACACACCTATTTCACTTTCCCAGTAGCTACATAAACCAGCAGGTAGCTGAAAAAAATGAGTTAAGTTGATATCAGAAGAAAAACTAATATTTTGAGAAGGTGAAGGCCATTGGAAAGTCAGAAATATTGCCAGAAAGGTAGTTCCCAACATCTCTCAGAGCTGTATGTGAGGCTAAATGTCAAGCATGTTAGACTACAAAAAGTTTAAAAGTATGAGATGCTGGTCCCATTTTAAAGCAGAATTTACCAGCTTACTCATAATAACATGGATGTTAAAGAATCTCCTAGCTTTCCTTTGACCAGTGCAAATGTTTAAGCTCTCTTTTGCATCTTATGTTTTCTTTTTGTCAGATCCACTAGTCCTACTTTCTCAGGTCTGATCCTATTCTGATAGCTAAATCTGAATATGTGCCAATACTGTTACTAAAACCAAAACTTTTCTTCCTAAAATATTCTTCATCTATATATTATTATTATTATTATTACTGTTGTTGTTGGTTTTATTTTTAAGATGACATAAAGCTCTTGCACACCATATCACTTCTTATAAAAAGAAAAATATGCAAAATTGCATTACCGTATTTTTCGGACTATTAGGCGCACCGGATTATAAGGCGCACTGTCGATTTTTGAGAAAATTAAAGGATTTTAAGTGCGCCTTATAGTCCGAAAAATACGGTAATTTTAAATCTATTCCAAAGCTATCTAAGCAGCAGAGTAAAAGGTTTCACATACACACAGGTGTAGGTGTTCAAATTGCTATGGCAACTCTTCCAAAACCTGAACAAATCAAGTAAACAATCAAGAGTGACAACTCCTTCACAAGATTTTCAGATTGAACTGAAAAAAAAAAAAAAAAGCAACAACTGTGTGGAGAAATTAATATCTACACTTTAAATAACTCTTTTTACCATTTTAGTAGTGTTTCTGATGAACCAGGTGTAGGCTTTGCAACTTAAAACTACAGATGTAATCAAGCTTATAGCAGGGAGACACCAGAATCTGTCTCTTACTGATGCATGAAAAGAGAACGTATGAGTGAAGTGGAAATATTGTCTCTTCACTGCCACAAAGATCCACAATGTGACATCATGAAAACACTTGTTTTGTGTAGTGTAAAATACCATAAAATTCTGTGTTTTATCAGCTGCCAAGGATGAAAATCTATTGGCAGGGTGCTGCGTGAGCTTTGACAAGTTTGGCCATCTAGAAGAGATGTGTGGTGATTATCTGGATAGGGCTACTCTGTCTGTCTGGCTGCTCCAATAAAGACATGATGCCAGAATATTCGCCTCTGGCTCCGAGGTCTGAAATGGCCTCTAAAACTGACTTTTGTAACTGCTGCTGCACAGTAGTGACATTAGACAACTTCTAGTGCACAAACGATAAATTATTTAAAGAACCAGCCTGGGTTTTTCACATTTTCAAGTGAGACGGAAACTACAATAATGTCGGTAGGGGCTGGCGGCAGCATGTGTTTGTGTTTCTGAATGTCTGCGGGAGCGTGTGCCTGTGAAACGGGCATGCATACAAGTGAACGAGACATATCAAGATATGTAATATGACATAATGTCTCCCCTGCTCGAACCCCCAGCTGCTCGCCCACATGCCACAGATCCTGCACCATGTCTAAACAGATGCTCTATCAATAATGCTTGCTTCAGTGCCACACACCTCCCTGGTGGCCAAATTGGGAAGAAGAGAGCGGATGAGAGAGGGAGGGAATGAGTGAATGAGTCTGTTTGGAGGGAGGACAAGAGGGAAGGAGAATGGGCAAGAACCCAGACGCTAGAGTGACTAGTGGGAGATGGATTGGCCACGCCAGAAGAAGCCAAAGGACCGGTGAACCTGGGGATGAAGTGTCCTCCTCATCCCATCTGCTCCGAAGAAGGGCAGCAGAAAGAAAATTCGGCGTCGTTTGAGCCGACTTGTTCAAGGCGTCAATTGTTGTGATCCTGCCTTTTTGTGAACAGGGATCGTAAGGAGTAAACAGAAAGGAAAAAAAAAAAAGCTTTGCCATAAGAAATTGATTGTCCAGCCACCCATTTACTAATCCAGATGTTTTGCTTTTTCGTTGGGTGGTTTTTCTACAACATGGAACAAAAACAATTTGCAACAAGTAGTTGCGACCAAGCAATCTGATTGGTCAACGTTCAGACATTAAGAATGTACTCACAACAGCATGACAGCACACCTACTCATCACTAAAAATATGACTTCGCCATATCCATGGCAACCTTACCAACAGGTGCTTCCCTAGAAGGTTAAACAGCAACAAATATGGACTGAAGTGTAATGTTTTGCTAGATAAAATACATTTGTGAATTTTGGAAGTGATTACGTCTATCTTTTTTCACATATTTGTGACTTTTGGGCTTTTCAGCGGTCTGGAGTTATTGCAATATTGGTCCTCCTCCACCAGCTGCTTACACTTTAGCTTATAATAATTATTTCAGCAGGTATCTCAGTCATAACACAGCTGATATATGTAGGCATTCATGTATGTATTTGTCCAGTATTTCTTAAGCTTGGGAAATTTCAAATCCTCTTTGTTGCTGGGTTGTTAGTGATCTAGGTTTCATTACACATAGGATTCTACTGACATGACTGATTGTTTTCCAATTATTAGTCAGACCCCATGTATTTCAATGGTAACAGGAATCACACGCAAAAAAAAAATAAAAAAAAAATTGAGAGCTAACTGCCCGCCAACATGAATAAATTTTGTCTGTACATTTTATTTGTTGGTAAAAGTGATGAGCACAAGGATCTTGTCCTCACTGCATCACTGTCGTGCTCAAATGACATGAAAACTCACACTCTGGGTGGCACGGTGGGTTAGTGGTTAGCACTGTGGCCTCATAGCAAGAAGGTTCGGAGTTCAACTCCTGGCTGTGGAAGGACCTTTCTATGTGCAGTTTGCATGTTCTCCCCTTGTGGGGGTGTGTGTGGGTTTTCTCCAGGTGCTATGGTTTACCCCCACCATCAAAACATGCGTGTTAGGTGCATCTCCTTGACCAAGGCACTGGCTCAAACCTGCAGTTGGTCCCTAGAACCAACCCTAGGTGCTGCGCTGCGGCTGCCCACTGCGCCTCGGGGATGGGTTAAATGCAGAGAACGCATTTCACTGCACACTTTACAGAATATGTGACGAATAAAGTGCTTTTAAATTACATGTGCACACACTATATCCTCAGTGTCTTTACATGATTCGATCATTCCCTACAGATTTATATCCACTGAAACAGTCCCAGTGCTCATTAACCGTTTCCATTTTCGAGTTAAGCCTTCCAAACATCTTTTCACATGCAACAATTTCCATCGTCTGAACTCTCGACATATTCGGTGTAGGAGTTTACTTCCAAATATGAAGCCATTTCTGTGTTTATCTTTAAAGAACACTGCAAATATCAAGAGTATATAATTCTCCCTCTGAAAATATAGAACAAGCACACACGTTTGTCTTCACAGCTTTATCTCGACTCAGTGTGCTTTTCATAGACTGTTTCATACTATAGTGCTGTTAACACAACTTAACACTGTAGTGCAAGCTGTTTGTTTGTAGAGTCAACTTTATTCTGACCTCTAAAAAGTTGAGACAGCATGTGGTGGTCAGCAGTCTAGTGCAGCTGTTCAGTTCCACCAAGCAAAACAAGCAACATTTATTTATTTATTTGGTTTTTCTGAGCTTTGATATTGCCTTTGATAACGTTACATCGCCTCCCTTATATTGGCAAAGCCGAGACCGAAGGCTTGAGAGAGTGCAATCAACTCTTCATCAATAAAATGATTAATTTTTCACTTGCCAGCGGAACTCTTCATGTTGGTGAAATAAAACTGTATTGATAGGAAAACAAGAAAGCAATCAAATGTAATTGTTTTGGTTTGGGTAACTCTGCCCAACCAACAAGCGTGAATAACACAAGAATAGTATCACACAAGCAGATGGAATGGTAAACAACTATAATGATTTTTTTTTTTTTTTTCACTTAAAGCACAAAGCACATGTTCCTGAATGGATTCTGTAGGTATGAAAAATTGCATCATTTCGAACAACATTTTAACATACCCATCAGGCATCCCCGTGCGTGTGTGTGTCTGCGCACCCTTGCCGAAACCGTCCCACATTAGGTGCGCGCGTAGGTTCTTGCATGAGCAACAAAACACATCAATGCTCCTCCTGCACCGCCCCTGTTGTCATCATCCATCATAATCTTGCCCTGCCTTCCACTAGCTGTCAAAACTGCTCTGGACAATTCACTTAGACAGTGTCAGCTGAACTGTAATATTTTACCAGCCACTATAATGAGGACTGGCCTCCAGACCCACGGAAACAAACACATGGCTCCCTCCTCTCGCCTTGGTTGTTGTATCCATGACTTTGCCACAGTCATTCCAATTTTCCTGTTGCTGGAGGCAATACTACGATCCTAGTATGGTCAGCCTTTGCCAGCTGGGAACCCAACCTGTCAGCCCACGCAATATCCTCCTTTGTCTGAGCTCTAACATTATCTCCGCTGCTACTGTGAGCTTTCCCGAGGAAAAGAATAATCCTTCTGTGGTTATCTCCAGCTTTCATTAGATAGGTTAGACATGGAGTCTAAGACACACGAGTTACAACCAGACTCACAATAATGCAAGTGTGTTGGCTTTCGGGAAGCAACTAATGTCGTTATTTAATATTTGACTCATTGATTAATTAAAGACGTGTCAAAAAATCATTTAAAAACGTCCATCACTGTTTCCGGGAGCTGTACAATGATTTGTTTGTTTCCAACAGTGGGAATCACCTGAGGCCTTACAATGCATTATTATCATGATACTTAAAGGTCAAGTGTGTAGGATTTAGGGAAATTTCTTTATAGAAAATGGCAGAGATTGAATATAATATTCAAGTGTGCTTTTAGGAATGTGCAGTATAATCCCCTGAAAATAAGAGTTGCTGTGCTTTCATGACCTTTCAATGAGCCTTTTATATCTACAGGGCTGGTTAAATCCCATGGAGTCCGCCATGTTTCTACAGTTCAGCACATTCATGTGCAATCTGCAACTTCAACTCTAGATGTCACTAAATCCTACACAGTGGACTTTAAGAATAAACATTTATTATCCTATTTTTTCAACGGCAAATAGGGGGAAAACTTTGTCAAGATCTGTTTTATCCAAAAAGAAAACATTTTTATTCTGCAAATCTCACTTTATTCACATTTACTGAAGGAAAATTGGAATTATGAGACAGAGTCAGACTGACAGTCACAAAAAAACAACTGATCTCTTTGACTGTGACCTCTGCCGACTTCACCAGAAAAATTCAGCATCATCAATTGCACTTTTGTTTTATTTTTAGACTTAGATCTTAGAAATTGTTTTTTTACTATTTAAGAAACAAGAAATGTAATTTGTATATCAATATTAACAATTTTTTAAAATAATTAAGATAAAAAGATAATGACTTGGCCCCACTGTGTCAGTCCAGTATTGCCAGGCATAATATTGAGATAATATATATAGTTGATTTTTTCCTCCCAGTCGTACTAAAAAGTAGTCCAAAATTAAATAACTATCCAATTTACAGTTTTATAAAGAAGAGAAAAATTAGCAAAGCCTAATATTTGTTGAGCAAATGTTTGGCACTTTTTGCTCAAACAACAACAACAACAACAAAAAAGGTCAGTTATCAAAATAATGAATTTTCTGTCAATTGAAAAATTAGTACTGCTTTGCTCCTTCAGTCAGGTTAACCATGGCGATAAGTGAAACATGAATAACAAAACATTTTACCGTACAATACCTGAATAGGACTGCTTTGGTAATCTTTTCATGACTGCATACGTGGGAGTGTTTGCGTGTATGTGTGTGTTCGTCAGCAAGTCTGCGTGTCCTCAGTTAGTGCCACATCAACAACATTAACTTGGAGGACAAAGGAGGGCACAGAAACACACCGAGCCACACACGCAAAGACAGTGGCAGAAAATAGATGGAGTAGCAACACACACTATTTTAATTATCCCCTTGTCTAACCTGCCCTCCAATTACAAATAGGGATGTATAATAATCCATCTATTGATGCATGAAAGACAGGACAATAACACAGGAGCTGAACACGAGCAGGATAAGAAGTGGTTTGAAAAATGAGCTCAGAGAGGCTCTAACTGAGGTTAAGCTAACTAAAATAAAAGAAATATCTCTGTTCAAATGCACTAACATACACCATCAGTTCTTCACACTTCGCCATTGGACAGACTATAAAATAGTTGAGAGCCAGTGTTTATCACCATCAGAGGCTTCAAGATATAATACATGATTACATTTATGATAGCGCAGTTAAATGATAAAGACACTGCAGTGTGCGCTGTATTCCACTGAGAGATGGGCATAATGAATATGCTCTGGCTAATTTATGCCGGCTAATTTGTCTACATTTGGTAAATCTTTTTAAGATTGATTTTCTCAGCAGCAAACACAAACTCAGCTCAACATTAAGTAAACAGCGGTGTAGAGGCTTGCTCTTACATCTCGCCACCCTAAACTCAATGCTCTGCGACAGTTCTCTTTCCACATAGTGTGTCATTTCAGACAGATTTTATGTATGAAAATTAACAGGCTGCACTGCAGACACCTGCCATTTGTCTTCCCCCTGCTAGTGAGAATGCTACTTTAACTGGAGCACCACATGATTTTGTTTTTTATTAGAAGTGGCACTATGAAAGATGCCCATATAGAAAAACAATGAAAAAGCTGCCATATACTAAAACTAACAGGGTCTATGGGAAAAAAAAAAAAAAAAAAAGCAGAGTAAATAGCCAATATTGCTTTTAGGGCTATAGGCTACTGCGCACACACATATAAACACACGGCTGTCATGTTTGTTTGCCCACATCTGAGTTTCGGAGGCTTCCAACTCGCTTTTGTTCAGGTGTCTTGGTTAGTTCTTTCTTCACGTGTCATGTTGCTTGTCTGTGCCAATCCTATTTCCTGTACATACAACACCACGGCCGTGACAACAGCTTACAGAAAGCAAAAGTGCAGCGTGAAAGCATCCTCTTACTGCAGAAAGTGAGTGATGGTGCGCTAGCAAGGCGTAATAGTCACCGGTCAGCAAAGCTCCAGAGGCACCAAGGACAATTCTAGGCTGTCTGCAGTCATGAACACATCTGTCTGCTGTCAAAATTGTTGGTTTGCATTGTTTATTCAGAAACAAGGATTTATTCCTGTGCACGTTCTTCCATCCTTCCAGATCCTTATTGGTTCATTGCTGCATGTCCATGTGTAAACGTAAATCATCAGTAAAATATCTGTGACAGTGATGCTGTGTAAAGACATCTATGGACCCCACAACGCTGGTTATATTTAATTATGTTTGCTTGCTTTTTAGTTGGAAAGCAGTATTTGTGTTTATATGTCCCTTATTACTAACCTAACAATGGGAACTATGTGATTCTTTCATGTTAAATCTAGCTTCTTTGTTTACATCATCTCATCATTTTTGATTTGCATTAAAAATCTGGTTTTAGTTCCACATCAATCCACGGTCCCATGTTAGCTTCCATGCAGTGAGGTTCACGGATTATTAATGTGGGAGAACTACAGAGTTGGTATCGCATGGGTTATGATATTGGCAGGCAGGTACCCTGAGTGGAGGTATTGGATCAGCGGAGAAAAAATTAGATCACTGCAGCTTTACTTACACCCTGCTTTCCCGTAACTGATTCAACCCTCTTTAACGCCACATTAACAACTTTGTGTAGTCAAAAGCCTCCTTTGACTGCAGAAACGATCCCCAACAAAGACTAAGTGATTATATTTAATCACAGTCTCTTGACTGCTTAACTATTCCCTTTCCTGTGTCAGTTGATATGCGAGTTCACACACACCCATCCACACGTGAATACAAAGAAATGCAGCGAGTGTTGAAAGTTTGGGGCAGAGGAAGACAGCGCACGACTTTGTGGTCCTTTCTCCATCCTTGCGGGCAGTAAAGCAGGCGGCATGGCAGCCCTGTCTCCCAAGACAAGTTAATAAGATGGAGCAGTCCCCGGGGGCAACAGCCTGCGAGCATTATCACTTTGAAGGCAGCCAGAAAAACTGACACATACTCGGAAAGAACTCCAAAAAAGAAGCATTTAATTACCCCCTCTCACTAGCCACTGCTGCAGAAAAAGTTAATTTGACAATTTGGAAGAAAGGGATTGTTCCCAAATACGGGATCTTCCCTCCCACTTGGTTCAACGAATCTGCCGCAATTATTATTTTTTTTGTGTGACTCTATTCATACGTACAGTTTCCATTTCTTCTCACTATCTCTCCCTCTCTTCCCACACATATATGATGTAGCATCCCTCTCCAGTGTGAAACCACAGGGAGAGGTGGGGCAACACGGCACATATCAGCACATGTGAACCGCCCAAAGACCACTTCTACAGACATGTGGTGTGATGAATAAATCATGCTGCATCAAGCCAGGGGGAGCCAAGTTCCTCTCCTGAGGGTCCACATTCACTTTGCGCTGCTCGACTCAAACACAAGTATCTCCCTGCCATCTAAATGAGCCACCGGCTGCCGTGCTAAAGCAAATAAGAGCAAAACTGTCACCTCGCTGAAGAAACATTGATCATTACACAACGTGTTCCCTTTTATTTCAGCCATTGTAATTAAAAATAATTGAGTAGTGGGGTGGGCAGGTGCTCCCATCAACAATTTTTTTTTCACCAATTAGCACTACAATAATATTGCCCTGGATATTGCAGATGATATTATTAGCATTTTGATGGAACACAAGTGCCTGCATGCCTGCACGCCAGAGAACTGTTCTCAAGTGGAATCTTTTCACTGAGATCCACAAGGGAAGAGTCACTTCTGGTTTGACAAAAACAGGCTTAGGAACAGAGAGAGGAGGCACGGCGCTGCAGGAAGTGTTACGTAGAGCCATGTGCATCTGTGCTGTAGATTCAGACGTGTCTATGTTTAGATCCTCTTCACATTACCAGATATTTCAGCTTGCATTTTTAACCTGGGCCATGAACAGGTGACTGAGTTCTGTCTCATGTTGCTCACAAAATTTACCAAAAGTCAGTGTGAATGTGATTAACCTGTGGATTTGGGTGCTTATTTACCACCTCCTCCCCAAAAAACACTACCGGTCAAGTGAAAATAAATACATTTGGTCCACATAAAATGTGAAACATCAGAGGTAGGACCTGTGTGTTCTCATGCAGCCAGCTCGTCTGGTGTCAGAGCAGAGGCCTAACAAATTGGTTCTCTGACCACTTGGGAGTATGTGTGCAGCGTGTGATGCTTTACTCTGCACAGAAGAATTGGAATCAAATTTGGAGCACTAATTTTTTGTGATACATCTCACCAATTTTCTCTAAAGCATTCATGCTGGATCAGAATGTCTCTCTGTGACAATTATCATCTCATATATACAAGAGGGAGTAAGATTAGTGACAATTGCTTTGAGTTAAAATGACTTTTCGCTCTGCTTGTCGGCTATGCAAAGTGAGTAAAGATGCTAATTTGCAATATCGACCGGTCCTACATGTATCTAAATTCCAGGAAGAAAAAACAACCTGACAAACTGATTACAGTTGTTAGCAATTATATGGACTTATTTGCTTCTATGTGTATATGCATGTAGGGTGGCACAATTAGTCAAAACCTAATCAAAATTGCAATATGGTCTAGTGAAATGTTAAAGCACAGAGAGGAGCAATATTTGTTCAAGGTGGTATGTGTGTCAAATTACAATTTAATTCAAATATTGTGGCACTGCAGAGTTGCCCTGACCTACACATCATATTCTACAGACTTAAGAAAACATCTTTGTCTGGTGCAAATCCTCGAAAATATCACACCATAATTATTTTGACATGTTTTTCAAAGAAAATGAGAATAATGATTATTCCCTTTAATATCAAAAATCATATCGCAATTGCAATCAGTTCAAACAATCGCAGTTAGATATTTTTTTTAAAATCGTACAGCCCTAATGTTTACGTATGTATGTATGCATTTTGCTTTTTTCTGAACCCCTTTTTAATCATTGCTTTGCCCCATCGTGCATTAGTTGCGTCTTCTGTTCTTCTTAACTTTTTTTTAAACTTGCGTTTTATGACATTTAAAAGAAAAAAAAAAAGAAAGAAAAAAGTGACTGCTGCTCCCCTGCCCCACCAGTAGGTAATGCCACAATCTTCCATTAACATACAAGTAATTCTAAATTGAGTCATGAAACAAAAACAAGCATCTCTGTTTTGTGCAAACAAGTCAAAACTATCGCAATCATGACGGCGCTGGTCCTCACACTGGACCTCGTCATTATGAAACAAACAACTCATCAACCTGGTAAATTCGAAATGATAATACTGCCTCAACAACATTTAATTTTTCATGAACATTAATCCTTCGCAAGAGACAGGAGTCAAAACTGCAAAGCATGGACAATTACAACAATAACGGGAAAAGAAAAAAAAAAAAAAACCTGATTAGAGCTTGATTCTTTTAAAGGACGAAGAAAAAAAAACAGGACACCACAAACAGGCAAGCGTGTGTGCACATAATTAATGTTTGCACATATTTTGGCAGACTGTGCTCTGCTGATTTGTCTTCTTTTGTCTCATTATTAAAAGTATCATATGGCAAAAATACATCACCTAACATCTATGCCAATATGGCATTTTTACAATTGCACTGAATTAACTGTGTGTGAGAGAACGAGAAAACAAGGGAGAAGGAGAGAAATGGAACAGGGGAGTGTCTGAGACAAAGACGGAGAGACAGACGTAGAGAGGGAGACGGAGACAGAGAGATCAGAGAGCGGGGGACAGAAGAACAGCCAACGATAAATGAATTCCCAAGAGAAAAGGAGGGACACGGAGAAATTACAGAACAAAAGGAGAAGACAGAAATGACATTTCTTAAGGGACTGCTGTGTGGCATTTGTAGGAAGAAAAATGAAATGTGAGGACCAGAGAGAGATGGAAGGCGGGAGAGGGCATGGGGAGAATGGAATGAGTAAGAGCAAGAAACAAAAGAGAAAGTGTGTGAGAGGTAAGACTAATTTATGAGAAATGAGGCAGGAGTCGGTGAGGCTGGCTGGCTGCTGTCTGATGGATTGGGTGGGGGTGGAGGTGGGAGGGTGGGACTGGGTTTTGCAGGTTGGTGGACAGAGAAGAACCTGTGATATGGATCCTTTGAGGCGGCATTTCAAAAAAAAAAAAGAAGAAGAAGAAGAAGAAGAAGGAGAAGAAAGAGAAAAAGTGAACTCTCCAGAAATGGGAGATAAAAATAAAACAAAAAACATCACTTCTCTTTGGAGGAGAATCTCCCTGGCAGGTAGGTAGAGCAAAGAGAGGGAAAGGTGAGAAACAGACTGGGTAGGAAACAAAGAGGGAGAAGCACAAGGGAATAAGCAAGAGGGGGGAAAAAAAAAAATGTGTGAAGTGACAGAGGTGAGAAAGAGAAAGCGAGGAAAAGATGACGGAGATAAAGTGAGATAAGAGACAGCTGCTTTTGATGCAACTGCTCTTCAACTGTGGCAGTTTGGAAAGACGGGTGCGCACATGTGGTCGTACGTGCACGCACACGTGCAACCCTCTGAGCGTATGCAAGTATCTGTTATAATAAAGTTCACATGAGCGTGAAAGGCGGGATTGATGATAAGGCAGCTGCTCATTTGTAGTGCGTAAGGAGTTGGTTCCAACGTGCTCGAAGCGCACAAACACAGCGAGACACAATCGCTCACATGCAGGCAGACAGAAAAACTGCCTCTGGAGGTATCGAGAAACACTCGGGGCCCTACAAAATATTCAAGGCTCTCCTCGAGACAGAATCCCCTCCCAAAGCTTGCTGACAGAGGAGCGCAGTGAACCTCTTATTTCAAACAGCGCCTCATCTTTATTCGCCCTAGTCTTACAGCATGCTCGTACTGTATCAAAGCCAGGACAGACGCTGCCGTGTGAAGTGCCATCAACGTACACGCCGACACACACCTTCGCCTCATCACACGCACTCACGTCCTCTTCATGTCTCTCTTTCTATCTTTCCCTGCGCACACAACTTGGAGAGAACAGAGCGGGGAGGCAGCGAGGGGCTGGCAGCGGCGATGAAAGACGGTGATGAAGGTGCGGCGGTAAAATACACTGTAGACGTCATCTATCTACTGATGGAGAGAACACATCACACAGACGCGCTATCTTTTAGGTTCAGTCTCTCTAAGCACAAGCCCAATATGGATTGGCACCAAAGGCGCACGTTTACGCAGCCATGCGGTTCTTACATGAGGGAACGCACACAAACAAACACACGTTAACTCCTTCCTGTCCATGTTTCTCCAATTCCACTGAGGCGAAAAACTCCAAACAAAAGCGACAGAGCGCCGGGCCTATAAATCACGGCATCATCCCACGTGCATTCGTTTGTAACCTCGTGAACTATTGATGGGCTGCCATGTCAAGGGTCTTTCACAGCTGTGAGGTTTTTTGCCGGAAAAGCTGCATTAGCCCAAAAAAATAAGCTTAATGATGTCAGATGTCATCCCTGACCCCTTTAATTTCACAAATTCAGATTTATTGCACATCATTATGCACGGCAGCCGTGCGTGTCATCTGAAAAGCGGCGTTTTCCTGTAAATATGTGTGTAGTGGACAATGTCATATAAAGAGGGTGGCTGGCTGAGGGCTCGTTCACTTGAGGACTCAGCAGCGGGGCGAGGCACATAACACAGAGAATGGGCCCCCAGGCAGCCACCCATTTAAAATGGCATTGTTCGACACACACAAACACACACATAAGGCACTGCATTAATAAAAACACACGGCGCACCTACACAGAAGCGCACAGTTAAACACACAAAGACCGACTTGGAACCTGTCAAGTGCGAACAAACTGATGACAAGACGGCGACAGATGGATTCACTGAGGAGAGACGAGCTACGCATTCAACTCAATTAGCAACGTGCTGCTGCATGACGCCGATGGGATATGGAATCTTACCATGACTGGCAACCTGTCAATCGAGCGACAGAGCCGCAAAACAAGCATCATGCAACACGCGATGAATTAAATTTAATAAACCAATAAATAAATTCATTAATGAATAAATGGTATAAACCAATGGAGTGGCGGCTCTGCATCAAAAAACAGGGCATAATGTGACCAGGGAGCCTAAATATCCCCAGGCGCATGCACACAAAGAAGAAACTGGCAGCGGGGAAAGGAGAGGAGGAGGAGCAGGCAGTGGGGAGAGACAGAAGAGAAGAGGAAGAACAATGGTTGCTTCCCTCTTTCTCTCTTGCTCACTTTCTCCTTGCGAGCTCTGTTAATACATTGTCCTGCCATGGTACCTAATGAGCCAGGCATCTCCATCCTGACACTTACGCTTGGCTAGGCAACCCTTATTACAGTGCAGAGGCATACTCACTCTCTCCTTTACACACACACACACACACACACACACACACACACACACACACTGGCCATCACAGGTCATCACAGCAGCTGTGTGCTTGCAATGTAAAAGAGCTTGCCGTATTCAAATTAATCTTTATTGCCTGTCCTGAATAATCCTCATACAGTGATTTAAGTGTGTTTGTGTGTCAGCTTCAGACGTGTCAAGTTCCTGGTTCTTACAAATACATGAAGCCGCCTGAAGGCTGCTGGTGAATATGAGGACAGACACCATGTGCCCCCTCTGAGTCGCCGGTTATTACAGATGCTTCATTGTTCATGACGGCAGACAAAATTGCTCTTTTCGCTGCTTTTTTACGGCTACGCACCTAAAAAAAAAAAAAAGAGGAAAAAAAAAAATAGCACAAAAGCAAGTCTATCTCGTCTGGCAACATACAAGTCAGTGCCAGGATGTACCCTGCAGTGCTATGATTGTTTTGGCTGCCTCTGTATAAAAAGCTCCTCCACTTCAAAAGGGCCTCCTACAAATGTTTAAGCAGTAAAGCTGCACGGCTGCGGGAGGCCAATCAGCTGCAAGTACAGTAGGGGCAACGTGGTAAAAGTTGGTCAAGTAAACATCAAACGTCACAAACAGCATGCCAGGGGAGAGCAGAGGAGGGACGGCCGCTTTGAAATGTGATGATGAGTGGCATGTTGGTTAAACACTCAGGAATGACAGAAAACACTCCGTTTGACCCTCAAAGCACAAAGAGTAAGAACAAAAAAAAAAAAAAAAAAGAGAAAGATGGCTGAGGATTGTTCTTTTTCCCTTTAATCTAAGATTAGATGCCTGGACTGGAGGTGATGTAATCTAATTCAGATTGCAATCTTTCTGGGAGAAGTGATTGCTGTGGCTCAAGCGGCTGATTGTGATTTTCAGCCGTGTGGGTTGGTGCATTGTGACCACCATTACACTAAAGACAGACAGTAAAAGCACCAACTTTAAAGCCGCTGCGCTGAGACTTGATACGAAGTTTTATGTTTCCTTTTGTTGGAACTAACACATTTTACTGTTTTTCCTCTAGTGAGACACCAGTAACGAATCTAAATTAATATCTCTTTGCTCCTGAAGTACACTGTATAAACAAGAGACTTTCCATCAATGCTGAGAAATATGACACATCAGATTTCTTTACATCAGCATCAACGGCTGACGGTTGTTTGAAAGATCTTTATGTGATGTCAATCTGTTTAAATAAGCTAACTCCGTCTGTGCAGTTATTTAATTTTCAGCGGAATAGATATAATGCTTTTTGCTTTTCACCGAAACAAAAGGAACCGCATAAGTAATTTTTAATAACACTTACATCAGAATCTACAAAATCAGCAAAAAATATTTTTTTAAAATCCCTCAAAGTGACTCGCTTCTCTAAGGATGATGACTGTGCCGAGGACAGACGCTTGTGCTGTGCATCTGTGGATGTGAAGGCTATCACAAACATGCCCGTGCGATCAGCATGTTTTAAAAATTTTACAAAGACAAGAAGCGACATATTTTACTAACACTGCACAACAGACGCTTAGCTAATTCCCTCATGTGCTGCGCTCAGCTGTAAGACGCCTGGGTAGGCACCAATCAGGCTGTAAATACAGGGGACACTGCAGAGGAGAGCTTCCACTTCCCCTGTCTGTCTCTGCAACAGTCACATGCACACTGGAAGTAAAAAACGATATTCCTGCAGCTCTGTGAACCTCTTGCTGCTGCTTTTTCTCATGTCTTGACTTTGATGCTTCGTGATAGTCACATATTATCCAGATTAAAGTGAGTTTGTCCGTGTAGAATGTCATTTTAAACAAACTTGTGCGCTCACGCGTGTCTCGCACAGGCACTGCGAGCGCGAGTCTTTTATTTTGTGTGTGTAGGTTTGTGCGATGTCGTGTGTGAGTGGATGTAAACTCAGTATTCTAGGTCGCGGCGGCTGCAATCTCACAGGAGGTTTAACCTTGGTAAATCCACTATTAGGTGTTCAGAGAATGATGATGTGAGCAGTAGATCCTCCCCGATGGTTTCACTTTCTAAGAGCATCCAGCAGGTCACAAATAGAGAAGCTGTGGGGGTATTACAAGGTCAGAGGTTGGCTAACTCTCAATATGATGACAATTCCACGCTGGCATTTTCATTTCCTGAAGAGACTGATTCCCCATGGCAGCTGAGACCAAAGATGTTTGCTTATTTTTGTTCAAATAAGTTCTTCTCCGGTTTTAAGAGAGAATATATACGGCAAATATGCAGCGTGGCCTCGCTGTGTGTCTTTCCATTCACATATACCGCACTTCCAAGGGAAATTTTCTTTCATTTTGTCCTTCAAACATCTTCAGAGGTGCGGCCGTGCAGCCAACCAGTGGGAGTAGCTGATGCTTTTAAATGGCACATGGTTTGTCTCCTGGTGGTGAGATAAACATGGGGAAGAGATTAAAACCCCAGGCTTTCTTCCACAATCTCCTGCCTTCATCCTCCTTCCCCTTGCAATGGTCATGCAGGGCCAGCACAGCAGACTCTAATTCAAAACCAAACCCATCCGGTCTATGAGGCACAGTAGTGCATATCCCCTCTCCACACACACACACACACACACACACACACACACACACACACACGCACACACACATTGGGACTAGCACAGCAAAATTGATAGAGGGGCAGATGTCAGAAATGGGCAGGAGCAAACAGACAGGTGACAAGCAGAGGAGGATTTCTACCGTTTAATCACCTACCTGTCAAGTAAGTCACACTGCAGAATGCAAGCAGCAACGCACACAGCTACCACTGTAACACCGGTGTTGATTTTGAGGTGAGTCTGTTGGGTCACTGGTGTCAGGATGTGGATCACAACAAACACCCCGGAGAGGAAGAAGCGGGGCTAGAGGCCAAGCCTCCTGCCTCGTGCTATGCCTCCCCAGCGAGGCGCCGGTTCTCAGCTCGCCTTGGAACTGATGAGCTGGAGCAGTTATTAAGAGTGGCTAAACACATCATTTCCTTTGTCACTGTGATTAGGCTAAGGTAAGGGGGCCCTCAGGTGGAGGGAGAATCGGAATGTGTGATTAGCTCCGCCATTTAAATGACATTCACACCGAGTTGCTCAAATCAGGTGTGTCAAGGTGAGAAAACACGAAGACGAACACGTCAGCTCTGGATGGGAGGCGAAGGTGATGCAAGGAGAAATGCAGGAATATCTGATCCCTTGATGCAAACACTGTGTCAATCAGGTGAGGCAGGCACACTGAGTGACTGTTTCACTCTGCATCAGTGCTGCCATACAGTAGTCACGGAGCACAGAGAAGCCGCAGCCTGTAAACACTACAACTCCTGCGGAACCTGCAGGGAATCGCTTGTTTAAAAAGGGATTGGCAGTGGAGGATATTACCAATCAAATAAGACCTGTGCTGGTGTAAAGACACTGTCATTACAGCTCTGTCCAAATAGGTTTTATTCTCTTGTAAAAACAGCACCTGCCATTTGCTCGCGGAGCTATTTGGACGAGGAATTAAAGACTTGGTTAACTTTTTTCTCTTTCTCTCTCTCTCGGTGGAAATTCATCTCTCAAACCAAGCCATCTTTAAAACTCAAATGACCCTTCTCCCTCCCCTCGCCTGAACAAAAGAAGGCATTATCAAACCTCACTCTCAGCAGTGCTAGATCCATTTGGTAAACAGCCTGTGTCCTACAGTAGTAATCAGAGGGTATTTTTGAGGGATTTGCAGGCTGGCCAGGAGGCATCCGCTGGAGTGATCTCTAATTGCTAGAAGCGGAGGCCTAGACTGCCTGGCGCTCTTTTGAAGCCATCGGCAGCAGCTTCCAGCCAGAGGAGCCAGCAGGGGGAGGCTTCCCACTGAGGCACTCTCCTTTTCCTTTATTTCCTTTCTTTTTTCTCCCTCACCATGCCTGCATTTTACTTTTCCTGCTTTTCTTGTGCACAGTCCCCAGTTCTTTCCATCCTCCTCTTTTTTTTTTTTTTTTACCATTTTTCCTCAAAACTGTACTTGTTTCACATCCCCACTCCCCTTTTTCCCCTCCTCTCCTACTCAGTCAATGAGCCAGCAATCACTTTGCAGACAGACATCCTCTGCTCAGTCGGCCATGTTCAATCCCTAGCACCGGTGGCTGATGAGGCATTGTGGTGACGTCAAATACCGGGGCTTTTCAGGGAGCAACAGTTAACCTGTGGAGGCGCAGCTCTGCTTCCCAGGTTACAGGACTCATACTGGCAGTCTTTGTATAAAATAATGAATGTAATATGCCAAAGAGATGAAAGATAATGAGGCCAATTATTTTTTTCTTCTCACCCAGTGAGGCGGGAGAGGCGAATTTATGTCAAATAGTTGGTGTATAATGACACCTAATACCACTCAAGCCTTTGTTACTGTGGGAGCTTGTGTATCCTGGAGCAAAGACTTTTGCTCTAAAAAGCAGAGTTTTGAAATTGTGACAAACACACACACAAACACACAAAACGCCACAACCACTAAATAATAATATGATACTCTTGGAAAGTTGGACTTTGTTGTATTTTCATCGGCTGGGCATAGCATTGTCTGCTCCGCACACGCAGGGGCTGCAATATTTGCCTATGAAATGAACAAAGACGCACAAATTGACATGAAAACAGAAAAAAATAAACACATGTTGTGATCCGCACACGGTCTCACAGACACACAGACAGTTTTTTGGATGTTTGGAAGGCAGCTCCCTCAGTGTGACATTGACTCTTCAGTGCCAATTCCACACATGGAGCTGCACTTGCTAGCTTTGCTGCCAATCCAGGTAAAGAGATTACAGACACACACAATGCAGTCTTCTGTTTGTCTGCCAAGAAGAAAACCAGCCCTTTAAGCCTGCAGGAAAAAAAAAGGGACTATAGACAAATTCACACAGCCTCAGCCCCGTCCTCCTTCAAAACCGAGAATCCAGGAACGCGGCTTCTAATATGTGCCCCGCTCAGTGGTTCGCTCACACAAAGCAGCCTTGTGACTGAAACAATTCAGCCCCCATTTCTTTATCCTGGTCCACAACACTGTTGCACATTACTATTACTTGCATCATTCAAATAAAGGAGGAATTTGGCTTACAATCAGTCACACAGTCATTACAAAGCAACACTAATGGGTGCTGTCTGGTTATAAACTATTGTAAAACAATAGCGAAGAAATTACACTTGGATTTCATCATCTTTCTTAATGGTGTAATTAAAAAAGGTGAGAGGGAACGCATGTATCACCAGTAATAGATATATGAGTGCCACCTTCAATATTTGGCATCGCAGTAATTAACTAAAAACTTGTTAAAAAACTAAAAAACTTGATGAAAACTGCACGCTGATGTTTAGCAGTAGAGAATTTTTGCAGAGCATGAATCAAACAATCACTGTGGCATGCAGTTTTGACCCAATTAATCAGCTCCTTATAATTGTAAGAGTGTCATTTAGCATTGGGAATGCAATGTACTAATTTGCATTGTATGTGCTTATCTTTTTTTGGAATTTTTGCTGCTTGAGAGTAATCAAATCAGAGGGAGTGTATATCTTTACAATGCAGCATATTTCTCCTTGAAGAGGTCCTGCATGGATGATGGGCGTTAAATGACCACACCAGCACAGGTGGGAAGTAACTGCACTTAAAGCAACATTATGTAACTTTAGCTGCAAAAAACTAAACTTAACATTGCACGTTAGTATGTCGCACAAAACAGCAATTTTAGTAAAACCGGGTCGTACTTTATGGAGAAAATGTCCCCTGGCTTTCCCTTTGATGCCCTACCACTGCTCTGTTTGTCTGCAGCCTTTTATTTAGCGGAGCTGTCCTCAACAACTACCTGGTGCTGCAGCTGCAGCTCCGATCTGCAGACAGCCCACATGTTGCTTTCAGAAAACCTCCAGAAATCACAGAGTCGAGGCAGAACAGTTGTAGGACATCAGAGAGAAAACCAGAGGACTTTTTCTTGGTAAAACATGACCCAGTTTTACTAAAAATACTTTTTTGTGTGACGTACTAATTGGAATTGTTTAGTTTTTGAACCTGTGGGTCACGGTCAAAGTTACACATTGTTGCTTTAAGTAGATTTTTCAGGTATCTGAGATCCCCCCAGTCAAAGCTGGCCGATGTGGCTGAGGAAAGGGACGTCTGGGGCCCTCTGCTGAAACTGCTGTGTCCACGACCGGATCACAGATAAGTGGTTGATGAAAAATGGATGGATGTACTTTTCTTGAGTATTTATTTTTCTGAAAACATTTTACCTTTACTCCTTTCATTTTAACATAAACATCTGTACTTTCTATTCCGTACATTTTCAAAATAGGCTCATTACTTTGGTTTGAATGCTTTAGCCTTTTTGGCTGTGCTCATGATGCTTTACCAACCCAAAACGTCGCTATTTGACATTCTGGGAAAAATATTCAATGATCAACTTATTTTCTGGTTGCGTTTAGGAACGGCTCGAACAACTCCTCCTCATTCTACCTTATTAGGTCTAATAGTCTTTGCATTATATTAATATGAGGCAAGGTTCAATTGGCCTTGAACAGAAATTATCGGTAGAAATGTCCTTCAGGGGGATACTTTTTACTTTTACACGGTCAGTACATTTTAAAACCTGTACTTTATTACTTTCACTTGAGTAAAGAAGTTGAGTCACTATTTCTACTTTACATTCTTTTTTCACACAAGTTTTTAAGCCTCTACTTAAGTTCTTAAGGTGTGTACTTTGCCTACCTCTGCATACCAGTATTACTACATGTCATTGTCCTTTGTCAACACACATAGGTTACATAAACCCAGTGCAAAAAATAAAATATAGCTTTACCTGAGAGATATCGTGTTAGTTTTCCTCCGTATTTAATAATATTTAATAAAATGTATTTAAATTTAGTATTCAATAAATGTTACAGAAAGTACCTGAAAATGTGTGACAACGTTAATTAAAAAGAACGTCTGTGTCAAAATCCTTCTTCACACTAATATTTGAGATAGGAAGGCAGCACTTGTTAGGAACTATTTTTTCAGGCGTAAGAACTTTCATCTCAACAACTCTCTGCTCCTCTCTCTCTCAGAGATATTTTGACCAAATAAATGCAAATGTTCGTTTTAGAAGAGTGATTTATCCATACTCAGCAACTTTAATGAGTCCTGTAGTGTTTCTAAACCCTGTTTCAACATGAATGGCAGTGAATGGGGTTTTAAAAATGC